>VZDJ01000158.1:7188029-7345302 GCA_008694505.1 Cyanoderma ruficeps | reverse complement strand
GAGAGAGAGAGAGAGAGAGAGAGAATAGAGCAAATACCATCCAAAAAGTAAAAATTATGCTTTAAAAGATAAGATTTAACATCAAAATTACTGCAACAAAGAATCCCCACAAGCATCATGACAAATGGACTACTTGGGAGTGCCTGAAAAGCTGTTTTGAAAAACTGCTTTTTCCTTCCTTGCACCATAAAGTTTAGTGACCAAATGGGCTCTAATTGTGCAATGTGACACATACCAAAAAACAAATACAGGAATGACCAGTTATTTTTCTCTTGTTCATTACTGCTGGGAAATAGTCTGAAATAGTAAATCACAAGGTGATTGCATGAATACAATCAGTCCACGTAACTGCATTGAATACTAGCTTTTGTAGTACATCTGAATTCAGTACAACTGAATTTCCTAAGAATGTGATTGTACCCAAGAAATTTAGGGGCTGACAGTAGCCTATTTCTTGAAGATATTTCAGAGTTATTGCCAAAGAGCCTCAAATCTCTCCTTATTTTGATCTGGTTTTATTCCCACTGAGACACTGCATCAAAAAATCCTCTTGGTGGCCACTTCTTGAAGTGACCAGTAATATAAGTGAGTAGTAGTCCACCTTCTAAACACTAGGCACATACATCATTGCTAATGAAAGTCCATTTTTTCTACCTTCTTCCCAGAAGAAAACATTTAAAGAACACAACAACTAATCAACTAATCACGTCAATGCAATCTTCTGAATTGTGAGGATTCAAATTGAGGAGTCCATTGTGAACATCAGCCTTCTAGCAAAGAGAGAAGGGAAATCTCTCCTGCTTTTATAGGTTGACAGTGATGTGTATACATAACTGACAACAATTCCTCATGCTCTAAGGATCAATTTTGCTGCTACTGCCAAGCTTGGGCAGTTACCCATATTCAAAGTAGGGAAGCTCACTGATGTTCTGGAAAGCATTTGGTTAAGCTGCATATATGCTGAATGAATGTTAAAGTATATGTTATGCAAAGATTTTGATCTGCCAACTTTTTTACTTCAGTAGTTTTAAGGATTTTCTGTAAAGATTGATCAAAGATGGGTTTTCAGTAGAAATATAGAAAACATTTCTGTATATTTCCAAGTCTTTGGCTCATGACGTCTGTTAGGACTATCAGGTCAATCTTTCCTTTTTCGACGTCCAGTCTTTACATACTGCATGCTTTTCACATTCACAGAAGTCTACTGACACTCTAGGTCTTTTTTTTCCTCTGAAAAAGCAGTTAAGACACTTAATAATACAAGATGCGCCCTTACCTAATTACGGAATCAGTTCTGTTGTACCCTGGGATGGAAGAAGCCTTTTCTCCTGGAGATCCCAGAATCTGAAGTGTTGTATTGATGTCAACCTCAGCCGAATGTTTAATGGAATATTCCATTACTTCTGGAGGTATTAGCGGAGTCTCTCCCTGAGTATCATTAGCCAAGAGGTAGCCTTACATTAAAAAAGAAAGAGTGATCACAACTTTCTACCCTAGGTTACCTTATGGCTTTCTGATTAAAGAATCCATAGACTTTATTGCAGACATCACACCAGAATCAAATGTTTATACAGACCTTGACTAACACTGCTTAAATGCATACAAGTTAATTAGAAACCTTAAAGCCATTCAGTAGGAAAAAACCTAAAGTGACAAGAAACCAAGACTGGAAAAAGAAACCACCAATTTAAAAACCAATAAAAAAAGACAAATTTTGCTTCATGTAAAAGTGCTACAGTCAATTCATCTACTTGGGGAAGGGAGAAAACAACATTTTGTTGCCATTTTTTTCTTCTTCTGCTATGTGGTAAAAAAGCCTTGTTTTACAGCTTCCCCGCTGAATTCATATAATTTGCGACTTCTGTTTTGCTAACATCTCAAATCTGTCAGAGTCTTTCAAACCTCAAGTACATGTGCTGTAACACAGTTTTCCTTGCCTAGCAACTGCAATTCAGATGAAGCATGGGTTTTCATACAATACTCTGGTATCTAGATAACATTAATTCAAGTTTTAGTTGTAGTTTTCAATATCTGATGTCATAATCATCTGTGAGCTACAACCTCCATCTCACTGTTACAAATACATTATAAATAAACACATTCATGTCAACACCTGAGAGCAACTGAAACACCAGGTCTTCAAAAAAGTCCCACAGATATTTCGTACATTATACATTTCTCCAAGCAAAGTACAGACTTAGTTCTTACTAGGTTTGCAAACTTAAGTAAAATACCGCCATATAAAAACCAAACCCAAAAAGGCCTTAAATTCAAGAGACTCTAAATTTAGAGCAAAAAAGCTCTAAATTCCCCCAAACATAACATAACATAACATAACAGCAGGTCATGGATCATCAGCACTGAGAAGGTCTAGAACTTACATGATTCTCTGTGACTATTACCCTGATCTCAGGTTGGTTCTCTTACTAAATCACGTGCACCCAGACAACACCACTGATACCATGAACAGACTAATTTCTTGAATAGGTTGGCTGATAACACAACTCAAAAAATCACTAACAAAATTAGTTGCAGGAATTTCCAACAGACACTGATGAAACATTTATATGAGGTAATCATTACAGATAATATTCCTGTTTCTCAGGGCAGATGATAGTAAGACAAGGACATTGCAAGTCCTGTATGTATGATGAAATCATTGTAAGGGATAAAATGTATAGTCAATCAAAAGCAGTTGATATACAGGGATTTTTTTTTCCTGAGGTGTTCCAGCTGCAATAAGACTACCAGAACAAATACTATTTAAAGCTGTTCACTAACCTGTGACTAAAATAAGCCAATGAATATCCTCATACAGGTCATCAAGCACTTTATTGTCAATTGAACCTGATGCTGGTGAGGCAAGTAACTGCTGCTGATGTCTTTGCAACTGTCCATGGAGCCTTGTCACTCGGTCTTCTAACAAACTGTGGACAAATAACAAAGCAGCTTCACTGTTTTTAAACAGTTTTGGCAAAGTTAGGCTTTTCCTATGTGACAACTTTATTGATTTGCATTCATGACTTTTTTTTTTGAATTTACCTTGTGAGAAGAGGTATGCAGTGTTCTGCAGCAATCCTCCCCAGCATGCCTACGCTGGCCAACTGGTCACAGAACTGGTCTCTGTCATCTTCCTGCAGCTCACTTATTTCTTCTTCTTCCCGAGAGGCCACACCATTGGCAGTCTTTGGTTATTTCAACAAAATTAGAAGCAACCAGTTAGGGTCATACTTGTTAAATTCATTATCACCACAGTTTTCTGCATTATTTTGGCTCTTTCTTGTAAGGTAATTCGCATGTATGAACAACAGACTTGTACGAAATTAGACAGAGAAGGGTTAAACAGTCAACATGGGTTCATACTATTTAAAAATCAGCATTTCACAAACTCACTATCAAAATGCCACATTCAGTTCATCTGCTAACATTTTGATAGTTCTCAGTTGTCTGCGATCTTACATAAATCACGTAATAAGCAGCATTTTTCATGATGAATTGAATGTTAGCCCTTTCATTAAAAGTTTTTCCATACCTACTGTTTGAGGGGAAATAGTAGTTTAAAAAGTACTACTAAATTAAAAAAAAACTATATTAAAGGTAAATGCTATAAACTCAGAAAAAGGCAGACTCATAATCTTGATGATCTCAGATTTATTTCTTGCTGATGCAGGAGCTGCACTGTTGAATTTCTCAAAGCTTATCTTGGTTGCATTATAAAACTATTTAAATGATAATCAGATCTTATTCCTTGAAGAGATGAACCATGATATACAAAAACCAAGTATAAATATTAAAAGTGTTTCTTTCTTATCGCTTAATCATAAAATTTATGCAAGTAGCAAAGTAAAATACAAGAGGCGGAGAAAGCCATCAGTCTGCTTTGTTTCTATAGAGGCCCTGGGAAACTGAATCCACACACAAGTCTTCATGCAAAGTGCTTTTAACTCATCCTTTCTTTATGTAACCCAGCAAATCATTCTCTTTTGGCAACTTCAAAGTTGCAGCTGTTTACTGAAGGGTGAGCCTCTGCTCTTAAAGCAGAGACTGAAAGTTCCTGTTACTGCTTTGATATAGAACAAGAAGCATTCTAAAATGCCAGCTGTGGCTTTTAAAGGTTACCCATGGGATAAATGACTTATCTCACAGAATGACATGAATCAACCTGTGTACGTAAGTTATGTCAAGACCGCCTGATATGAATTCAAAGCTCTCTTATGAAATATTTCTCTCAGTTTTGGCACTGTTATTACCATCTGTTACATATTGAGATAGCAGAATTATGTTTTACATAGTGCTTTTCAGGATGAGGCACAGCATCAAATTAAACAGCGATTTTACACAGTTATTGAATTGAATCTATGCAAAAACTAATTCATCCAACATCTACATCCAACTTTCTGTATAAGAATCTATTTTAGTAAGATCTAGATTCCTGGCAAATAGTCTATTCATCTTTCCTTCTCAATGGCTGAAGAGATACTTGATGTAGTTTTAAATTTCCTCTTGACAGTCAACAATTCAAAAACTCAACCGGGAATTTATTTTATCCAAAAGGACCACATGATATTCCAAGTTTCTTCTACTTTGAGCACAGTCAGTCTACATTTTTTTTCAGATATTTATGCATGTCAGTTATATTTTGAAGACAGTGCATGGGAGGCAACAATCATAAAAAAGGCCCCCAATTTCACTGATAATTTTAACTAGAATTCTAATCCAGAAGGAAGGTCAAAATTTTAGTCACTGTATCTGTGGAAAGAACAAGATACACAGTGATTTGAGTTACAGGTTTATTTTTTTCTTAAGTGACTTCCAACTTTGCATTCTTTCAGTTCCTCTCCAGAATGAGAGAAATGAACTGGGAAATCACAACTGAGTAACAAGTTCAGCAATTTTTTTCATTTCCAAAGTCACAAATGGCAATTCTATACTAGATGCCTTGAGCTACATACTATACACAAACCAAAAGACATGGGCCAGTCACTGTACGTTATCATCCAAAATTACTACAATGAAAGCTTACCAAATTCCTTGTGCCATCAGGAGCAGCTAGATGGCACTGAATGTAGGAATTAAAGACTTGAACAGCATGTTGGGTAAAGAAACCTTTATGGAAATGTTTGTCATCTTGGACCAAAGTAAGCCAAGATTCCAGCAATTTATCATATGCCTCCATATATACCATGTCATCTTTGTCAAGCTGTAAAAGACGGAAAAAAAAATCTTATCACTAAACCAAACCAGAGAAACCTACTTAGATTTATCATTACTTTACAGATGTTCTGCTGTTGAAACAAATGAAAAAAAGGAACTAAGGACAGCTAAGAAAATATCAGAATGAACTGAAGCCATGCATTGAAAAGGTTTCATGCCTGCTAGGCTTTAAAAACCTGTCAATGTGTTTAGCTATTTCTCTTCATCTGATGTTGCATATAGATTTATAGGTATTTCACTATCCCTGAAATAAAGAGACAGAAAAAATAATGATTCCAGAGGAAATCACTGCAAAATTGCAAGTGTTCAAGAAACCTTATTACAAGTAGCCAGTTTTGATGATGAATCACAACTTCTTATTCTATGAGCAAACCAAACCCCAATGAATTAGAACAGAGTAAGCCTGCAGCTATAATTACTTACTGCATTTCAACTGATACTTCTTGTTTTTAATTATTCATGTGTTTCTATATAGCACATAAGTTGCAAAAGGAAATAACTTCTCTGAAAAACAAAGTCCTGAGTTGCAGGCAAACTTAAGAATCCAAATAGGAAAGTGGCCATTTCTTTTAAAAAGCATTTTTAATGTAACTATTGACTTTTTGTTTTAATGCAAAAATTGAACATTTTTAAGTACCTCCAACTTCAAAAAACTTCCACATGACTGTACAGATAAACAGCCTACTAAGATGTTGTCTTCTCAAGTTTTAACCAACAGGATGGCTCACAGAAGTTACTCTGAGATAGCAGAGGTTAGTAAAATGGTTCAATGACGAAATAAAGAGATATTAAGGCCTTAATCATGGTCCAGACACAAGAATTCCTGACTTTCAGTGAAGTTACAAACACGGTTGGACGAACAGGCAAGGAAAAGAAAACACTGGCCGGATGACTGATTAGGAGGAAAAACTGATATCACATTGGAAGCATTCCAAGATAGCTTCACAGCATCCTTTTGTAACTGCAAAGTTGTCATATTTCTACAAGTTAAAATATGGGACATACTCATGCAATTGTGAAAACAAAACCTGAGGATGACAAGGAGAGAGGGAAAACTGTATTCAACACTAAGTCATAAACTTAGGTAAGACACCACAACGTGTCTTTTTGAAACTTAGCTAAAGGACACATGAATTTATAGACAGTCATTCAGTCCTGAAGTATTTTGACATGTATGTAATAGACTTACATCTATAACATATATATGTCTTTTAGTAATTTTTAATAATTGAGAGCATAAACAAATAGACATGTTTTTATGAACAACAAAATACCCTCAAATATAGCCAATCCATTTATTTGAAAAGGTAATAAAGAAGTTAATGCCATGAAGAAAAACTATTTCACCACTTAGAGATATTTTCATAAGCAATCTGGGACTAATAAGTGCCTCCATAAAACAAATGCCCAAACAGTAGAAAGATTTTATCCATATTGAACCAATCTGGTCCCAAAGAAACCCTACTAAAACATCCTTATTTCAGATCAGCTACTGCTGGCCTACCAAAGTGCCATGCGGTAGACTGGGAGCTGAATCATTCTGATGGATCAAAACTCAGATCTTCAGGAGAGGCAAGATAAACCCAATAAATTTAAAGCAAAGATGCTTAATTCCTCTTAATTTCCTCTATGGGAAACAAAAGAAATTTGGTCCTTCTTCCTTCCTAGTTTGCTGACCCTTTGAAAAAAGAACATTTTGAAAGTTTGTCAGGCAGCAACAAGCTGCAAAGAGTTGGAAGCCCAGCGGATGGGACCAAATTCAGAATGATCTCTGCTATCACACGATATTGGAAAAAATATCCAATATCGGAGGAACAGTATATTAATATTAGTTTTGAGAAAAATAAGACTTTGATATCATTTTTATTGGGTCTTTTCATCCAACATCCTGTTCATACTCTTCACTAATTCAGGTGGACTATTTGATTTTACTTCTGCACAAGCATTAAGGGTTGAGCAAGGCAGAACACAGCTGTGGATGAGCATCCTCTCTCACACCCAGTGCCATTAAGGGAAGAGATTACTGGTCCCATAAACTAACTCTCAGCACTGCTGAAGCTTACTGCTCTCCCTCCACCAGTGTAGCTGGCTGAGGCAAATGTTTCAACTTCCTTCAGGCAATCTCCCCAGCCCAGACTAGCAGGCTAATATGAAACAGCATTCAAACATAATGCTTGGATTGTGGGGTTTTGCCCGTGGTTGAAAATCAGTACTAGATGCTTTGAAGTACTTTGCAGAGTTTGATTCAGGATCTCCGTATTTTGACAGTTTTCATAGCAGGTCTTCAGCTAAGTAGATTCCTTGTGCCTGATGGGGTTTCTGCCATGTTCATATGGTATGTTCTGTTGGCATATGAAGTAGCAGAAATATGGGGAAAACAGTTTTACCTACCAGCAAAGCTTAAGGAGTACACCTGTCTGCATTCTGCTGCATTTGACACTTCTGAAAAGCTCCAGGAATATTATCTGAGGATTCTACTGAGCCCAACATACATGGTATTTCATCTGTCAGAAAGCTCTTAACTACAGACAGCACATGAGCTTGCAGAAAGCATCACTGCATGCATTCTAAAAGAAACTTGGGGAACACACTAGCCATGGCCAGGACATTCTTAAGCCAAAAGACTGTTTTCAGGGATGCAAAGTAGTACTTCTATAGGCACAGCACATGGTATCATTGCACCAGACAGTGGTACAAGCTAGTGTAACCTCCTGCTGAAAGATTGTTTGAAATGGCATAATATTGAGCACTCTTTTCATTAAACATGACTGTGTATCCCAGTCCTCAAGTAACAAGATGCTAACCAAGGAAACAACACTCCTTTAGTTCTTTTGGATTTAAATGATAGCTGCCTATGGTTTTGATGAATCTTACAATGGCTTCAGGAGCATTTTTAAATGTATTGGTGAATACTGGAATATGTATTCAATATTCCGCTAGAAAATCTCAAAAGCACACAAATTTTGACCAATGAAGTTTGGAAAGGAGCTTTATTTTAGATTCTAAATGTAAACATCGATTTTTTTGATTAAGACATGAAAAAAAAGAAAAGTTTGAGTACTGGGCCAAATATAATACATTTTAACCTTGCAGAGAAGATATCTAATGTTCTACAATGAATGCTAGTTAATACACCTGTGCTTTTTGGTAAAGAAACACATCCATCAATTTTGTAATTAAATAAGTCTATAATTATTTTCAAACTCACTCTGTCACTACACCAAATTGTCAAAACAAAGAAAATCATCCTTTCTTATGATAGTGGGGAAATATTGGTTAGTATCTTGATAGTCTAATTTTAAATCTATAGCCGCTGCACATAAATAGCTGAAGTGCAAGATTAGTTTCCTTCATTCTTACATAATTTTCCTTAAACTATGTGTCCTTAGTTTTTATTTTTAATGCAACTTTTAGGAGCAGAACACTTGGGCTATGCCAACTGCTCTTTAATGTTACAACCGAAGTTTGAAAGAAAAAAATCCTCTTAATTCCTGTGCTAGATTTGTATGCACAATTACCATTTGAACTGTGTCAGCAATGAAGGTATGATCTGAACGGCTTAGATGTATGATGTTAACAACAGATCTTAATGGCTACACTCACTTAAAACAAACTCCTGACTCAGAACTGTAGGCAGCAGTTAAGTTTTGGTCCGTCCGTATGTTCATGTAGTCAGTTTAAACTTTCAGGACTGCAGCTTGTTCATTATCTACAACCGCAAGTCAGCAATACTTTAAGACTTTAATATTTTCAATTAATCCGTTCACTTAAAAAATTAAGATGCACTTTAAATCAAAATGAAGCCTGAAAGATGTACACAGTGTGTAATTATGCTCATTACACTGCATGAAATAAAACCAAAATCCTCTTGTATGCGATTTCAGAAATATTTTTGACAAAAGTACTGAATTCACATCAGTAATTAACAAAATAGCCAAATTCTCATGTCACTTATGCTTATCACAAATAGAAGTGAAAAGGGCTATCCACTTTTTTGAGAGCAGCTACTTACCACTTCTTCCAAGGCAGCACTTCTTCCAAAAGAACAGGTGAGGTGTGCGAGGCAGTTAACAAATGAAGAGAAAAGTTCATTTGGAATGGCCGTTAAAATATTGCGAGGAAATACAGTTATCAGATTGCTGATAATACTGGAAATTCCCACTGCTTCAGAGTCTTCTATTTCAATTCTATAGACAGAAATAGCAGTTTTTTGCCATTAAGAAAATTGCTAAAAGGGAATTGGTTCTTTTGATATATTTTCAATCAATAAATCTATTTCATAATAAGCACCACCTACTTTAATCTGCCCTTTTTCAATTTAAGCAATCCAACAGTCAGCACAAATTATATCCAGAAATAAGCAAGCCATACCCCTTCTCCACACAGACATGCTACAGTCCAAACTAAAGATTAAAAGATGCCATCTAAATTTAGAGAGCAGGCATACATACCCATTGATAGTATTCAGTAATCCCTCAATGAAGTGTGCCAGGTAATCAACTTGTGAACCTTCATCAGGAAAGACTGGCCCGTGCAAAGATGCCAGCTGTGCCAGGCACTGTAATGAATCTTGGGCCATATCTGTATCTTCTCTGATTTTTCGATGTACCTTTCAGGAAGTGAGGTAGTTAATAATACATGAAAACAGGGTGTTCTTACAACAGTCACATGGCTCTCAATCCAAAAGAGCACACACCAAAAAAAGCTTACTATAACTTCCACTCAGTCTGAAACACAAGAGTTTCTGCAACTCCCTAAACCATGGCAAACTTCAAGATCGTGACTCAGCTCACACAATCTCAAGCCTTAAATTAACTCACTGAAACTAACATTTAGTTAAGGCTCACCTACATGTTGAAAATTGAACTGACTATTGAATGTTATGTCTTAAAGAGAGAAACAGATGCCAGCCAGTCAGACATGCTGCTCCTTCTAAAAACAGCAATAATGACAGTCATCTCTATTATGCTAACTATGCCTAGGCTATAGAGTCTTGCTAAAGTTAGTCAACAAGTTCAATCAAGATTATATAGATGCTTCTTTAGCAGAGGTAAACACTGAAGACATATACAAAAATGAATGCATCACTTCCTTGGCAACACCCTTATATTATACAAGGCCAATAGTAATCTTTCCACATTTGTGCAAACTGTTATGTCATTATTTCTCTTTATGAGATTTTCTGGATTTGAATCTTATTACTTCAGTAAACATATTCTCACATACTTATTTTCATCAGTGAAGTACGGACTTAAAAAAATTTTTAGGCTCGTGCCTATTTTTTCACAGAAGACTTATTGAATAAATAAACAAATGAATATAGAGTAGCTTTTTCACCCAGAAGTGAAATCTAGCTAAATTATTTCAGCAGTATTATTACCAAAAAGTACATTTAAAACACTATCAATTTTTCTGTGCTGTTACAGTTGCAAGTTCACCCAACTCATAACTAGTTGGATTAACTGCACAGTTAATCCCTGAAAGATCAAACTAGCAGGAGAAACAAACCCTGCAACAGAAATACGCCTCCTAATACATGTCCCACATGAGGCTGAGATTAGAAACGAAGGCTCTCACTCTAACACAGCAGTCCTGCCAACTTTTGCAAGGTTATTAAAATTTCTCAGATCAGATAAATGAACAAAAATTACTACCATTTACTTACATTACTTCAAACAGCAAACTACTACTGCAAGCTCCAACCACTGCAAATCAGGAATCTAAAACCAGAACTGACAGCATACTGCCCTGGCTAGCACTCATTCAAAAATAATGAAATACAGGCAAACTTTGGTTACTAGTAAGTAAAATGCAAATGTATTAAAACAAATAAGTAACTGTAAACCAATCAGGGAAACAGATATGCAACTCTGACAACTTCATACTATTAAACGAAGAAGGGTTAACATGTAAGCCAAAAAGTTATTTGCATGTGGAGGTTCACAGCTGACAGTAGCAACTGTCTGGATAGTCTAGACAGCTGTTCAGATTGTGTGTAGCTGCTGAGAGTTCTGCCACTGATTTTTTCACCTTTTCAAAACTGCTGGATAAACTTCCAGTAAAAAAAATTAAAATAAAAATTTACACTTCTTGAAAATCCTATCAAGAAGGGACACGTATTCAAACACATACTGTCAAGCATGTGAGAGTTACATTTACATTGTCGTATAACAACTTCGTCCAGGTTTTGAGCACATTTCTCTGCTTTGCAAAAATGAAAAAAGCCTGAGAATGCTGAGTTCTCAGATCCCAAGAGATGTAACCTAAGTCAAATAGCATAGCAAATGAATTTATAAGCCAATATATGTTGCTGCTGCAGTAAGTCCTAGCTGAGCTATGATTACAAACTTCTCCCAACAGTTGTAAAAACAAAACAAGTCCTATCCATGTTTAACAGAGTGGGGCTTTTAAGTTAAAGAAATGGAGTACTACATTCCCCTCTCCCAACACCATCTCTTCCTTATCCCTTCTAACTTATTCTATTTTAACTTCCGTGGATTTCTTTTGTGCTGAGGAAATAGATGCAGAATTCTGTACACTGAAACTGGCTAGAAAACTACAACTACATTACTTATTTTCAGCTGTTCTGTTGAGCAAATGCTTTAATATCAGCAAACACACACTGCTTGTTTGATTTTTTCTGAGAGCCGTTATACCTTATCTGAAAGATTCACTATTCTGCTACTGGTCATCATGCTTGCTTTTGTCTGATGAGTACATGTCCAGAAGTATTAAACATATAAAAGTTGAGATAACTATAATTTTTTTCTGTTGCTAGTGGTCATCAATTTAAAGCAATTAAAAGGCAAAATACAAATTCAGTACCCGAGGAAAAATTCTGTCTCCTTTGATAAACAAGCTGAAGTGAACAGAATCAGTCCTACCTGATGCAAAAGGAAGAGTCGGACAACACAGTTTTAGAACAGGAAGGAGCTGCTTTCCCTGCGGTCTGGACTATGTAAGTTGAAGAAAGAAACTTACTGTAAAGAAAAGCTCCATAACTCTGCTGTCCAGGAGGGTCTCGCGCCAGGATTCTGTTGGCTTTAGCATCACATTTTGTGAGGATTCAAACATAGCTATATAATGTCTGCCCAGTTATCTGGTGTCAAGGTCAACAATAACATTCCTACTTGGCTTTAAAAAAATCCTAGATACAACAGGATCCATTCACAAAGAATGTAATGGAAACAAACTTTAAGCCTCTTCACATACACAGCATAATTCATGCATGAGGCCAAGGAATAAAAGGTATTAAGTATTGAAAAAAAGAATGCTCCAGGAATGTTAGATAACAGTTTGATCATAATTATGAGACATACCATAGCGATACGATCACTTTGATAACCAGGGTGTCTAATGTGACACAGCGAGGAAGGAAAAAAGCAACCGCAATTAACAGGTGCTAAAATTTATGCAAAATAGGAAATAATTTTCTAAAAAATTTTCCTGGCAGCTTTCAAAAAGGCCTTACCATAGCTAAAGATAGCTCATTGAAATCTATATCCTATTTTTCTAAATAGCCAGATACGTGTCGCAGAATGCAGATATGTTAGCCTTGCCTCAATCTACATTTTCTAATCACACTGAGAAGAACAAAAGCACAAGTCAGCACACGGCATCATCGTATTCAACATGTTTTTAAGGGACACTCAGGAAAAATGCGCACGCTGTAAAGACACAATTTTGCTGCACTCATTTCAGCCCTCACCATGTATTTTGGCATAACTCAATTTACAAAATACTGCAAATGTTCTAGTACAGAAAAAAACAGAGACATGAGCAAAAATATTTAAACAAACAAGTTCAATTATTTGTCAGTCTGATCACACAACAGTTTTTATCAAAAATTATTGGAAGTACTTCCTTTTGTGACACCACCCATTTCAAGTAGTAGTTGCTAAGTAAAAGCAGTTTTACTAATGTTTTATTTGTCTTACTTAAACCTACATTATCCTCTTTGATCCCTTTCTAACCCAACCATGAGAGTAAGGAACAGCATGTTCAGCTGCACATAATTTACTTACTGGTAATGAACGGCATTACCTTTTGTAGTGTAAGCAATCCAGTACTATAAAATGTGTATAAGAAACTATTTCCATATCTAGAATGAAATAAATTTTACAATGGCATCGTTCAAAACAGTAGACCCTTTAACTTATGATGGGTTTTGTTTAAGGAAACAATATTTAAAGCAAGCAAGTAGTTTAATACGAAAAACTGTGTCACAAAGCAAGATGCACAATTTCAGTTTGTTTATACTTGTCTTCTGAGTTCTGTCACAAAACAAAATTTCTAATGACACTGTGCAAAACCACATTCCAAAAAAGGGACTTTTCCCAAAGTACGGTACCAAGCGGACTTTCACCAATGGTACGTGTCCAGGACTGTTGTCAGCACATTAAACTGCGTAAGAACAATATCAAGGGTCTTCACATTAGTACAAAATAAAAGCAGTTTCACAGTTTTCAAGATTATCAGTGTGTGTTGAACTATACCAGATCTGCATTATTTCAGATGGGGAAAACTAGAAGTCACAGAATTTTCCACTTTACTTCCATCTGAAACACGGATGTCATTTAATTGACCAAATATGCTTTGATTCTATCCACTAAAAAAAAACCAAACAAACAGTGCATGAAATTATCCCATGCAAGCATCCTTTATCAGGAGTAATTTTCTAAATTAAAACCAATTTTAACTGGCAAATTAAGCTATGCCTTTTTTCCTTTCCATTTAGAATGTTTTAGTGAAAATGGTATTTTAAAATTGCTTACTGGTAAGAATGTCCTTTGCTGTGACTCTCCAATAAGCTATTGACTTGGACACATTATCAGAAGACAATCATAAACACATTACCAATCTGTGAAAAATTTACTCTTTGCTAGGTTGAGTCTACAGAGGGGACCAGCCACAAAATGCTTTTCACGTGGAACGAAAGAAGCACTACTTTGATGTCACTATTTTAACAAGACTGACTGTTTAGCAGCCTTATCCTGTTATTTTTAGCCTTGTTTCTCACACTAATGGACTGATGACACATCTGACAATAGCAGATTTGTGGGTAAAATATCTGTTCACTGAACATTACAGATTATGCCTCCACCTATTATGGAGATCTTGCAGCCATTTTCCAGCATGTACTACATGCATGCAAGCATTAGCAGAAACTGACTGTGGAGATGCTTACTGCCACAAAGTACTCCAGCTTACACTGTGCTACGGTTTGGTCTTAGTAACAGCAGTCTAGTTATGCCAAACCTGAAAAAAATGGCACTGAATTACCTCGTACATGTACACAGGACAGATGCACTTTTCATCACCTAAAATTAACTTCCTTGTCAAGACTTACAAAGAAACAAAAAGTACAGAATGAGCAAAACACTTTTTTTTCTAAGCAGTCAAGCTTACGATTTAGATTTGCAGCACAGAAAAATGATCAGCATAGATTAGTCTATTATGACATCCTGGAGAGTTTGGGGATTTTTTTGCTTCCAGAATGAAAAAAAATTATAAACCACTTCTGGTAATAATACAAATTATTTCTAACATTCCCAGGTCTATTGAGGAATGATTAGCTTTTAATAAAATTCACTTTGAATGATATGGAAATCCAGGCTAACAAATAGTTTCCAGAAGCATGTCAACGTTTCACTCATTTTGCAAGACTTAAGGCACAGATTCCTTCTGAGACTTAATCTTCCGCATGAATCAGGTTATTCAGTGATTGTGAACCAAACTCTATTAAAAATCACAAGAACAAAATTAGATGCCTTAATGTATGTTAAGGTCCATATGCTGGCTATTACTGCCTAGAGATGAAGACGAGAAGATCATGTTAAAAGAGATTTTCTTTCACCTTTGATTCAATTTATGCATGTAGACATTAGCTCTATTCTTGGTTTTGTTTCATGAGCTGGAGAAATAAGAGCAAATTTTTTAAAGTTATATTTTTTTAATTTTAAAACTAATTTAGAAAAAAATACTTTGAGGTTTTATGTGCTTCTTGGAGGAATATATGAAAACAATGAAAATAAAAAACCAACAAATGTGTAGTTTTCCGCTTACTCACAGCCTCTGTCCCAGGAAGGGACTGATAAATAAAGATGACTATCAAAACATTTCATGTCCTGAAGTAGTCACAAAGGATTAGAATATTTTACTTCAACAAATTCCAGTATCTGAGAATGAGTCCCACAATCTTTTTCCCAAGAGAGGCAAGGCTTGTTCTTTCACAAAACAGCAAGTTTGGAACTCAACAGTTAAAGCTGAGATTTCTTCTACTAGAACCCTATTTGTAAGTCTGTGCACAGAAGTCAAATTTCCCTCCATCTCAGAAATGGAGGGAAAACTCCTAGAGTGTTAAGGTCTGAATATCTTTCTTAAAAGTTATTTTAATCACTTTACTTTTGTTGTTTGAAATACTTCTGGACTTTGTGCCAGTCATAGACTTGCATTTTAAAACTAAAAAACTGCATTAGAAAGGTACCTGCCCTCCAGTGTTATGTCAAATACTGACTTTATCTGGATTTTTAAGACCTCCTCTGGTTTCTAGATAGTGAGCCAAGCATATGGGATGAGTCTAAGGAGCAAGTGCCTAAAACTACTGCAGAGGCTTGCTGCCCCCTATGGAGAAGCCCTTCACAGACCTTTCCATACCTCACACTCCCAGCAAATACATCCAGCAACGATGAGGAGCATATGCTTAAATATTATTAAACACAAGTATTCTTGACAGTCACGAGAATGAAACAATACTTTGTGTTGGAGACACTGGACTCAGATTGCAGGAACAGGAGTAGGAAGTGCAGGAACACCCAAGCTAATTTTAAACCAGGCCAATTCCAGAGCCATGCCTGTTCCAAGGCTAATGACCACCCATGTGGATTCTGCAGTTCTTGGTACCTTCTGCTGCTATAGTTATGCAGCTTATGATACACAAGCTGATCACTTCCAGCCTAACCGGCACTTAAAGCACCCATGCAGAGGTGGCTGCCACACAGATGTGGCTCAGGAGTCACACCTTTCCACCACACACCAGCTGCCACCCAGGGTGCTGTAACCACCACTGCAAAACTGGAAACTTAAAAACCACTGGGGCAAGAAAGCAGAATATCAGCTTCCCTTCACAAAAAGGATCATTCCTGGTCTCTTTTCCTCTTCTGATATTAATGATGTTAAGATGTTCCTACATTGCAAATTCATTACAGAATTCATTCAAGAAAACTGAAACAATAAAAGATTAATTGTTGAAAAGTTCAACGTCAATACAAATATGTTTAGTGCAATTATGACAGAATTCAGGGCATCTTCCAATCTTCTTGGGTTTGCCCAAAGTTGTTAGAAAGGACTGACAAGAAAACATAGTGTTCTAAAAATAATTTCTAAACATCAACTAAGCCATGTCAGTTTTCACCTAAAAAAGAGTGGTAGGTGATTAAATCTGATAAAAGTAAAATGCAGCTCTCTTAAATACAGCTGTTTCAGTTACACTGAATTTTGCTCTATATCCCAAACAACAGACAGGACAGTGTCCCAATGTTTCATTTTTCAGATAAGAACAGACTGCTTCAGTAAATTCAGGATAATTCCAGGCTGCTAGCAAACACAAGGCCTATGGAAAGCAGCTGAAGAAATCTATGTTGTCACTCCTTGGTACAGGTAGAATTATTTCTGTAGCTGTGCAACAAACCAAACCAGGGGCCAAAACCTGCTAAAAAAACCCCACCACATTTTTAGCCAGGTGGTTCCCTGCTCAGCATCATGCCCATGGCAGGTTATAAGGCAGGATGCTTCTTCAGCAGCAATGCCAACTTGAACCATTCCTCAAACCCAACCTTGAATTTTCTGTGTGGTTTTCATGCACTTCCATCATGCACAACAGATGCTACCAATCTGGGTTGGACTGACTTCAAATCTTAAAAGTCTGCAGAACTGTATGATTCACAGAACCTCACAGACAGGTGTCTCATTCTGGCTTCAGGTTTAAAAGACATTTTTGAAACAGAGATATGAAGAGCTTTCTTCCTTTAACTGCGTGGCCAAGGAACACTAAAATGTTCAGATCAGACAAATGCTTCAGTCAATTAATACAACTGCCATGGCACTGACAATTCCAACCGAACAGCAATGACGTGCATTAGTAGAGTTCAAACCACTAGGTCTACATAACCTGCATTTTAAATCCCCTATTCTACATTCACTTGAAAATTTGCCAGCTTGCCTCTGAGCAAGTACAGGCACTAAACCGAAAACAAGAACTAAAGCTCAAGTATCTCTTTATTCATGTACTGTAATCTATAAATTGAAGAATAAGGGATAAGTACTTCTATGACAGTTCCTAATGACAGATAATAGACACCCTTCTGTAGATGGGAGACAGCTGCACACAATTCTTATGTTCTGTTAAAGAACTTTTACATTTGATGACATTCAGCCAAAGTGCATTAGAATATGGCTGCCAGGAACAGAAAAAATCCCAAGGTCGACGAGAGAAACATCTCAAAGTAAAATGATAGAAATTATAATTACATCCTGACTTCACAGGATGTGTATGTCCATGCCAAGTTGTATTAAAACCCAACAACATTCAGGTTCTTAACTGGAGACTTTGGGTACATACTAAAAGCCAGATTCTTGAAGGAACTTTTGTAAAGGAAAGGGCTGTATTTTTTAGTACTGATCAACTGTACTTCCTTAATTGGTTGAAACATTCATTTTTAAAAAAGTTAAAACTAGTTCCATCTGAGTAAATAACATTTAACAACACTGTAACAGCACTGAAAAAAAGAAACTGTACAGAAGCCAACATGCCATGAGATACTATCTCTGAAGCCTCCACAAACACCGGGTAAACTAATATCTCAAGGTGGCAGTTAAAAATAACAATAGATGATTGCTGGAAAATGAAATGGGAGAAACTGGACATGACTGAGGGGAGGCTTCCTAGGTCACTGTGCTGTGTCCCTCCTACTGCAGGCACAACTAAAAATACTGAGTTCCAATCTGAAATTAAGTAGGTTCCAGATTTTCTTCCTTTGTTACTCCAATGAGGTGAGTATTCCAGAATGCATTTTTCATGGTAGCAATTGACAATGCAGATTTACTACAACTTTTCTTACAATTGGTGGCAATGCTGTCCAAAACTGCATTTAACAGTGCAAAACTTATAAAGTTGTCCTATAACAGCACAGAACTCTGGAGAAGTGGTGTGTTTTGATTCAATTCTAACAACCTGGGGATTTGAATAACATGCCGCTTTGCAATAGCCACCATACAGTTAATGCACATGTATGCTACTTCCCCTTTTTGGAGATACAAGAATCTTGCTAAATATTACATAAATATACTGCAAATTACTGTGATGCTGCAGGGAATACTGAGAATCAATACTATCTTGCCAGGGGAAATACCAACTAAAGGAAAAAAGATATATCTAAGAATACAATGGATCATTTTACTCCATGCTTCAAGTATTAAATTTATGCCCAGTGCTGTCAAGATTTGGAAAGAGGACACCAAAAGGACTCTAACCAATCAATCAACACAGCAATTCTTACATTCTTATGTAATATGGTATCTATTTAGAAACTACAGCCAAGCTAAGTTTCACTGCCCATGAGCTAACAATCAACAGTTAAAGAGGTCATCTTAAGGAAAAGAGATATATATCACAATACAATAAACATGGCACTGTAAACCCCAAGAGTTACTGAATCCTTGGCAGCTAAGACCAACTTTTCTCAAGGATGACTGAAGATGTTCTAACTTTTGTGAAAACAGGTTGATACATAAATAATATAATTCTTACAGCAAAATGAAACATCCAATGGTAGAAAACAAAAAGATGGTAGCAGGTGGATCAGAAATTACAAAAATATTTGAAATGGATCCATTAAGAACACATAGGTCCATCTGATCTCCAGAAATGGCCAGAACTTGTTTAACAGCTGTAATATCTAAAGCAGGCCAAATAGCAGAAAATACGATTAACCTTAAGCAGTAGTAAGGCTTGCTTTGGTATTTCTAGTAACATTTATTAACTAGCACCTAAATCACTTCATATTATATAGATGTATAAAGGAAAGCTGGAATTCCAAGGCTCCACATGTTGCATGTGTCTATCTATCTCTCTCTGGCTCCACCAGTGCAAACCTTAGCCAAGAACAAAGAGCTCACGAAGAACTACAGCCTTCACTTTTGAACTATACCAAGATCCCAGATACACCAACAGGTTAGAAATGATTATGAGCAGCATTGCAGAGAAGGAGGTAGGGGTGATGGTTTCTGAAAATCTCATCATGAGCCAATAATGTGCACTTACAGCCCAGAAAAACAACTGCATCTTGGGCTGCATTAAAAAGCTGAAGGAGGAGATTTATACCTCTACTCTGCTCCTGTGAGACCCTACCCTGAGTACTGACTACAGTTGTGGTGTCCCCAACATAAGAAGGACATAGAATTGATGGAGTAAGTCCAGAGGAGGCCACGGAGTTGACAGGAGACTGGAGCACCTGCCCTACAAAGACAGGCTGAGAAAGTTGGGGCTGCTGAGCCTGCAGAAGAGAAGGTTGTGTGAGACCTCATAGCAACCTCCCAGTGTCTGAAGGGGGCCTACAGGGAAACCAGAGAGGGATTCCCTCTTAGGAACTGCAGTGATAGGACAAGAAGTAATGGGCACAAAATGAGAGGAAATTGAGGTTAGATGGTAGGAAGAAATTCCTTCCTGTGAGGATGGCAAGGCACTGGAACAGGCTGACCAGAGAAACTGTGGATGCCCTAACCCTGGAAGTATTCAAGGCTGGGTTGGATGGGGCTCTGAGCAGCCTGGTTTAGTGAAAGGTATCCCTGTCCATGGGAGGGGGCTTGGAAATGGATGATCGTTAAGGTCCCTTCCAACCCCCCAGCATTCTGTGATTCTGTATTTAGGACTACATTGGAAGTTTGTGCAGAGATGGACTAAAATTCAGAGGAAACCACCACTGCACAAAACAAGAGCATTTCCTTCCTATTTGTTCCAAAGACTTTTATAAGGTGCAATAATTTGATTATAGTCTCCATTTTATAGGCACATGCACTAAATTCCTCTCTGAACCCCTGCCAAATCACTTCAGGGATGAATAGAAGTGGGATATTTACTTTTAATCCGTGGAACCTTTCTTAAAGCCAATTCTGCTTTACAGATGTGAACCAAGGAATATCCAGTTTCAAATAAATTTACTTTTGCTGCCTGCCGCATAATGAACAGACTAAAAGAAAACAAAAACACACAGGTATCACCTTCTGACTGTCACACCAGGAAAGCAAATAAAATCCTTCACAGTGAATTTGAGAGCAACATCAAGATTCCTGCAGTATGTATAACTTGGTAGCAATTTCAGAAGTTTTAAGAAAAAAATTTATAAACCAGCTTAAAAATTTGGCTCTTGGAAAGTTTGCTGAGTTTCTTAAAGGAAGTCTGCCTAGTAGAACAGGTACTAACTATAATGATTTACTACACATGTTCCCTAAAACCTCTATTAAATACAGAGTGTGATTGAGTATTCCTACAATATTTGTCTAGCCTCTTCTTTGGACTGAACATTTTTATATCTTTTTTTCTTCTTTCCTTCACCAAGAGCCTTTCTCCTTCTGATTCCCATTTCTTCCTCTACTTTCCAATTCCACCTTCCTCTGGACTAATGATCAGATATCACAAAAATATCAAAATGGAAGCAATGACATCTGTGTAAAATGAAGTCGACATTTCTTTTCTCAGCTACCAAACACTTTTTTTCAGGCTGAAGAGATTCCATGTTCTAGTATATATCATGTTCTTTTATGGGGAGTTGGTTCATCTGCATGCGTAATTCCTACATGATGGGGCATTTGCCTGTCTCTACCTCTTCTCTGAGGGAGAAAAGTAGGACAGATCAGATCCCTGCATAAAAATTGAACAGGGCTCAGACTCTTCAACATATGGTTCTACATTGACATAGCATATTGCACATTTTCTGTTCCCTGCACCAACCAGACAGACCATAAACCTGTAAAAGGCAGGTGCTCTGTATGCTTTCTCTGTTATGTAAAATACTTTTAAAGACCAACAGCAGCTTCTGTATGTAAGTATCTCTTAGCAAGCATAGTGGAGACAAAAAGCACTAACAGAAGAAAACAAATCAAGAACTAAATACAAAGCTTCTAAGTTCTATGCTTTACTCTGCTTGCAAAGACTTTATTCCTCACCCAAGAAGTGACCCAAGTCAAGGGAAACAAAGGGCCTGACATGAAAAGGATATAATTTGGAGGAAGGAAGTTCCAGCTTAAGACCTGATTGGCTAGTGCAAGATAACGCTGAAACACTGAAGACATCTGAGCATTGAGGTTTTCACGTCTGCTGAATTCCTGAAGTACCTCTACTGTGAGCATGAAGATCTGCCGCAGATCGTCCTCCTACAGTCAGGATGAACACAATACATTCAGTATCTCAGTCATTAATCAAATGTTGATCAACAAGAAATACTTTTCCAGAGAGATGAAAAATTTCCAGTTTCACCCTATTTTCATTAAAAGACAGAAAATACTCTGAAATTGCCAGTGAGAACCCCCCCTTTATTCAAAATTAATTGATTATGTTTGCAAAGACTATGAATAAAATCCTTACATAAATACTAGTTGTTAAAAGATAAAAAACCAATATGTTTTTAATAAGTGGTGGAGAAAAGAGTTGGTCTTTGGCATGAAAAAAAGTTGGTAAGTTGTTCCACAGCAGTCAGTTTAAAGCTATGCCTTCACATAAACATTTCTGACTGGCCAAACAATACATCTGAGACAACCAGACTACACCATCTGCAATAATATTTTTAAATACATACATAGCTCTCCTTGGCTTTAAACCAAAGCTATATTTAAGACTATCATTGTTCCACAGAGTATTCGTTTTGTTTGCAATTGGTAGCCAAGGAATTAAAGAGTCCAATGCCATAAAGATCTGTAGCTCTACATTCATAAAATGGGCACAAAGGGGTGGCACCTTTTTGATACAAGTTTTTAAAAAAATACATTATCAGCTTTCCTGGAGTAGCCAGTATCTGCTGTATTTACCCTATTAAATGCTTTTAGCCACACAGTGTACCTGACTGCGCCTGGCACAACAACGTATTTTTGCTTCTCAATGTTTAAATTTTAGAAAGAGAGGTAGCATATATCAATACAGAACTAGTTTACCTGAAATATACGTTTACAGTTACCATGGAACTCCATGCTTAGTCCAATGTTGCTGGTTTTACTTGAACTTGAGAACTCGCTCAACAACGCCGTTAGAATGGAACAGGCCAAAGTTTGCTATAAAAAAAATAAGGGGGAATAATATAACTAAAAGATGTCCAATAATGCAATAGCACCTACAGTGTCCTTCATTTTATATTAGCATTTTAATACAACTAATACTTTAGTTCCTTCTAACACATGCTAGAATAAGTCAAACTTCCAGGAAATTAGACCCTTGGATGAACCATTTCTGGAATCATCAGGGCTCCATCCTTAGAAAAGAAATTCGAGCAATATAAAAGCTGGCATTTGTGTGATCATCATTACAAATGAAACCAACTTATTGCAAACCAGATCGTAGCCTTGCCATTTACTTTGTCTCCCTGTGCACAAGCCTTTACAGGTATTAGTTTCAGGGAAGATTCCCTGTTCACTCATTTCTATTGATCTAATAGTTCAGGTCACTCTGAAGTTTGTTTTGCCCCTTCTGTGCATTTGCTACACTTACCATGTTGGTATTTGATCATGATTAACTTTATGGCACTGAAAGTGCTACAAGTTTGTCAAAAACAAAACCTGCAATAACACTGTCTACTACATCTTTTCCCTCTNTCAAAAAAAAAAAAAAAAAAGAGAAGAGAAGAATTCACAGAAAGCATCTATATTTGAAAGGTCTTGGATACCTCCCTCCAAAGCACCACATTGACAAGTTTCAAAAATAACCCTTAAAACTGCTCTATTAAAATTATGTCCCTGAAGTTATATAAAAATTTGTGAGAAAAAGGCATGTTAATTTTAGAGAGACAAATTCATGAAGACTAAAGGTTTAAGTATATTTTGCATTCTCAAAATTTAAGATAAGGTAAATTAAATGCTTATCTAAAACACTACTTAAAAGTCAACTTCCTACATGAAACACATGGCTCCAGCCTTTGTTGCCGTTTTTGAAATATACAAAAAAAAGCTTTTTTTCCTGATGCCAAAGTCCAGAAACCATCATCACCAGTTTAAATATCTTCTAACTGATCCTTGCGCAAAAAGGAGAGCAAGAATTGCACAGTGGAGATGCAAGCAGTACTTCAGACTTGTGCTGTACACTACTGTGACAAGCACAATAGAAGTGTATACTGCTAAAATGAAAAGACTTTTTGTTAAAGAGATGTTCTTTACAAAAAGCTCCAAAATTACTAGCTATCCTCCCAGACTGTTTGGAGCCAAGGTGCCAGGGATGGACAGAGGGATAGGAATTGTTAAAGGGTCATGCATGCCAGCAAGTGTCCAGGGGTTAAACAGAAATATGCACACTACCTCTGAACACCCGAAAGATTAAAGTGGAGATGATACTATTTATGCAAGCTCATACAACAGCTGAGACCAGTGCCATCCACCCACCAACTGCAACATCTTTGTTCAGAAATGCCTCTGAAGTCAGTACCTTGACCCCCCCAGACAACTAGTTGTCTTCGTCAGTAAACACTAAATTAACATTCTTACTTGCTAAAATGTTCCAGACAGATCAAACATAGTGGCTTTGCGATAATACACAGGTTTTCTCTTTGTACAGCAGACGAGCATATTGCTGATCAGTTGCTAAGTAAAAGCTTTCCCATTTTAAAGAAATTATTTATTTCAAGTGGACTATTTCTCATTTACAGTCAGCTCTGTCAAACAACACATACGACTGAAGAAGCATTTAGCCAGTGAAAACCAGCATCACAATTTAAACTGCTCCAGTAAAAGTGCAACTTTGTCACTTCTATATTAGAAGTATTTCTAATTAGCTCAAACATTTCAGTAATTTATTTCCAAATCTCCGTGCAAGGTATTTACACAATAAGTATTTTTTTAGTTAGAGAAAATACAGATTTGATCTAGTATTAAAAAAAGCTAAAACAGTATAGACTAGTATTGAGTATTAAATCCAATATTAAAAGTTCCATATGAAAAGAATTAACCTGGGTAAAAAAACCCAAAAAAAAACCCTAAGAAAAACCCCTCAAGTCTGACTTTAGAACAATGCTTCAGATCAGAATACATGTAAAGTTTTCTCACATGACTCTCTAAATAGTTTAAAAATACAAGTTTTTAATTGATGCTTAAATTACTGACTCACTCATATTTTTCAGCTCAAAGCAGCCAGGACCTAAGGACATCATGAGCTGCAATTACCAATCTGTACACTTGGATGCTCTGTAACATACCCTGATTACCAAGTGGTATCAGTGGCTCCAACGGTACCACAACCAGGCTGAAACTAAACAGCTTCTTCTTTAGCACGCTAAGAGCTTGACACCAAGCCACCATCCAGACCACCACAGGACAAGCAGGGCAGTGAGGCAGACTACCCATCACCTGCAGTTGGTTGCCAATTACTAGAAAATCAATCACCAAGTTCAAATGGGCAGGAACAATAGGAAAAAAAGTTTGTTCCCACTGTGATTACAAATACTTGATATTAGCTATAATAGCATCTTCCTTTTTCTCCAGTTTGTTTATAGGTATATCATAGTTTATCCTTTTTGCAGAGTAATGTGTTACTGCATGCTAAAAGTGTGTTACAGATTATTTGTGCGTTTTGCTCCTGATTTCAGGAGAAATTTAAAAGGAAGGTTAAATTTTATGACTGATGGTAAAGACATCTCTTTGAAAGTGTAAAGAACAATGGGTACAGGTAGGCTGACTGAATCTGTTAAGAACCCAGTAAAGCAGCTTGAGCAGCGACATATCCCCCTGATTTCAATGAGAGCTAGTTCAGATAGTTCTGGGACATCAGTACCCACTTTGAGGATGACAGGAGAAAAATGGTGTTACTAGATTTACACACCTTATTCCATCCAGCAAGCTAGCTCACAGGAAATAACGGGGCACACTGCATCACTCTGCTCTATTCCCTCCTACTGAATTCCCAGCAACTTCCTTAACTTGGTATTTCAATACATGAGACACAAATCCTACACCATTCCCTCACCATCCCAAGGGCCTTGTGCAATATTTGCACATCTATACGCTTCTTTTGCCATCTGCACCTGGCGGTTTATCCCTTGCATCCATAAGGAATTGTAAGCACTCCTGTGTATCCAGGTCACCAGGGCAGGAGCAGACCAAAGAGAAGATACTGGCCAGTAATTTAAAATTTACTGCAACAACAGGCTGAGGTGAGATGGCTCCAGACTGATTTCCTAGAAGGCAGGTGCCAGCCCCCATGAGTTTAGCCTTCAGACAAGAGCAGAGGAACAAATCAAGACTGTAACCTGTCCTTGCAATGTCAAGTATTTGCACGGAGCTTTGCAAAACCACCACTGCTTCCCAGAACTGCCATAAGGCTGTAAGAATTTATACAGACTGTGCATAGCAGTAAGATGGTCATTTTCCTAAGTATTAACAAATTATTAGCTTAAAAGAATAATTACCCTACCATCTATTTATCTTTCCTGAATACACAATAAGATTTCAGAAACTCTGGAATAATGCAGAGGTAAGTTTTACCAAAAATAGAACTTGATTTTCATAACGTAATTTTACTGAAGGTTAACTAGTAATATTTTGAATTACATTTTTTTAAATATACAGACACGTTTGCTGTTTGACACTAAGTACATCAAAACATAAATATTATCAGAAGAAAGATTTAAAAAATCTGAAAACCAACCATTTCAGAGAAACCAATACTGGTGTGCTATGTGAACTAAAATTTCTTCCTCTTACATGTAAGAAAATTAAATGCACCTAACACACATAAAATTCTAGGGTAGAGGGTTCTGGGGGTTTTTGTGGTTTGCTTTTGGATTTTTTTTTTGTTGTTGCTAGTTTGGTTGGTTTTTTGTTCTTGCTGTTTTTAATGTAGTTTTGGTTGGTTGGTTTGTTCATTTGTTTTCTGGTGGAGATTTTTTGGTTCTTTTTTAAGGGGTTTTTTTTTAAGGTTTTTGCCACACCACAGAAGAGATTAACAATGCAAGTTAGTAATACCACACTGTAATAAGTAGAAAATGCACATGACTCTGGGCATCATATTAAAAGCCAGATCTGAATGTCTATTGTGCAGCAATGCCATTAACTTCATACCAGTAAGAGTACACCTCTGAACCTAGTTTGACTCACTCCCTAGCAATTTCACTAGTTCTGCCACAAGTACATACCCAAACAATAAGCCCATCTAACAAAATAAAATCCTTCTCTTGTTGAGAGAGAGGATTGCCTCTGAGAATAGCTTGGCACTCACCCCAGTTAGCTTTATTACCAGGAATAAACTTTATGAAAGATCGCTATACATAAAATAGACTCTCAGCTGCTCAAACAGAAGATCAATGGGACTTGTGATAAGAGATTAACTTGGCAATCAGACACCCGGTAGTAACATCNTCAGACACCCAGTAGCAACATCGTTTTAGTGGTTTTCTTTTTAAATGGCTTTAACAAAACACAGACACTACAGAAAGACCGTGTGTCATTTTAACAGTGAACAGCATTTATGTATCATTCATAAAACTCAGATGCAAAAGGTAAATACAACTTATTCCTCCAAATGGAATGTCCCCTATAAAAGAAGCTAAAGCCATAATGTTTGAAGGGATTTCACACTTGTGCCTGGGCTGTCCATGGAATAAATGAAGTGCTTCATTTGAGGGTAGTTAGGTTACAAAGCATCTGAAAGAAAGAAGAGTTCAAATACAGCCTAGGAAAAAATGGACATGTGGTACACCAGCTCTGCAGCAATAAAGCCAACAGACAAAGCAGAATGAACTCCAATACCAAAACTGTTTCCTTGTTTTGAGTTCAGAGCAGAGATACAGTTAGGTTGTCAGAGGTTTGATAAAAGAATTCATTTTACTACAAAACCTAAACTATCATGCACTGCCTTCTGCAAGTATCACTTATACCTACAGAAAAAGCAGTAAGCATATTTAAAAGAACTAATGTCTTGTCTGAATAGAGTAAATAATTACATCTACCCTGTTACATTAGATCACTGTCAGCTTGAATATGCATTTAGAGGACTTTTGACTCCATATACATAATGTAAACTCTGTTACTTAAACCAAAGGGAAGCCACGTGAAGATTTAATAGTATCCCTAAACTATTTAAATTTAACTTGCACAAGAGCAGGAAGAATCAAAGAGTAAATGTATCAGAAGCAGAATTTGCTGTGTTGCTCCTAGATGATAAAATTCTGTAATGAGAATGTATCAAAAACAGTTTTACTAAGTAAATTGTTTAAAGCAAGGCTTTCTTTATAAAGGCAATAATATACTTGTTCTCTAATTTCCTCGAATAAGCACAGCTGTTTTTGCTAACATTTTCAGAGTACCTAAATCTCCAGAACATAAGCTGCAACTCCAAATTGAAAGGTTAACAGGATGGCCAGAGGGCCAAAAGAAACATCTTTATCTACACAGAATGACTGGGGCCACTCCAACTCTTCAACTTGGAAGTATTGCAAGGTGGGTGGGGGAGCCATTGGCTGAAGTAGTGGTTCCCAACCAAAGAAAACCAGAACATATTCTGAAGAAATATAAGCAAGCATCAGGAAGAACCCACTGATTTTTATCTGTTCGTTCCCAAATGAGCCAACTGGTGGAAAAAAGCTATAGAGCAGGGATAGGATGATAGGAATAGGACCCACAGCTGCAGTTCTGTGCTGTCAGCAGTAAGGGACTGGCTGGGCAGTGCACTCCTTTCCTCTCATTCTCTTTCTGCTGCTGTGCAAAGACGGATGAGCAGCACCAGGTTAACACATCAGAGCTACAGCAGCACAATAGAGACCTTGCTTCCCTTCATTCGGGGGAACCAGCCAAACCAAGGGAAACCCCCAGGGGTGAGCTGAGAAAGAGAAAATCCATTCCCCTGTGAATCACCATGGGCCAGAGGAAGATGATCTTGTGGCATGTGAAGCATGCAGGCTTTGGACAAAGAGAGAAGGGAAGTAGCAGCCTCTCCTAATAATGGGAGAGGTCCAGGCAGAGTTTGCTGGAGCACAGGGTGCAAAACATGCTTTTCTTTGGAGACAGGAAAAGTTGTAAAGCAGAAATCAGGAGGAAAAAAAGTAATGTCATAAAAGAGGTTGAAAGCCTGAAAACCATTTATAAAGGTAACATATCCTTCTCCAGGCTCTTGTCTGAATGCCACCAGTTGGATCTTGACTCCTATCACAGCTGCATGAACAAACACAGGACTTTCAGTTAAACTCAAAATAATGAATAGTTAGACTAGTCATGCAGCTCACCATCAGCAGCACCCAGCTTTAAATATACACCATCCCAACAAGTGCTCTTTGGTGGGTAGGTGTCCTTCCTCCCCCCACATTTTTCCCAGTACTCATTCCTGGTCTTTCTTGTCTGCTATACTGCCAGCTATGTCAAATGAACTGCATTACACGGCTGTGCTCTGCAGCAGATCTGCCTGAAGAAAAAAATGAGAGGCCGTGAGGGAGAAGGGGCTGTTTCTAAGCAGACTAACACAAAGATCCAGGATACTACTGAACACATTTATTCTGAAGGGCGGTACCTTTGAGAGGAAGAATGACTAAACACCAAGCAGCTAAGGTCAACAAATGTCTTAAAGAGGCTTTCCCCCTCAAGCCTGTTTATTTGTGTGACACCAGTGTAATAAAAAAAAATACATTGTGTAATGCATGGAAAGGCATAATTTCTTCTTTTCCAGTGAGTCTGTGAGGTCACAGGTGAGGGACTCCACAGGTGCAAATCTCATGAGATAGCAAAAATTGAGGAAAAAAAGGGTTTGGCATGTCATACAGAGAACAGGGGATGCACATCTCACCACTTGGAATGCATCTCCTCACTTCCCGCCCTGTCTTTGAAACTGTGACTCTAGGGTAAATGTAACTGAGGAGTTATCAATTTCTAGTAGTTATTAAGCAACTAAGCTGGAGATTTGCTGTACTGCATCTCTGGTAAAGCCAACTCCCTTTCAACAGAAAAATCTGAAAACTGCAAAAGCACCCTGATTAATTCAACTACTAAAAAACCACTTATATTTTAAAGTTCTCTTACATTTCTATCACTGAGTTTTAACGACACATGTGGAGTAGTTTCTGGATTCCTAAAATTCCCAAACCAATATTTAATGCACTAACTTAGGCCTTTATAGAGAACTTATCAGCTTAAATATCATGGTTCACCCTCTGTTTTTTATGTCTCAAGGGCAATGAGGTTCATAGAACAAGGTAACAACTTTATGAGACAGAAGACACAACTCGGGGTGGATAATACATATGCTTTTGTCAAAATGTGAAAGTCAGGAGAGCCTCTCCAACTCCTACCCTACCACATGAAACAGTAACAGCTAAACAGGTTTTCAGAAGTAAAATTCCCTTTAAAGAATAGAAACAAGAACTGTAAATGCTAAATAACTAGTTATCCAGGCAGCCATTAAAATGGATAGATGAACCTCAATGAAGATGAATGCCTAGAGTTTTGCTTATTAATATTTCCCACTGCTCACATGAAATTCATTCACAGCACATCCCGCAGAAGCTTTAGGTAATCTGAAGCAGCTGGATCTTCCCTCTAGCTCAACTAGGAACACTAGTTCCTAGGAACTCAACTAGGAACCAGAACAACAGATTTACAAACAAATTTTGCAAGAGAAGGAACTGTTAGGATTCCAGAGCTTTTCCAGTGAGTCTTGACAAAAAAAATATGTAGGCTTCAGATATGGAGCTTTAAATCAAAATACATTTTACTGTATGCACTGCAGGTTTTAAAAAACACAGCTTCTGTTGCTTCCTAGTCCCATGTCAAGTCTATAGCAGCTGGACCCCTCTGTATCAGCCTACACATATACTAGAAGAAATCAATGTGTGATCCATATCTTGGTCTAGTTTTAAACAAAATCTATCTGATTGTGTTCACATGCAGACCAGATCTTCCTCCTGGGAGTCAGTCACTTAGCTGCCAGGATTCCTGTCTTTCTGGCAGGGATGAAGGACAAATAAAATTCTTCAGCTGTGCAAAAGCAGAATATTTTAACACAAGAAGAAAAGGCCAAGAAATTCGAGGCATTTACAGTTGAGAAGAACTTGGCCCACACAATTCTCCACAATCTTGAAACTGGTGATAGAAAACATGTATTTAGAATTTTAAGATTGGCTCATGATACTGTGTCTGCTGCCAGAAGCTCTGTCCCCCAGAGAGATGAAGATTTTGAAAAGAGATCCTGAAATCGCTGTCAGAGGGAGATTACAGATTCTCCTTCACAAGCAGAGGGATGGCTTGTATCGATAATACAGGAGAAGCCAGGAAAAGCAAAACCAAGAACTCCAAAGCTAATCTTCATCCTCCTAGAGGATTACTACCTAAACTCAGTTATAAATGTATAGACAGCCAGACTAAAAGTTTACTTTTCCTTCTCAGACAAAGGTTTCTTCTGTGAGATTCATAAAGCAACAAATGGCAGAGAACCAGCAGCAGAAGCCAATATTCCAGTTCTAAACCTGGCTCGAACCATGCATCCTTCCCATCCCTGAAATATTAACTCTCTTTAGTGGCCTGTTATTTCCTTAACAAGTACACTGTGTTCCACTGTTAAAAGATTACTCAATACTAAAGCCATTTTATTACTCTCATCGCAATTCCTCTCCTTATCTTCCTTCCAACCTCCTTATTTTTTCATTCTCAACAGTTCATCCATCAGTCTTGCTCATGTCAATTTGCCACTACATACCTTCAAGTCCTAGCCATCTCTGAAGATCTTTTTAACTAACACTTGAGAAATTGAGGTACTAAGCACATCAAATCCTGCCAAAGGACACACACAACAGACATTACCATCTACATTCACTGCTGTCCTTATTACCCCAACTATCAAGACTTGATCCTGACAAGATATTACTCTAAAGTCCCAAAAATTTCATAGAGCAGGACTGTCTGATGATCACAAAGTTAGTACAGACGTCTGACAGAAACTGGGTGGAGGGCTGCAGGGAATGGAAAAGATAAAGTATCTACGTGATTCTTGTAAGGTAAAGACCTATCAAGAAGCTTCACAGCTGACAGGGAAGAAAAAGTAAGCAAGAAGCAGACAAGAGAACACTTTGTTTTTTAAAAAGGGACTTTTTCTCAATTACAAACTGCTGTAGAAAGCCACTACCTCAGAATACTCTGAATTGGAAGAGACCCACAAGGATCGTGTCCAACTCTTAAGTGAATGGCCCATATGGGGATCCAATCCACAACCTTGGTGTTATTAGTACCATACTCTAACCAATTATCAGCAGCTAAGAGCTGCTGATAGCTCTTGTTTGAGAGCTTTAAACATTTTTAAATATGAAGTGACTTGCTGCTGACTGCATGTATAGTGAACCTCAGGCAGAACAACACATATGGGTGGGCAGAAGGTCAGAACAGAAAGCTGAGAAAGATACAGAATGGACAAAGAGATTGGAAAAAGAATTAGGAGTCACAAAGGTATGATAGATGTCTGCAACTGGAGCATACAAGGAGGCAAGAGTGTGTATCACACTGTGGGAAAGATGGTCAAAAAGGTGGAATGATTCCTCTCACAGGGAAGCACAGAGGATTGGAAAACACCTGCTGATCTCTTTCAATACCTACATCGTAGCCTCCTGTCTGATTTGAATAGAGGCCTGTATTTACAAGTAACTAATATAAACCAATCTCCAGAAACACCTGTGACAGTGCATGGCACTGCCCTGACAGCACATCTTGGATCTTGAAAGCACCACTCCCTTCAGGATGTGGGCTTTAGAAAATACCCTGAAGCACCCTTAGCTGAGACACCCCACAGCAGCAAGGCAACTGCACCACTGGGGTCCCACAGGCATGACTGAATGCAACAGGGACACTAGCAAAGAAACAAAACCACCCAGCTATATTGGAAAAGATAACTAAAATAATAAATAATTCATTGTATGAATTATTTCATACAACCTTTCAAAGTTGTTACATATTTATAAGAGGCATGCCCTAACTCCCTTCAGAAAGCACTTTTGGCAGGTACCATGCCAAAAGACCATTTTATTACAGCTTATTATTGCACATGCCAGTCCTGGGTGCCAGTACCAGAGTCTCTCTTGCAGCTAAGTCTCAGAAGATTACAAGAACATTTTCATGAATGACAAGTGGTTTATAATATAAACTGTCATATATACATTGGAGCATGTGCCTATAAGCAGTTTGCCAAAGACTAACAACCATATACCGTACCATACAGAAAAGATGTTTCAGCAGCATCACATGCCTTTTTTTTAATTGCTAGTAAGTCTTATTGGCAGACCAGAATAGAAAGCATCATTATCTATCCTAGACATTTTCAATAGCATTCCTAAAACTTGAGAAAAACTACACAGAAATTCATACTTGTGAAGAGGGGGAAATAAAGGGAAAATGAAATAAAGGGAAACAAAAAACTGAGCTCAATTTGGCAGTGAGCTGAACTTGGAGAGGAGTAGCCCTTCCCCCAGCTGGAGCTCCTCTGCAACGTGCTCTGCCCTGCAGCATGCCCAGGATGATATGCTTGGAGCAGGCAGTCTTAGCTTGCTGTATGCTGTGGTCAGGGCAGGGTGTCTGTGGACAGTGCATGCACAGAATACAACTGCACAAGCTGGACTACGGAGTACTCTGTTCAAAGTCCATGTTTTTATTTACACCACTTTTGTATCTTTATGCAAACATCCTACAAACTACATGAGCATACACACAGTGTCGTGCATAAAACTTGAAAACCTCAGCTGTAACTCTATTTTAATAACCAGACTATGCTTCCTGGAAAACAGCATTAACTCAGTTCTTCTTAACAAATATCCATTTGTATCCGAATTATGCAGAATCAAAAGGCTAAAACGGTTTCCTTAAGGTAAATAACTGTGAAATTAGGTTTTACAAGACTAAATGAAATTTCCATACCCTGTAGCAATATTACTTGTTGCTCAGAGGTGACTCACTATTTTTAGGACCATGACATGAGCTGGATTACTTCTAGTATACTTTGATTAAATTTTCAGAGTTAAACATTTGCCACTCCCATCTATCTAGTACAACTGCTGCTCTAAATGCTCAGCAGCGTGTTGAGCCAGTTCTCTCAAGGCTTTTTTTTTGAGAAAAGCTTCAGTTAAAGTTTCAGCATGGAATCTATATACTCTTTGATTTTCATTTGGTAGGAGAAAAAATCACCTCTCTTTAAGCTCTAGTTACATGCCTCTATTATGACCTATTCTAAACTTATCCCCTGGCATAGCAAACGGAATTTCACTAAACGCATAGATAGATATTGGACACCTTGTTTCCACTTTGAGCTCAGTATCGAAGGTAACACTTACCCCTAGTAGTATGACATTAAATCAAGTTTTGTATTTCCATTCCATGTTTTACTTCCTCACACCCCTTTCTCTCCACCTACGTGTCTCCCAAAGAACAGCAGAGGTCCATGCCTCCTGCTCACAGTCTATTTCGACAGCTGAGCAGCAGCAGAGTGCAGCAGTGCACAGATGGAAGGGGAACAGAGTGTGCAAAGAACCTCCCAGATAACAGAATATCTGGTTTAGATCTTACTATTAGACTAAAGAAAATCAGAGGAAAAAAGAAAACAAACAAATAATAATAATAATAATTTTTAAAAAACACACCAAAAAAACCCTAAAACAAGCTACCAACCCACAACTATGGCACTTAAAGCAGCTATTCAGAAAAACATTCCCTAAAAATATGGTCTCCTTTCATACCAAAGAACTACACATACTACCCCTAGCCCCAAAACATTAAAAAATCTCCAATTTGCCAAATGAGTGAAGAGTTACCAACTTCATGACTAATTGGATAAGCGAAGTATAAAAATATTTTTTAGCCTCTAAGTATGTAACGGAAGCTGCTGATACAGACTGCTTAACTTCTGAAGAAAAACACAAAGTACTTACCACAGTGGGGTTACCACTGCTGATCAGCTGGCTGACTTCATGAAAAATGCTTTTGCAGTCGATTGATTTGTCTAATGATCCCCGTTTCACTATCACCGCTACCGCTAATAAAATCTGCTCCCGAACGTACTTTTGAAGGCTGTAAACAACATTGCACAAATGGATTTGCAGGTAATTCTGGACATCGATGCTCAACAAAATTTTAAAACACATTTCTTTTTCAAATGTTTTGTGTAAATTCATAAGGGAAAGCTGACAGAAGTTAACTAAGACTAGAAGACAAATTATTCTTAAAATGATTTTGCACTGCTACCCAGGGAAAATGATAACCCAGACTTTATGCAGAATCCTACATGTTCAGAGGTGTTTTTTATACTTACTTAGGCCTTTGTAAGACATAGGTTAGAAGGAATGTTCGCAGTGACTCAATGCTAGCTTTTTCCAAGAGAATCCATTCTCTTACAACTGCTTCCATTATCGCTGTAGCAGCTTGAAAAAGGACATAGTCCACTTTACTAGTTTCTGTGGGGAAAAAAAAAAAGCAACTTGAGTATTAAAATACATGTATTCGGCTTGAACGTGTTTTCAAATAAAAGCAATTTACTATAATTTATTATTACATAAAATATTGTTGCTATGGAAACAGAGAAGGAATTTACAACTCAAAAGGGGGAGAAATAATCAATAACCCAATTATCAAATTGTCCAGTATTATACAAGTCAACAACCAAGGAGAAAAGTTGTCTGCATTAGGAGGCTGGTTCAAAGAACAGGAATAAGAATGCTAACACAACAGAATAATAATAATAAAAAAGACAGATTTAGTTTCATTAATTAATAAAAGTGATTAATCTTACAGGCATGTCAAAGTTGGATATTTCTGTGCTAGCCTTTGAAACCAGTAGTGCATAAAAGTACATGCATTTCATGAGTAATAAAAAAGAAACAAATCCACTTACACTTAAAGATAACATTTGTGCTTAATTATGCACGCAAAAATTTTACACCGTGGTGTATTTAAAACATTCTACACCATGTTCAAGTCCAGATTTATTTTGAGCAAATCAAAATGTAATTTCTGGCCACATGTAGGAATCATTTGCCATTATCTGAATATGGGATTACTATGTATACAGATGCAATAAGGAAAGTATAAAAGTACAGAGTGTTACAGAGAAAGGTAATAGTTCGGGCAACTAAAAAGTAGAGAAACAGTTTGGTGACTACACCTAAACAGTTTGGGTGACTACAATTTAAGGAGAAATGCCAGAATAGTAATATAATTTCTATGATGCTAGAAAGCTACAGAGACATTTTTGTTGTTGTTCCTTTGCTTTTAAATTTTTTAACTTGGAAATAGCAGGTAATATCTCAGAAGCCAGTTTCAAAACACTCTGAGCTCTGCAGAAAGAATTTTCAGAAAGGGTGCAGCCACAGGATGGCAAAAGCATAAAATATGAAATGATGAACTAAAATTCCCAAACAAGAAGCAGAGTTTGAGTTATAGTGGTTGACCCGCCAGGACTAGAAAAACTGTGTTTGTTTGAAAAAACCTCAGTCATGAGATTAAGGGCTTTAAAATTCTACAAAACAAACTTTCTTCTCCCAATTGCATACACACAAATTTATAATATAAATTTCCTTTATATGCAAGTTCTATATCAAAGATAGCAGCTAATATGCTAAAATATTTTAAAGTAATTTAATCAGACTCCAAATCTAAACCCACACAGGTAAACATGCTTAAATCAAAATAAACCACGTTTAAATCTACTTAGGTTAATTTGGTAAAATAATTAACTGCTTAAGTAAAAGATTAATGTGCGTGTCTAACACATATAAAAACAAATTGAATTATTCCTGCATGGGAATTTTAATTATGGCACTTGTCACCTTGGCACTTCAGCTTTTCTAACTGTGCAGAGCCCAAACACACACACACACACACACACAGAGAAAGAGAATGTAATTAAAAAAGGACGGAGTTTCCCCTTTGCGCCGAGTCCCACAGCTGCACAACTGCGATTGCTGACAGCACAGAGCTGCAGCCCCAGCCTAAGCCTGTAATCAGCCTGAGCACCACAGGAACTCACTAAAGAAAGAAAGGACAAGTTTTGCCACTGCATTGAACAGCTAGCTGTAAGCTTACAGCAGAACACAGAGCCTTGTGCTTCCTGGGCTCAACTCCAGCTTTCTAAAGAACAATATAGTAGTGGCAGTTCCCTTTTTCCATATGTTCACCTTCTCCATTATTCTCCCTGTGTTACTCACACACTCTCCTTTCCACAAATGACATTGTNCACACACTCTTCTTTCCACAAATGACATTGTTACTATCTCTCTCTACCTCCATTCCAGTTCCTCTCTTGACCATTTTTTTTCCTGTTTCTTTTGAAAACCATCTACTTGGTCCTCTGCTTCCAACCCATCCTTGCTGCACACATCCCTTCAGTACACTTCGGCTCTTTTATTCTTCATCATGAACAGCTTGTTCATGATGAAGAACCTCCCTGGTTCCTGATATCACAATCCCCACCTCTCCTTCCTCAACTCCCAAATCTTAACTGCCTGTTCTTTCTGTCCAGACTGTATAGATGCTTACTGAGGAAGCACTAAGTTCTGAAAAAGTCTAAGTTCCAGGTCTCAGCATCATAACTGCCTACATTCCCATGAAAAACCTGCCCCAGGTGGAAACATGCTGGATTCTCAATGGTGGTAGCATATGAACAGTTTAAGGATGCAATATTTCTAGACATCCAAAAGGCATTCAAATCAGCATCATATTCCTTCCAGCCAGCCACATTTAGGATTCCATTAAATTTCATTATTGATTTCTGATTGATGCTGAATGTACCATTTAGACCCAAATTGTCTGCAAAGTTACTTAAGGATGTTTTTGCCCACTTAATTTTCTCTAAAAATCAATGTGAAAACAAGAAGCATCAATTTGGCTGACCCATCAAGCAAAAAGTGTGATTGCAGTCTTCCAAACCAGATGGAGTACTACTATAATATACTAAACCCAGAAGAAACTAATTTGTAGAGAAAAAATTTGGTTGCAGAGTGGATGTAGGAAAGGAAGCATATCCTGGTTTATATATCATAGTATAACATAGGAGTAAGCCTGCAATACTGACATCATAATATTCATGAATTGTAAGTCTCCAATCCAGTAAATTTAGAAATAGCTGTTAAAAAAATACTGCAGAATGAATTAAGTACAAAAATAATATTTTCAACATAATTCCAATAGTTCTCTGTTCATTCTGGCAAATTCTTTAAAAGAAAAGTTGCTTTTTGTGGTTTTGGCATGTGCTCTTCTGTGTAAACTTTGAGGTTTTGTTCGTCAGGTCTCAGAGTCAGTTTTCACTTAAATTCCCCCTCACCTGCACCCAGCACTCACATCTGGTCAATACCACAGGGCTGAGCAGCAATCTCACATGTTTACTGCTCCTGTAATTTTTGGATTTAGCTGCCAAACTCTAATAAGTCTCTACAGCACCTGTAAAAACATTTATCTTTTATAACTTGCTACGCAGCCACATTTAGAGCATTTCCATTAAAATCAAAGAAATTTCTGATGACGGGTGGTATCTGCCTCCTTCCTTTCTCCACAGGTATAATCACACAAAATCTCAAATCAATACTGTCTTGCTTCTACTAAGTGGACAGAAACTTTTCTAGCTTTTTCCTCTTTTCTTCCAGCTGGGCTGTCAACAGTAACTAAGCTGTTGAACAGGAAACAAACTCTCATTTCAGCACCAATGCAAAATCTGGTAGAAGTGCATAAAATTGCAACGTTGGCTGATTTAATGGGAAGCAAGCACAAAGCCAAGCAACAATGCTACTGGCAGCTGCACAGTATTAGACAGCATTATAACAATCATGTTGCAGAGGAAATCTATTAAATCAGTTCAGGAACTTAGCTACATGAAGTTACACCTTACAGCTTTGAAACTGACAGAAATAAAACAAAAAAAGACAGTAGTGGGCTTCACCCTCCATCAAAAAGTACCCATCCTTAAAATCAAAACTGCTGGTCATAGTCCGAGCTGCAAAAGAACAGCACAGTTCCAGTTATAAAAGAATGTACATGCCTAACTTCATTTATTGAAACTTACCCAAAATATGTTTGCAAACAGCAAATGGTGATTTTGATTTTCTAAATGATAAGAATATGTGCTCAGCATGTTGGCGTTGTTCGTTGTTGACCATGGAAGGTGGTGCCTGGAAGAAAAAAAATGATTGAAGCACCGATCAAAAATACACTAAGAGCAATGTCATGAACTTATGGATGTTTGCCTTGTTAAACACCAACACCAAGTATCTCTTGACAAAACTGCTTGCTCTCAGATATTATCTCTTCTTACATACCAGTCTGTATTTCCATTGCATGCACATAGGTGTGAATATCGAGATATAAGGCAGAGAGTGAATAATTTAAGTATAGTTTCCTAATGATGTTTCTGAAGAAAATTAGAAGTCAGATATAAATTCAAACCAATCCTTTTTCTACTCAGACCAAAAATACCACTGTACATCACTAAAAGCTGCTAAGCATGCTCACAGTCCTGGAAGCAAAGCACTATTTTTTTCTTTAGTTCTACATTTAAAATATTTAGTTGTATAATAAATTCAGGGGATTTAAAAATCAATACAGATATGGTCTAATAGGAACATACTACCAGTAACATACTACCCTCTAGTGTCCAATATTAGATTTGACATCCTGAGGACTGGGTGTGATTGAAGAGACAAGTCAGCCCATTTAGGAATGGCTGTGGTGGTTCCTCAGCTTACACCCATCCCTATATACACCCATCCCATTACATCCTGGGCACCTTGGCTGCTCAGGTAACACCTGCTGCTCTGCTGTTGAAAGCCAGCTCCAGGGCAGTTTCTACCTGAAAATGAACTAGAGGCAAAGCATGAAACCATGTAATAACCTGAACCCCTGTGAGGTGCCTATGGAACACAGAGGAGCTGCCTGCACTGCAGCCTCACCTCACCGAGCAACCCCAACACACCCCACTGCCCCACAAGGTAAAAACAGCCAGGCAGAAAGTATCAGCAGCTCACGGCTCACACTGCTCTCCACTTCTGCCACTAATATCCTCTGATTTCTGCTATTGGGGATTTATGTGAAGATGCACACAGCACGGGATACTCTTGCAGGGGATTGATACCACAAACAGGGTAAGCAAAACTGATGCTAACTTTTGAGAAAGGAACATCACACATGTATGAAGATCACATCCAAACTGCAGAGCAGGATCAAGGTGACATCGTAGGTTATTGAATTTCAGCTGAACTTCCAAACTCCACATTCCAGCCCTGTCCCTAGCAGTTTGAGAAGAATATGTGTGCCACCTATCTTTCAGTCATGATTTATATTCAATTCTTTGGGAATAAAAGCATCAAGACCTTAACATCAAGACCAACACTTTTAACATAAGTGAAATATTTTCCAATGGATAAACCACAAGAAGTCTGATTTAACAGACATTTCTGTGATGTACCCTCAACTTTCCTGCATGCAGCAGGAGCTGTTCCTAATGGGAACAGCTGTTTATGTTTTCTGCAGTGTGAAGGACCGTCCTCCTCTGCATAGACTCTAGCTACATTCACTGCAAAGGACCCAGCTGTACAGAATGCCAGAAAAATATTTGGAGCAGGTTATCAAACATGCAGGAATGATCTACAGAGCAACAGCTTGATACACACTTCAGTCAGAGCTGTGGCAAATAAACCAAACCAACTGAAAAAAAAGGCAGTTCCCACCTTTTCCCCCCATTGTATGGGCAAGCATTTGTGAAAATGCACAGAGAACCAGACTAGGGAAGTGATTACCAAAAATCATCCCAGACTTTTTCATCTGGACCAGTTCCCCAGTCTGGTTCACCATCACCCAACACAAAAGCCTACACCAGCACAGTATGGGACATACTAGGTGGTGAGAGGCTGCTTTTTTTCAGCACCAGTTATCATTTAATGTGAATTTAATCTACAGCCTCTGTTGCTGTGCAATGCCTGGGAATAGTTTTAAGCCTCAAGGAACACACAGCTCTGCCCAACAATATTGCACAAGAACCAAGAATCAAATTTCTTGAGACAAGTGACTTATTTTAGCAACTTCCTGTTACCAAAAGGAGAGGTCCTACTCCTTTCTTGGTCCTACCTGCACGGTCTTGTTACCTCTTTGCATGATACTTTCCATCAACTAGTCCACAAAAGAAAAAAGGATAGAGGGGAAATTCAGGGGCAAGGGGAGTGAGCATCTGTCACTCTAGTAAGCATCAAAAAGCCAGACCAGTGCCAGAGCCGGTGCAATGATGGGGAGAAAAGGAGGGGAGTGACATTTCCCTTTCAACATTACTGACCTTACAGCTCACAGCTCTGCAGTGTCATGAAGCCTGACTAATTATAACCATGTTAGAATGAATCATTTGGGTGTGACAAAGCACAACATTTTGCAAGCCCAGAGTCATTACATTCACATTCCTTAGAGCAAGAAGACCAAATCAGGACTACCTGATCCAAAACTAATTTTGCATTAATACATTATATTTAAGTTTGCCATATAGAGATCTGTCTATTTTCACTGTTCTGTTATCCTTAAGGGCACTTTCAGGGATATCCGCTGCAAACTATGGCAGCATTAAAAAAAACAACTAGAGAAGTTTAATGGGAAATATCTTGTTTATGCTTATAATAACTAGAAAATAGACCTCTTGCTTTATATTATCTTAGCTCTTCTACTTCTCTGAAGTCCAGTTACAGAAGACCTTTGACAACTTGGAAAGGCATATGGCACATTGTATTCCTGTATTAATTTTTAAAATGACAATAACTTAATAATACATTACAAACTTTGACTCTCAAAACTGTTGAAGGCAGACAAGTGCAACAGTTAAGGTTTGAACTTTCTGTAAAGCCACCAGAGGGAGCTTAAAGCTCACAATCTACTGCCTTCACTGCATTCAGACAATATTTATCTGTACAATGAAAGTACGTCCAGCTAGTTTTTGCTTCAAAGAAAAGGCCAGCATATACATATTCTGTGCAAATTTCACATAAGAACACTGGCTTAGTCAGCTCAAGAGCCCTGTACCCTGGTGCCCAGCACCTCCTAGGCACAATAGGGTTAGAAATATACCCGAAGTATTCATCACGTTTAGAAGGTCCTCCAGAGCACACATGCCCATTCATTGTGTTCTTTCTAATTGTCCCCTCCAAACTCTGCCCTACTATCCAACTTCCAAGGAATTAAAACACAGTAAGGTAATGAGCAAGTCCTTTTGGCATATTGAAATCATTTGCAGCTATATCACTTTCCTTTCTGTAGTATCTGACATTACCTCTAACCATCTGTTCTCTCTTTTGTCCTGCAAGTTACCTATAAAAACTTCTCCAGGACAATGATCATCTTTCTGATTTTAGCATAACAAGTTACTGCCCCATAAGAAGAGAGTTCCTATATGACATACTATTATAAATAAAATTACAACCTTTCAACTACCAAAGCTGTCTGGATACAGAAAGGAACCAGAAGCAGCAGTTCCCATAGATAGGATCCAGCAGGACTACTGTTTCAAATGGCAGCTACCCACGCAAAGGAAAGGGAAATTGAAAGAAGACAAGACTAGAAACACTGCAGCAGACTAGCACTAACACTCACAGGACCACTAAGCTTACCTGAAAGCCTGGACAACTCCTAAAAAAGTAATGTAACTGCAGAAGATGGGAAACCAACTGTCATGGAAAGTACACACATGACCAGGAAACATCTGTAGAGGTACATGTGGAAAGAATAAGGGCTTTGGGATTTTCTTTCATCTTCAATAGGAGTAGTCAGATGTATACAGAGGACATGAACCTACACATATGTATTCAGAAACACCTGCTTTATACAAGCATTTTCTACCTCAGTAACATACCTTTTAAAAATATAATGCAATTATGACTGACTTGCCAGGATGGAAAGTGCCAAGAAGTTAAAGTAATAGATAAAAACAACAGATACAAAGAAAGCAAAGGTTGCAAATACAAAATGTTCCTCAAGGCTAAAGCTGAAGTCATGTATTTGACTTCATGTCATGTATTTGCCACTAACTGGCTGAAGAAGAAATGGCACATCCACATTTGAAGTCTGCTTTTTTAGCTCCTTCTCTTATCTGAAAACAGCTTTTGCTTTAAAAAAATAAATCCATCAAATTCCACCTTCCCAAGTGATTCTGTTCAGGCAGAATCACGTAAATTACCACAGATATACAAAATACAACCTTTTTGGATCATATGTTAGAAGTTATATTATTTTCCTAATGGTTTTAGATCTCAGAATAGAATTGAAGAATCACATAATAGTTGGAGGGGGCCTTTAAAGACCATCTAGTCCAACCCCCCACCATGGGCAGAGACACTTTCACCTTCCACCCAACCAGGTTACTCAGAGCCCCACCCAATTTGGCCTTGAACATTTCCAGGGATGGGGCATCCACAACTTCTCTGGGCAACCTGTGCCAGTCCTTCCTCACCCTCACTGTAAAAAATTTCTATCTTCTTACAAGGCCAAAAAAAAAAAAACTGAATTGGCTTCTGACTATGAATCTCAACCTCCCCAACATCTTCAACACCTTGTTGAAGTTGATTGTTTAGTAGTTTTTCCTAATATCAATGTGGATTCCAGAGAACATTACTTATTGGTTATTTAAGACACTGATAGTATCTTAAAACTAACAACTACCATTCCAGTGACAACATTATTATTAAAATAAATAATGGTGTAGATTTTTATTTAAATATTTAGCTACCCAGCTAGCATTGGTACTTCTGCATCATAATTTTGCTAAGAAAAATCCTGCCCACGATCAAATATAAACATAAATAAGGATGCGATGAGCAGCATTCATTCCTTGCAGGAAAAAAACTTGTTAAGACAAATTTTGATTTTTCTCTTTTGCTGTGGAAAGACAGCACTGAATATAACCAAAGTCAGCATCTTCCTACAATTACACTGGGGGAAATCTGCAAATTAGCACGTCACAAAGAACAGTCACGCACTCCTCCAGACTTCACTGCTTGGGAGAACACAGAGAGAGCACACTGGAGTGTTTTAAGCTGACACCCACAGTATTCCTACCTACAAAAAAGATCCCCTATGAACAGCACAGCCTAAACACTAGCAGGATTATGGAAAGGCAAACATGCCTACTAAGAGAATTTTCTTGGTTAAAAAAAAAAAAAGATCAAATTGCTTGTACCTGCTAGTACTAAAGCCAAGTAGGAGCCCTTCTTGCCAAAGGCAATGTTTATGTCTGCAAGAGAAGTACATTACAAACTTGACAAGGGCAGAAAAAGATCTGATACTTCTACTGAAGTGTGACTTCATAAAACTCACCACAAACCCTCCAAACTGACTTCCCAGTATGTAGGGGAATTATCCCTTCCTTACAGTCAAAAGGTACAATAAAACTGTTCCCAGACTCTGGTCTGTGGGCCACTCTTGGCTGATCAAAACCCAAGACATTCTTGCTCTTCAGAACGGTGTCTAGACTCTGTGCTGCAGAGAGCCTGGAAACCCAACAGGGAAGAGCTTAGGAAACAGATCTCTATCAATACACAAGGATAAGCAAAAGCCACCACAGATGGCAATGGCACTGCTGGGTCTGGACTTTGCTGACAGCCACCATCAGGCAAAACATGCTCAGAGAAGCAGGGAATAGAGGAAGCCCAGATGGTTTGCCAACATGTCCCAGCAGGCAGGGAAGCCAAGGAATCGTGAGGCATATGCAAAGGAGAAAGATCATGAGTGAACTTGAGAAGCACATGCAGGGGAACACCATGTGATGGTGAAAACATAGCTGAGGAGTACAGGCAAAAATAGAAGGAGAAAGAGAAAAAAAGGGAGAAAATAACACAAGGGCACATACTGCATTTAGGAGAGCTAAATATATTACTCCACTCACGTAAGCAATTGTTACAGCTGCAACAAAACTAAATAATCAAAAGTCATTCAATTTTGAATTAGTGTTCCTCTACTAAGATGACCAAAACTCACTAAAAACAGATTTCTGTATCTTAAATAATAAAAATACCTTGAAAGAATTACTCCCCAAAAGAGTTCTGCTGTATAAGCAATTTATACAAAAGAATCAGACTGTCAGAATAAGGAGATTTCCAAGTTTAACTCTACCCAAGTCATATCAAGCATCATGCCCCAAGACTGAATTACCTGACCTCTGTGGAGTCAAGCCATAACAAGTTTCCATTCCAGGTTTAGCAGTAACACTTTTTAGGTGTTTCAAATAAGCTTTTTTCCTACAATATATCACAGCACACTCGAAACCCGTCACTTGTCTTATTAAAGTAGCTAATCAAAGAGATTAAATATCAGGGTCAGGCACAGAGTGGACAATTAGCCACACTTTTGTTCTTAGATATTCACCGTACTTCTCTAGCAGACACTGACACCTAATGATGCAAGAAGGTCTTGTCCTCTCATGAAGCAGAAGCCACGAGCTAACAATTCAGACTAGATGAAGATGCTCAGCTCTGCAGCTGCTTTACAAGTAGCTCAGACGTTCCAGACTTGGGCACAAAGCCAGAAGGAATTTAGACAACTGGTATCAAGAGCGGCTTCTGCTGTCCCAGTCAGATCTGTTATGACATGACTGCCTAGCTTTGAGTAATAGTTACTACAGAAAATTTAGCTAGCACAAAAGACATCTCCAATTACGGTCCAATTACTTCCTTTACACTCTACTTTTTTGAACAATCATTTAAATTACAGCAGTAACTCATCCTCCAATTTAAAAGATACTCAAGATTATTTGTAAAGATTGGTAAGAAAGATACAATGAATAACTTCCAACCAGACCTGCACTAAAGACAACCTGGTGGAGATTTAAGACTTTCTGAACAAAAACTTCCTTTGATTTAAAAAAAAAAATCTCCAAAAGTAATTATGACTTGAATTACTTAAAGCCCAGAGTGCCCAGTATTTTTCAGTATATATTTGAAACAAATGTGTGACTGCTGGAAGAATTGCCTCCTACACACCTACTCACTCATATCTTGCTTTCATGCAGAAACTTAACAATAGGGAAAAAAGACTATCTTTTTCTTATCAACTTTTGCTTTGTATTTTGAAGCTGAAATACATTATTAAGTCTTTTGCAAGTAAAAAACAGGAGACAAATTGTGGTTTGTAATAAGAGCTATTCTCAGTTTAGTAATGTTCTTGTATAAGATACCATATACATATATACATTAATTGACTAAGGAGCCAAAGTAAATCATTACCATCAATAATAAAACATTTTCTGAGATAACACTTCTCTCCAAGAAAAGCAACAAACACTACTGAACTTTTAGTTGTCTGCTAACAATCTGATCCACAAATACAGACTATTACAGGCTCTCCACTGAAATTACCCTTCATTTATCCACACAACACAGCTAAATCTGAGACATGTCCCATAAAGGATATTTAGCTTACAGTAGTCTGGCTGTGGACAGTGAGAAGATGAATGCTGACATGAGGCTACTGTTCTAACACTGTTCTAACATTTCAAAGCACAAATGAGATCTGACCTGCAGTTTTGTTTGGCAAAATAACTTTTCTAAAACATCAGACTGACTGATGGCAGTGAGAAAATCTACATGGTCCCCTGAAGTCCGTAAGATCCAACAAAGAAACAAGAAGTCAATCCATGCATGCCAGAGAAAGCTCAATCAAGACAGAAAGTGTGACTCACTATATAAGAGAAGGACAAAGACAAGAAAAACACTGTAACTACATAGAACAGTTACAGAAAACCTCATTGTTCCAAATTCAAACCTTTTCAAAGCATTTAATGTTAAATAAAATCAACCCACTCTGACTTCAGTAAAAATGGCACATGACTACAGTAGTAGCACAGGAACCCTAAACATGTTACTAAAGGATACAAAAAGTCAAAAGTGCCCTTATAACTACTGCACTCACAGTAGCCTCAAGTCCTGCTCTCCTGTTTCCTTTCCTTGTGTAAAGGCAAAATCTTCCTATTAAGAGATGGGAGATTTAGCAGAAAATAACCCCCCATGCATTCTAGCTACTCCTCAGGTATCACAGGGGTGATTTAAGGCAGCTGGCCTTAAATTCTGAGTGACAGCCAATTTGGCAACACCATCCTCTGACCATCTAGAGCTGGAGTGAGCTTGCCATCCTTCTCTGGAAGCAAGAAAGAGAAGAGTTGATGGAAATGAACCAGACTTCTCCCTCAGCTCCCACCAAGCTGTTTCTCTCTTTCCCCACAAGGAGGCATGGAAGATACACAGGTAATAGGTGGAAAGGCATCTCAGTGTCAACACACACTACAAATCTCATTGCAGGGTGGACTATCCCCATGACAGGTCCTGGTTCTCCAGCAAGAGGTAGGATCCTAGCCTATCCACAGCCTCTGAAATCTTGATTGCAATTCAATCATAAGATTGAAGTAGCTCACCTCTGTATTGCTCATTTCTGTGTCTATAAGACAGCAGAGACACCACTTAAAAAAATGTGCCAGGATAGTGACAGTGAATTTCAGTACAAAGTTTGAAGTAAAGAAAGAACCATTGTGATCCCACTTCTACTAGACAGGAGATCATAATAATACTGGTATTGGCAATACTGATTTTCCAAAGTTCTTAACTTGAGATGTACATAATATATGACCCATTTATCAGGCTGACTATACATCACATACAGTCAGCATCTGCTCTCCTTCTGCAAAATAAAGTTTCATATTGTGTGTGAAATAGGTCTTATACTACCTATTTTTTCCTATTGACCAATTTCAGATTATATTTGCTGAAAGAACAGCTATAACCACCCATTCCTGTAAGGGTGGGGTGGCATTACTTCTACTTGTATGCAGGCTTCTACAGTAAGCACGTGCAGTGAGTGGAGTAAGACACCACAGGGGTTACCCCTGTGCACCTCAGACCCTGGAACACAAGTCAAAAGCCATCACTACATGAAATATTTAAATTTAGATAGTGATAAATTTTGATTTCTGAGCGTTTTAAGCTTTGACTCCTATCAAAAAGCCATTTCCTCCCACCAAGCTAATGAAGAAAGGCAGGCACACAGGGCAGCCAGTTCTCCTGCCAAAATTCAGACTTCAGCACTTCCTCCACCATCAATCTTGTTAAAATGTCAAAACCATTTTGTGCTATCATAGTTATTTAGGAAGAGTTGATTAAAAGCAAGATAAGGAAGTGTTTAAAGTTTATCTAAATTTGATGTGGAAAACTCCTTTGGTTTATTGTACTTTCAAAATGGCATGGCTTAAAAGACCTACCTTTATCAATGGCTTTTAACTGTTAGGGCATTCATGAAAACTTACAGACACAAGTCAAACACACACGAAGTACAATATTTGAATCATGTAAGAAAACAGATAAGATACAGACAGATACAAGGTACAGACAAGAAGTCAAGGTTTGGCAAAAAAGAGGAGCAGAATAGAGGCCAGAGGAGGAAGTTCATAACCTGCATTAGGTGGAAGAGAAGAAAGCCAAGAGAAATTGTGAAACTGAAATTAATTTTGTGAAGAGAATAACATCTTTCACTCAAACCCAGGAAAAAATTATGAACTTTAACTGAACACATCTCAAAAAAAGGTCCTTCCTCAGTTTGCCCATACTGGGAAACAGCAAAAATCCATCTAGAATTGTATATAGTTGAGACAGTAAAATATCTTCCACTTTTACCTTGTTTCATCACTTTGTTCTGCTCTTAAAAATACAGCCTGAACCATGATACTGAAGAAGCAACACATGTCTGTATTCATCCTCTGATATACAGGAGAGCAGACACATGACACACATTTTGAGAAAACCTCTTCTAAACATGAGTTTTCATGACAAAGTTGGGGTTTTTTTTAATTCCATAAAGAAGCATTTTGGGATTTCATTTGGAAAACGCGATTTTTAGGACTCCCTTAAAGTGCGTGCCTGAGTTCACTCTAAGAAACCTGCAGAAATTAGCCAAGTCTGAAGTCCTGAACAGTCACAGGGCTCCACATATTCAGGCCCCACTAAGAAATTCTCATGAAGAAATTTGGTCATAATCACATATTTTATTGTCAGCACTATTAGAGGGAATATTACTGTAAAATGATCAGGAAACTAGCTCCAGAAACAATACTGTCATTTCTCTTGATATCAGAATTTAATATTTATATATTCCCCACTAAACAATTCATTATCCTGAAGCTACCCAACATCTGTTCCTAATCCCACTTAAAACAACCTCACAAAATAAAAGGTTTGCAGTTTACCCTCCCTAATTCTCTCAGGAAGCAGCACATTTGTTTTTGTGCTTGGGCTTTGGTGGCTGCTGTTGACAGGTGAGGAAAGCACTATTCATACTCTAGTCACCAGAGAGGAGTGTGTCTGTTTTGTAAACTTATTTGCACATTTCCTCAATAACAAGGCGAGATGTAGCCATCTGGGAAGCTACCGAGACTATGGTTCAAAGAGAAGTCAAATAACAGCAACATTATTAGCAAAATAAACAGTAGAAGCTGGTGGCCTAAGAGGTGAAAAAGCTAAACTAAATGTGAACAGTTAAGACCTTGATGAAAAACAAAAACCAAAACAAAATGATGATGCAGAAAAAAATGCAGAGCTCTCTTTGCACTTATGATTAGTGAAGTTTCATGTAATGCTTTTCAGTCAAGGCTTCAACAACACACAATTCAGCTTTAAGGTACCTAGTATCAAACCAGCAGCTAGCTGCACAGGGGGAACATATTCCTTCTCCCTCCACAGGGCTGCAGTCCTGTGCTACACAGACACAGGCTCCCACTTGGGGATCTCCAGATCCTCTATACACACATACACAGAGATGCTGTGGAGACATCCTCATGAAATCTACCAGTGACAAATGTGTAAAATGTGGCTTTTAGATGAGGGATGTAACATTAGAGGAAACCAACTGAGCTGTAAGGTGAAACCCAGCCAGATACAGAGGGTCTGCCAGCACCAACAGGAACTGTGTGAAGTCATGGCAAGATGAGTGAGCAGCTGACTTAAGGGACCACGTGAATGCCAGGACCACAAATACAAGACCAAGCTGTGGCAGATCAGTTCTGGGAAAGTTCATAAAAAAACCCTGAAGACCACTTCTTTGCAGAACCAAATGAAATAATCAAAAGAAGACCCTTTGCTGCTTGGCCAAGGTAGAGAAGCGACGCATGTAGATACTAGACCAGAGAGGATGACACTCAACCCCACACCATCAGCTTGGATACCATCTGAACAGAAGATAAAGAAAGAAAGGAGACCCTTGTATGAAGTTGAGATGAAAAGTGAATGTGGCCGTTGAGACAGGCAGTGCAGAGAGATATGACTTCTCTTGTGCTGCCACAAGACACAGGTGGCAGTTCTGCTGTAACTCGTCAAGGAGCCAGAGTGGTTGTGTTTGTACAATTGTTTCTACTGGCTACCAGCTCTGATACTGCTTGCACGCCATCACTAATACCACAGTTAATGATGGTTGGAACATTGTTTCACGGTATATAAAGGAAGATATAACTGAGTGTTGCTTGTCATCTAATTGCACTACTGACCTTTGTGCAAACCAATGCTTAAGTCCCAGAGCCACAGAAGCTCTGCGGCACAGGCCAATGCACCAGCTACTGGATTTTCACACTTGGTGTTAATAATGCTGCAACACATTTTTTGAATTCTGCGAACTGCTCCTGCCCTCCTTCACACACTGTTGGCGCAAAAACCTATGCAGCCAGGATATTAACTTGTGATGTGAAAGAGTGAAATTCAAAGTCCTTCCAAAGCAGCCTGAAGAAGTGATAGAACATGGCTCAATCATCTCCTTGTGTCTCAAACTATCAAGTTACCCATTTCCAAAAAACTTGAAACACAAAGTTGAGGAACATACCACTCACTCCAATGCAATACCACATAGCTTTTCTGCAGCTCTTCAAATGAACAGATTACAAAACACATTTGCGAAGGATGCTGGTATTATTATATTCCACCATTATGACAGGATCCCAGTCTAACCTGACAGTAAGGAACAGGGGCCACCTCTCCAGAACTCCAAGGTTGTGGTGCTTGGAGAACTTCCATTCCTTCCAGCCATGTTAATTCCTCTCTGCTCCTAGACACACACTATATCCTGTGCTAGCTTTGGCAACTGGCAAGTCCTTCTGACAGCCAGCCCAGCTCACTAACCCAGCAGATAATCAATCCAGCAAAAAGACAAGTAATGCTTTTTCTCTGTCACTCAGTGTTAGGCTGGTTTGCGCTCCTGTGAAAATATAGCTTATGTCACATTTACAAGTCTGGGACTGCAGATGTTCTTCACCCTAGCCAAGGCCTTTGAAATCCCAGGGAATGCCATCATAAACTGTAAAATTCCATGGCAAAACACCTTTCTGCACTCCATTGATTTCACAGCCACAGATTAATTATACAAAGCCTTCAAGAGACCCTGGCATAAGGCAGATTTTCAACACTACCACAGCTGTGCCTCTAGCATTTTGCACAGCTGCACGTAACACAGCTGGCCTGAGTGAGACAAAGAGTGAAACTCAATTTCAGCACAAACCATGATATACCTTTAGCCCTTCTTCCTATTCACTTTTGTAGTTCTGTAAATTTTGAATTTAGTAGGCATGACTAAACCAACTTCTCTGACTTACAAAGTAACAAAACCAAAAACCATTATTCACTTGCTCCTACTTTAACGTAAATAAATTTAAGTGTATTTTGCTACTAAAAAAAAAATCAGTCTTGATGTGAAAAGAAAGAGAATTGTATATGCTACTTCTGAAGTGGTTTAACATAATTTGACCAAATTTCTTCCAGGAGCATAGGCAAACTCTCTCATCTCAGTCAAGGCAGTAGAATTGTCTCTAGTGCAATACAGTGAAAATTACTTTAATTAAAAGACTCTTTTCTCCCTGAATTCACTACCCAATCTAGTTCATTATGCAACCACTCAGGTGGGTGCACTATTATCCTATGTTTTGGCAGAGCAAAGACAGCACCATAGAGCAGCCACTCTTTATTATGTCTCTGAAGTAGGAAAGTTTGGGGTTTTTCCTTTTGGGAGACAGGAAAGAAGAAGAGGAGGGACTATTTAAAGTATATCCTCCTGTAAGTTTTCCTTCATTCCTTAAAATCCCTATATTAACAACTACTCCCTGTTCAACAAGATGTTTTGGACTTCAAAGTCCAAAGGACCAATGTCTCCTACAGCTCAGATCTGACACCTTCCCTTGCATGCCACATCTCCCAGCACATATGTGGGTTTATGCCACTCATACACCCCACTACACAACAAAATTACAGAGATCTTATGTACACCTAATTCAGACAGACTTTTTAGAATCAAAACACTGTCAGAAACTGATGAAAAGGAATATTTTACTTATCTGCTTGTGACAGGATCAGCTCAACTTAATAATCAAGAGGATTTCTTCCACCTCTCCATAGGGAAAGCTGTTAATTAACTAATGAACACAGATTAGCATAACAACGATAAGACTCTTAGGAAGCAGGTTAAAGGGAAAACAGCAGTAGGTAGTACCTGAAGACGAATAATCCAGATGGAGTTATGAACTAATGAAGCTCCCCAGCAGATGAATGTAGAAGCAAGCATACAGTATTTACATTGATTACACAGAACAAAATATAGAAATATGCCAATGCAATGGTGACATGTCAAATGGGTGCGAAACATATTCATTCAAAAAGGCAAATACTCCCTCTGTGAAACAGTCAGGAGAAATAAACCCTAAGCATGCATAATCCCATTTCACTAGATTTTAATTTCATCAAACATGATGTTTACTTTTCAAAGATATCAGAATCTCTATCAGTTCTCAGTTCTCTAATCTCAGCTCTTCACTTCAGTACAGATAAGCTCCATGCACATTTCTTCTCGGCTCCCAGACAGGAGTTTCACTAGCATGGTGCACACTGCATGCACTTACCTCCCACGTTGTAATCCGAACTGTGAGCCTGTAAAATCCACCAACTATACCAGCCCTTAAGCAAAGGAAGAAAAAACTATACATATACATGATAGAGTCCTAAGTTACTCAGCACTACTCCAAAAAACAATCTAGACAGCTTGGGTATGGTTCTCTGAAAACATCACCTTGCTACTCTGAAGTAATAAAGAAAAATACAATGTTACGTACTATTAGGAAAGGAATACAGAAGAATATCAAAAATTTACAACCATCTAAAATCCTCAAGTACCTACATCACAGAATTCTGGTCAGTTCATTCAAAAACAGTATCATAAATCTAAAAAATTACAGAGGGATGATTTGATGTATGGTGGAACATCCCACATGAAAAAATTACAAAACCCTTCAGTTTAGCTGAGAGATGACTGGAGGATGTAATATCATAGAGAATTATAAAAATCACAAAGGATACTGTAGAAGAAAAATCAGAACACTTTATAGTTATTTCTCATAATTTAAGAATGAATTAAATTATCAAACAGCAGCCTTCACTCAAAGAACTATATTGGTTTTTTCCAAAAACACTTGTAAACCCCATTACATTCAGACAAGAATGTTTTTATATAATATACTAAAAAACTAAAAGAAAAGAAAAGCATTCCAAAAACAACTGGACACATCTGTGGGAGAAAACCAATAACGCCTCAAGCTTTTGAAATTGCTAATTCAAATAACGTTAAGTGTCCACTAGTGGATCATCCTTACTTTTCAGACCTCTCCAAATCAGCAGCTTGAGGTGGCCACTGGAAAAAAAACATCTGAGCAGAAGTTTTGTCTATTCTAACCATAAAATAGCACACAGTCTGCTTGTTTTATGGATGACAACTTGGAGGACTTTAACAAATCTTCTCAGCATTGGAATGATTCATTTGTCTGATTTCTTCCAACAGGCAACCTGCCATAACAAAAGCAGAGCTAGTCCATCTTTCCCTTTCACCCTTACTATGAGCCATGCTTCACAGTCTGAAAAATTGCCTTGCAATGAAGACATATTGCAACAAGAAACTGAACTTCCTTGTGGAATAAGGATTGCCATGACCTTTGTGGAGAACAGACTGGCTGCTTATGTCAAGATCTGAGATAGTGGAGAATTGATGAGGCTGATTGAGCAAAACCACCAGCCGGGCCACTTGCTCATCTTTCACCTGTGCTTGAACAAGACTTAGCACAGAATGGTGCCTGGGCTGTAGCAGAGGCCCCACAGCCCAACGTGGTCTCAGTGAAGAGCAGCAGAGCACCCATGACTCTGTGCCAGCCCTCAGCCTCACTGCCCCTTCACTGTGCACAACAAGCCTTGGTTTGGATCTGCTCCTCTGAGGAGACAATGATGGGAGTAAAGACCTGGTGAAGGTCTGATGGCCACCACTGTGCCTCAGCCGTGTGGAGGAGCACACTGAAGTACCACAGGTCTGTGCTGTCTTTTTTTAGCCACAAGATAGGTAGCCTGGTTTGATGAAGGTAACCAAAGGTTTACCTCATATGAGGTAAACCTCATTAACCCCTTGTTTATATATTAAAAACTGCACCCACCAATATGAAAATGAGAAAACAGATGTCTCCCCACCCCACATCTATGATGGCAGCAACAGGCAGCCAATGCTTTTTAACTACAGTCATCCATCCATTTGTCCAAGAAGTATAAAATTTATACTTTAAATCCTCCACTATGGAAGGACAAGAATAGAACTCCACTCTACAGACAAGTCAATGGGCTTCTCCTCTCCTCTCCCCAAGGCAGGCACAACCCTGTGGTAAGCCTGTCTCTGGCTGCATTGGAACTTACCTGGGAATGCTTGTACACAGAGCTATGCACTTACATTTTGTAGGTCTAGTGCAGTTATCAGCAATCTAACAAAAACCATAACCTGCTGTTTCAATAAAACAGACTATTCATGACTCCACAACCATGAAAGTTCTTATTCAATGTGATCGGACTTTAGTGCCTAACTGGTTATAAATGAGAAATTAAGCCTATCTGCACCCAGCCCCTCTGATCTCTGAGGACTAGCTAGAAGGCAAGGGGATTTATTTCCTGACAATTTCATACACTGACCACAGCAAGCCTTGGCCTCCAAGAAAGTTAGGACAAAAAGAGCCAACCACACAAACTGTCATGGTTGATGGTAAAAACAATCTGGTCTTACTAATGTCCTCTCTTATGCTCTTATTCTGTAAGCTTATTTGAACATCTGAAAATGAAGTTTGTAGGACTCCTGTCAGACTACCCAACTTTAGCCTAAAATCGCCCTCAGAATAGCAGGATACAACACAAAGTGGTACCCTGAGAAGGCAATGATGTGAGAATCCACATTAACCCCCCCCACACACACACAACACCCACCCTTTGAAACAGACCACAGTCAAAACAGAACATTTACAAACTTTTAAATAATGGGATTCTTCTGCAAAAGTCTTTGCTCAAATGTTCTTTGAACTTTCTAAGAGCCACACCACATAGAATAGCCTAACACAGATCTCTGGACCTACTTCGCTCAATCCCCTGCCCAAAAAAGAACTCGTTTCAAAGATAGATCAGGTTGTTCAGGGACTTGTTCAGTCAAGTATTAAATACCTCCAACGATGGGAGATCCTATAGCCTCCCTACATAGTCTCCTCCACTGCCTTCACCAATCACACTTACAGTGATTTTTTTTTTGTCTTCTCTCCAGCTGGAAAGTACCCTTCTGAAACTTGTAACCTCTTCTCTTTTCAGTGTGCAGTTCTAAGTGAAGTCTGGCATTTCTAATATCAGGAGAGTCTGAGTTAACAAGTAAATTGTACAGTGAAGGTATATTATACACTTGAGCCAACCTGACAGCACACCACTAGCAGGGGCAGACCAGCTCTGTACGTGTCCGACAATCTAATTTCAGTGCCTCTGTGCTAGCTGTGCAACCTAAATGGCTGCACAGATAGCCAATGCATCTTGCTAACCTGACAGAAATCCATTCCTTTGTTTAATGCCTATGTCATCTCAGCAATATTCATATCTTCTGCACAGGGTCACAAGGGAGAAAGTGGAGCTGCAGGTAAGAACAGAGCACTTCTTTTTGGAGGGAGGTGGGGGGAACAAGCAATAACCTGTGAATTTACATTTAGGTGTCAAAGAATATCATATGCTAGAAAATTTCAACCTGCTTTAATAAACTCCCAGCAATAACTAGACAGTGTTAGGCATGTTTCCTACTTAATCCTCTCACTTCTGGGATGAAATTTACATTTTTTCCCTTAATAATACAACCAACGTCTTTTCTAATCCACGAAGACAGCTATTAAAACAGTGCTTAACTAGTACTAATTATATTTGGCAATAATTACCATCTAAGCTAAACAGAACATAATAGATAGGAGATACATGGCCAGGGGACACCATGCCAGTAGGAAATGGAGGAGGAGTAAATTAATTCAGTCCATATAGATGTTGGTGTATAGTCTTCACCAAGCTACAGTCATACAGACCAAAGGTGGACACCAGCCTCTGACACTGAGAACTTCACAGGAAAGCATTAATGGGGATCTTACTCCAGATAAACACCATCTGGCTTTACTACAAAGGAATTACATACCCAATTTTTATACTGCAAATACTTTTACACACATTAAAGAAAACTGTCACAGCACCAGCCTACAAAGTCATATTTGGCAGTTAATGACAACATAAGTTTCATCTTTTATAACAATTTGTTGATTTATACCAAATTCCATTCCTTTCTCAAATTAAGCCTTTTGAATGTGAGCTACCTAGAACCTGTTGAAAGGCATTACTGATAACAAAGGAAAAGCATTTCCATGCAGCTGTAGAAAAGCTTGGTGAGAGAAAAGACTGAATGTTTCCAGTTTTCAACCATGGCACACCATGGTTTCTAAGGTCTATAAAGATCAGCAATTTATGAGATCAGGACTTGGGCATACTTTATCTGATATCTAAAAAGTAATTTTACAAAGGCAAACTCAACTAACCCAAAGCAATGAAAAAAAATGATGAAAATACTTATCAAAGATTTAGAGAGCTCACAGTAATCCATGCTTATCCTCAAGGAAAGTTAATTAAACACATTCAGGTTTTTTTATTAGCACGCCATTATTCTCCTCAAGGCTCAGTATTTCAATTTGAAATCAAGACAAGCATCAAGTAAACCGCCACCACCACTCCCTGCTCTATGTTTTGAAATGCTGAAACACCTTTGATGCATCCCTAGCCATCTGTATTTTGCAAGGACTGTCACTGTCTCAGCTGCGACAGACTGGCACAAAAAGCCCTTGCTGAATCCCTCCACAGTTCTCTGCCCAGTTAAAATCTTCTGCCATCTACTGTCAGAACATTCACAGCTCTGCCCCTTCCCATTGCTTCAGGTATGGCTCCACTGCAAGATGCCAACCTTGCCTCCGTGACCTCAACACTAGCACCAGGTTCATCACCCTTCACCCCACAAGTCCTCAGATTTTTACACAAATACATTTCTAAGTGATCCCAGCAGTTTGCTTGATCAGTTCACCCCTGCCATCTGCCACACAGAGATAACTTCCTGCCCTCATCCCCAAGCGGACCTTTAACCAAACAGTGCAGCTCTCTGGCTAAATGAAATTCAGACCATTGTTGTCCAGGTGCAGTCCAGGAACACAATCAGGCCCCTCTTCTCACACAGTTGCTAGTGAGACAGAACAGGAGCATAGCTCATAACTTTTTCAGTCTCTGGGGTCTCACATCCACCTTTGTTAAGCACCTGCTGAGCTGCACTCCTCTCCTGCATCCCTCCAAAGACTCGATGATTTCTGAGAAGGAACACAGGGTAATAACCCTAAGCAGTTCTCACAGCTCTTTCACAGCCAACCCTGCTTAAAGCCTGATTCTGGATTCTCACCCTCGTGGATAGCTTTAGTGAATATCTCTGTTTCCTGCAGCTCCCTCAGTAAGAGCCATCTAACTAGTTCTTCTCAGTTTAGAGTCGTCTATGAGAGTTCCAAAATCAGCTGTGGAAAAAAAAATAAAATAAGAAAAAGCTAAATACCACAACAAGTCAGGTTTCATACAGTCAGAGGCTGTAGGGAGGAAGGTAGAAATTCAACAAGGATTCTAACATCCATATGCTTGCAGACCCAAGACATATTTTTACCACCAAGTTCAGCAACTATTCTTCAACAAAAGCACAAACACTACCATAAGAAGCCTGCGCCTTTTCACTGTATGAAGGTTTTTATTTAACTCAACTCCACAGTAAGTTGCTTTTCCCTCTCTGTGCTAGCAGGGCTATGCTAGGGAAACAATGCCCACACAAGTTACATTTAGTCTTCAAGCACAGACGCAAGACTTTGGAGATGTCACTGCACATGCTATCGGTTTGATACTGAAAACTACTGAACTACCATGCTCCGTTCCCCACACGTGTTCTGTTACATGCAATACTCTACTACTGAGTTTCTGCACACAGTCAATTACTGCATTTGTGTTACTTTTAAAACAGAGATACAACAGACCTTACCAGAACATCTAACAATCTACACAGACATGTTTTGTAAAGCATGCACAAATCAAAAGCAGCTTAAAGCCTGAAACCCATCACTGGCGGCATACTTGGTGAAGTATTTTTCTAAAAGGACTAGTACCTGCTGCCAAGCTATTTACCTTTACTGTCCTGCTTGGAAACACAGTCAGTGTTTTTCAGGCTTTGACCTGACAAGGAGTAACACACACATTTTGATGAAATACCACGAGTAAAGCTGATTGCCGCTCATTTCACAGTCAGGCTAGTTCAGTGAGAAATTGAAACACAATTGTTGAGGCTCTGGCCATTGATTAATTATTGATACCAGAAAAACTTTGCTATTATTTCTTTGGTTCTTTTGAAATCCCATTAACAGCAGCACTTCACAAACTTTATTTCTGTCAGAATCACTTTTTGGTAAGACAAATTCTGGGGGGAAGGCTTTCAGCTACACATGTACAGAAGGTCTGCAATAAAGACTTGTAAACTCTACCAGACAACACAGAGCTTTTCACTCAAACAAGTCTTTTACAAGGATGTTTTAATACTAACGGTCACTACCAGTATCCAGCTCCACTGCATTTCTGATTTTTGCCATATGGGCTTTCTTTTCCACGCAGTTATGAAAACAGGATAACACACAGTCAGCAGGGACAGTTAATTGATAATTAAACAGATCAAGTGCGAAGCACCACTAATGGCTTTGCTTCAAGGCGGCAGCACCGTGAGCCTCCGGCTCTTCGGTGCCCCTCCGCTTAAAGGAAAACTCTGGAACCGGATCGCGCCACTCCCGAGGCCGCTCCACGCCGCCCAGAGCGCCTCGCTGGCCCCGCTGGGCTGGGGACGGGCGCGACCTCCCGCCGCTCCTCCGCCGCCGCGGGAGGTGCTCGGGGCCCCGGCCCCGGGAGAGAGAGTTGCCCACTGGCAACTTCGGCGAGGGTCTGGGCGGCGGACGGTGACGGTGCGGGGCTCGGGGACGGACACCCCGCAGCCGGGGCGGGCAGCGCGGGGCGCGGGCAGCCGGCAGAGCCTGCCCGGAGCGACGGGGAGCGGGCGGCACATGGAGGAGCGGCGCGGCGTGGCCGGCCCCGGCTGCGGAGCCACAGGGACGAGCCGGCGCGGCGGCGGAGGGACAGGAAGGGAGGGAGGGAGCCCGGCCGAAAAGGGAGCGGGACGGGGCGGGGGAGGCGGCGCGCCCCGGCGGGCTGCGCCCCGAGCCCCGCGCCCGAGGGGCGAGGGCAGCGGGAACGGAGGCGGGAAGGGGAGAGCAGTCCGACGCGGGCGCCCCTTCGGGAGCAAGGCGGCGCTCCGGACGCGGCGGTGCCGCCGCCCGCCTCACCATGAGCACTTTGGCCGCGTTCTCCAGCTGGGCGATCACCTCGGGGGCGCCCCCCGCCGCCGCGGCCGCCGCCGCCATCATGGTCTCTCTTCAATGACGCGCCATGCGCTGCATTCTGGGGCGAGGCGGCCGCGCGGCCAATCCCGGCCCGGCCCGGCCCCGCCGCGGAAGCGAAGCGGCGGCGCCGCCGCAGCGCCGCGACCGCCGGGCGGGGACAGCGCCCGCCCCGCGCGCCTCCCTCCGCCGGCCCGGCCCGGCCCCTCAGGCCCCTCCCGGCCGCCTCCGGGGCGGGCCCGGCACGGCCCGCAGCACGCGGCGGGACCCCCGAGCCGCGGGGCGGGGTCGCTGCCGCTCCACGCCGGTCCCAGGTCGCTGCACTCGCCCGGCCCGCAGTTTGTTAGGGGTGGAAGGGGCCTCTGGAGATCATCCGGTCCAGCCCCTTGCCAAGCCAGGGTCACCCACAGCAGGTTGCACGGGAACGCATCCGGGTGGATTTGGAATGTCTCCAGAGAGAAAGGCTCCCAACCACTCTGGGCAGCCTGTTCTAGTTCTCTGCCACCCTCCATGGAAAGAAGTTCTTCCTCATGTTGAGGTGGAACCCGTTGTGTTCAAGTGTGGGCATTGCTTCTCGTCCTGTCTCTGGGTACCACTGAAAAGAGCCTGGCACCATTCTCTTGGCACCCTCCCTGGAGACTTACATGCACTTCCTTGTGCTTTCCAGTGAGCTCAGGTGCCAGCGCGGCGGCAGGCGCTGGTTGCTGGCGACTGCTTGAGCATTGCAGTGCTTGCAGGTCTGTGCTGGGATGAGAAGCTCAGTTCATAAAATATAGCTTAGAAAGTGGTGGGGGAGGGGAGAGGGTGGCCAGCATCTTTAGAAATGAACTGGTTTACAGCAGACAAAAAACCAACCAACCAAACAAAAAACCCCCAAAAAACAAACAAACATAAACAAAAAAGAAAACAAACAAACAAAAAACCCCACACCAAACGAACAAACAACAAAAAACCCCAACAACCCAACAATGTTTAAAACTGTGCTAAAATGCCGTTTCCCCCACATAAATCCACCTGGAGCTCCTTTCATGTTATTGAAACAAGGTAGTGTCAACTCTGAAAGATATGCTGAAGTGAACCCTGTTGTGCACCTATAAGAGCAAAAGGATTCTCAGATTATGCCTTCACTGGCACTTCATTTTGGTTAAAGCATCGGTCTTTTAAACAAATTGGATGTTTTCCACTTCAGTTTGCACACTGGAGCAGACTTGAAGCTTTGATACCTTCAGATGAAGCCAAAATGGAAGATCTGCAATTGCTAAGGGCTGTTTAGTGTGTAGGTCCAGGCCAGATCCCCTTCAGAGCACGTCTCTCACTGTGCAGAGTGCTGAGCACTGTCATCTCTTGTGTTCCCCTGAACCCGCTGAATGTCTCTGTTCTTAAGAGAGTCAGGTGTTCCCAGCCATAGTTCTCTCAGCCTTGGGCAGGCATTGGCTGACCTCAAGTGCTGAATTTATGCAAGGTTTGGAATTTATCAGCTAACTGAGCGGGCTGATAGCTGTGTTGAATGCTTGTAGACTATTAGCACAATCTGAGTGTCAATGGACAATGTTTCCGTGCAGATGATACAATGTAATAGCCAAAGGTGGAAGAAGGAGTCAAGGAAACAAATGACAGCAAGAAATCCATCTTTCCTATTCCAAAGAAAAATGCAAGTATTTTTCTCCTAATAAATGACAGCTTTCAATGCTGAAGAGGTCATGGCAGTGCTTATTACTAGACAAGTTTAAAAGTAGCAATAGAACCATGTAAATTATTGCTTTTAGGGTTTACCTAGGAGATAGAACTAGAATGTGCATTTCAGAGTAACGTTTAACTTCAAAGTTGAAGAATGTGGGGAGATCAGCAGGGCTGCACTGAAAGGAGGGATCAATATACAAAAAATTGAACCACAAAGATGGAGCAGTTTGAAAGTAGTGAGAGTGTGACAACACATTCAAGTCCTGGAGTGTGTTTATTGGGAAACAGCCCAATGTACAATGAGTCTCACTCTAAAGAACAGACACCAGAGCTAAAGACTTAGAAGTTTGTGTACAAAGACATAAAATGTCAAAAAAAAACCCTAAAAGGTATGAAAAAAACCCTATTATAATGAATTCTATGTTCAGGAAAGGACTATTTCAGTTGAGTATTTCTGCACTTGTAATTTGTATTCAAAATGAGATTCTTCAACAACTTTTTCAGCATGCTCAAAGGTCCTTCATTCTCTTGTGGATTTGTGTGTTTAGCAGCACACTCAAACAGCCATGAAAGCAACAGTAATAGAATAGTATTTTTCAGGTTGGGAGGACTCAAGAGGTCTCTACACACACCTTCTGTTTCTTCAGCCTTCTGATCAAGTTGCTTAGGGCTTTGTCCAGCAAGGTCTTGAAAACCTCCAAGAATGGAGAGTGCACAACTCTCTGGGCAACCATGTCAGTGCTTGATTGGTGTCACAGTGACCTCTTTTTTCCCCTTAAATCAGAATGTCCACACGTGTCTGCAACTTCTCATCCTGCTGCTGTGCACCTCAGTAGAGACCATTGCTGCTCCTTCTTGATAATCTCAGGTACTGGAAGAAAACTCTTGGGTTTCCTTTCAAGCCTTCCGACTGAGTGCAGTTCCCTCAGCCTTTCCTCACAGGGCATGTGCTCCCATACCAACTTGACTGCCCTCAGCTGTACTTACTGCAATTTGTCAACTTCTTTCCCATAGTGCAGGCCCCAGCGTGCAATGTGGTTTTCCAGACGTGATGTAACAATTGCTGAGTAAAGAGGACTAGTACTTCTTTTGATCTATTGGCTGCATGCCTGTAAAAACAACCTAATATGTCTCTATAAAGGTAGCCTTGCTCACTGCTGTGGTGTTCTGCTCACTTATGTTTAACTTGGTTGCTGTCAGGTCAAGTAAAGTGCATGGCTGGGCCTTAACTGCCCTGGCACCCTCACCTGGGACTTTAGCACGTGCAGTGCTGCAGGTTTGCCTGTGCCAAGCCTGGTCTCCTCTCATCGTGGCTAATCAGTTGTCCTTCCTCAATGGTCCTGTGTGATATATAGCCTTGTCTCCAATCCGTTTTCCTGCATGGATCTTTACTCTGACTCTGTCTTCTACTGTTTCTGGCTTCACTTTCTGTCTGGACTCTGGACATGACTCATTGTCTTGCCTTGTCTTAGACTCTCAAGAAGACCGGTCGCCACCCCAGCCCCACCCAAATCCTATGGAACTGCATGCTGATTGGTGAGAGAACTGCCCTGCCTGTCCTGTGGTTCAATCTCAGCTTATTCATCCTCATGGAGTGGCCCTGCTCATGCTATCCTTGTCACAGTTCACTGGGACCTCCAGATCACTGCTTCAGTCAGACTTCAGTCTATACTGCTGTGGTGGTTATTCCATTTTAGGTGAGGTATGACACCACAGGATCCATCTGCCAGTTCCCTGAATAGGCATAGGTTTAATCTATCCCTTCTGCCCTGAAATTGTCTATTTGAGCACACTTTAGCATGCTCATTAAATCCACTCCTCTTTCACAAGTGGTATGATTTGTGCAAACAAAGTCATGCATTTTACCATATCATCATCAGGTATATCTTGTCCTCATTTTGAGTGGGAGGACTGAGTGGAGTAATCTTCAGTTAAAATTACATGTTCAAGTAGTCACATTTTCTCTCAGTTATATTACAATCTTAATGTTCTCTTGGCTAGTCTTAGAAAAGCTGATTGTTCATTTATCTTGTCAGAGTGAATGCTGAAGCTATTTCTGCTGTTGGCTAAAAAAGATGTATCACATTGTTCCTTCATGCTTTCCTCTTTTGTGGTGCTAATCCTCCTAAAATAGTTCAAAGTTTTGGACTCATTGCCAGAAAGAGTGTTGTTGGTAGTGGTGCCTGGGCTTCCTGCCTTAGCACTCCTTCTCTACCTTTTCTCCCACAGCTGAAACCAGCCAACTACTGCCAGTTTGGACTAAAGATTAAAATGTTAAAGAAAATGAAACAACAGTAGGTTGTTCAAACCAATCATGAATTTGTGTTTGCTTTGAATGTGTTAATCAGTCCTATGCACACATACCATAAAACTAGCAAAGATGCGCTATAGTCAGGAGCATCTGACAAAGTCTAGTGCAAAGACATAGAAGCGACTGAGCAGTGAGTTAAATGAGGTAAGGAAATCACAGTCAGTAGGGAAGTGAATTACTAGTACAAAAGTGCAATGACAGTTGCAAGCATGCAAGTGGCAAGCTTGGTAAGGAAATAATCTTTCATCAGTGGTTACGTAGAAGCTTTAGAAACCATCCTCTCCTATCTGGACATATGTCTTGACTTATTTTCTGTGTCTGATTTCCTAAGATGTTCCTAAGATTGATTTTCAACACTGTTCAAGAGATCTCTTCCTACATAGCCTGCACTTTTTTTCTCAGTAAACCTAATTTCTCTGGCTGGAATATCCAGTTTGCTCCTTTTCCCAGGCTCATTTCTCCTAACACCTACCTTGACTGCATGGATTTCTATAACAATTCCTGCAACAAATTCTGTAAATAAATCGCAAATAAGTTCTGCAACAAATTCCTGCAATACTTCCTGATTTATCACTGTCTTTTCATCAGCACCTAGCAGAAGTCTGTTCAGAGTACTGGTTCCAGTACTCGCTATTCCACTTGTGGTAGTCTGTGATCCTCATCTCCAGTGACACAGAAGATCTCCCACCAGACACTTCAGAACAATTCAGATTAAGTCCTTCAGACAGACTGAGCTAGACTTCCATACAAATTACCTCAGTCAAGTTACCTGGGCACAGTAAGTCACTATTCCCCTCTGGAGGAAAAGCTTCTACCAAAATTACTGTAAGCAAGTTTGATAGCACCACCCAGTGCTGTTGGTCACTTGCTTTCAGTTTATTTCTTACAAAACAACAGTAAGCAGTGCTGCAAAAGTGGATTAGTCATTCAAATAATTAATTTCTAATTGTCAGTTTTGTTAAGAATGAAGTTTGACAAGGAATGTAATGTGTCATATATGAGTTTAACTGGGAAGAGGCAAAATATTAGGCATTTGTGAGAGCAACCTCCACATTGCAAGACTGGGTCTTACTAGAAGCAAGGTTCAAACCAATTATTAACCATATTACACAGGAAAACATACATACAGGGGCTAAGAATGAGGTTACAGAGAATTGGTGTGTAGTGTAGTTGTGTGTGTGCAGAACTTGTGACACTGTCAGAGCAGTGAACAGTCACAGTGGCCAGGAGCAGCCACAGCACACATCGAGCATCAGTTAAGCTGCCACAACAGCAGCCTGCAGAAGGGGAATGCAGGAGAATGTCAGACACACAAATGATTGAGTCACACTCAGTATTTGTTAAACTAATATTCTGCCCAAGAATTGAGGCACACCTTGCACTTAAACTGGCTTTTCACAAGCAAATCCTTGCATTGGAGTAGAGGGACACTGGATGGCAAGATGTCAGTAGAGTTAAGAAATGTAGGCCAGGTGGGCAGTTTTACTAGATATAGACTTTTGGCATCTTGTGATACTCATTCCTGTATTTGAAGCTGTAACAGTAAGAGCTTAAGCATTGTTTAAAGCAACTGAGTGCCTTAATTGTTTCACAGGAAACCTGCTGTATTTGGGTTTGTGTCTGCTTACGTTCTGTTTCTTCCTGACTCCACTTGTCTGGCAACCACCGTGTCGGGGTTAGCACTGCAGTGTGCCGAGAAGGGGGGAGCCCAACAGTCACTAAGTTCAGCTATTTTGGCCTTCAGAGTTGTCTTTAGGATTCATGACAGGTCAATCAGAATATGTTGCTTATGATTCACACTTGGAAGTTTATCAGTGATAGCTCACACTAAGTATTTGGAAAATATGTCTGCTTTCCTCCACACAGCCTCTGTGCTGCTTCTGCCATGGACTTCTGGAGTATTTGGGAATACTTTCCTAGTATACTAGATGGTAGGATGATAGCTTAAGCTACCTTGTTTCAACTTGTCTGTAACAAACATTTAAAAATCTTCATGCAGCAGGTATCTATGTTGAAGGACACAAATGTCAGCTCAGACAGTCAGTTTACTGCCTCTTTCATCTCAAGGCTGTTGTCAAGGCAAACTTACCAACCCAAAAGGGATCAATGCAGCACCAGTGTATTTTAGGCTACTGTCACTAGACACTTGTTTCATGTAAGTGTCATTCGAGATTGAGTCATTTTTGATTAGCACAGGCTGGAGTGTTGATGCTTTAGTCTCGCCTCTGAAATTGTTCTGTTTTGACCCTGCTCTAAAAATGTCGGCAAAGGGCTTCCTACTCCTATTAGTTTGTTCCTAAGGTCATCTTCTTAGGAGATGACTTTTCCTTCCTTTCAGTAACTTACACATCACAGCCAAATTGTCACTGATCCTGCATAACAAGCAAGGACCTAAGTGGAAATCATCAGCAAGACCCTTACTTAAGACTTCCACCTTAGTACTAGGGGATTCCTGGACCCAATTTGGATGTGTGACTCTCCCTGTGTGTTGTAGAGGTACAAAACAGTGGGATCTGGAGAAGCTGACAGGTAAAATATCTGTGGCAGTCCACAGAAGGTGCCAATGAAGCTTTTATAGCTTAACACAAACACACANACACACGCACACACACACACAGGCTTTTTTTTCTTGTGTTTGGAAATGTTTCCTTACTACTTTGGAGGTTTTCCCTTAAGGACATCTGACACAAACTTTTGCTCAAAAACTTTCCTCCTGGATGCAGAAATACCACGTAGTACTCACAAGTTGGTTCATCATCTAGCCATTTCCTATTTTGAAGGCAGTCCATGGAAAGCAAGCTAACTGCTCAGCTGACCAATCCTCAGTACCATCACCATGATTGTGTGCCATGTAATGAAATCAATTGCAATATAGAAAGCCAGGTCCAGTAATTAGCTGTACATAGGCTGTCTGAAGGTGGCTGACTTCTGAAGTTGCAGCAGAAATACTCAACAGTACTCATTTAGTTTCTCTTTATTTTTGTCCCATAGACAGAAAAGGCAAGTAGTAGAAATACCTGCTGACAGATTCTCCAGTAGCTGAAGGTCCATGGGAAGAATGATCATTGCATAGAACCATTTTACTCCTTCAGTTTGGGTCTGTAGTTGGCACCAGCTCCCTGAAACGCACATCCTAAGAATGAGGAGATTTTTTGGCTTTGGCAGTTCCAGAATAAACTTGGATTTTCAAAGAATTTCTTTCTTCCCTTGAGTTGTAGGGATGAAACATGGCAGTGTACTTTAGAAGGAGATTCCTGGGTGACATGTTAGTATGAGCTGTGGCCATCACTCTTACCTGGCAGATTTGCTGTGGGGATAAGTACTGGCATCCTGGTTTTCAACCACTGAAAATCTTGCCTGGATTTTGCACGTCCCTGCTGCATCCTGCAACACGTCACAGCACTGCACTGTTAGAAATGAACCCTTCTTGTTAGCCCCACATGAATTTGACTGTTTTATTGAAAAAATTAGGATTAATTTTCATGGTGTGTTGAGACATTAGAAAGATCCTTTAGCAGGTCCAATTATACCAGATAGTCCAAACATTTGGCAGCCTTATCAGAGATTAGTATTAGATTAGTATCCATGTGGATAGTTGTTATAACCAGAACTATGACAGCCTAACAAAGTCAAACAGGAAAAAAAAAAGTTGTCTATCACCTGTGAGCGGAAACATACTGCCTAAAATAATCATGTAATTCTGATAACTCAGATAGTGATACATCAGAAGTGATAAGAGTTCTAAATTTAAGCCACTCACTTTGCAGAGTCACGTGCAGCCATGCACAAGATGATAGTGTCTAAGGTGAGTTCATTTTCTTGTCCTCACTTCTCTTGTTGAACAGCTGTTCCAGAGTTTGACTTGGAGAGGTGTAGATCTTTCTGACTTCCAGCTTATTTACTTTCACTGTATTTGCTGGTACATGGATAGATACTATTCTTTACCCCAATTAGATTTTCTTCCTTGCTTCCTCATGTTTACCCTAGGTGTATTTATGTGGCCCATATTGTTCATTTTGTGAGAATTAGAAGAGATTTCCCCCATAAATAAGTTCTTTTCCATCAATAATGCTTCTTGTATTCTGACATGTATTGATCTTTCTCAAAAAATAATCACCAGAATGGTGATACTCCACGTGACATTTTACAAGGGCATTGCTTTTCCTGTAGCTGTTGGAAATGCATAGATCAAGGTGGTAAAATTGTCTCCACCAGTTTCACATTTGTATTATTTTAGTGGCTTAGGTGTCCCCCAATCGGCTGATGCACGTATGCACATAGGAACACACATATGTCAGGAATTTTAAAGGGCTAATCCCAGAAATCATACAGTAAAAAACTTCATGGCTTTTTTATTATTCTGTGTATCACCATTTAGTTTTCCCTTTTACAGTGCTGTTAATAATCTTTTACTGAATGTGCCTGAATACTATTTGCAGATTTCATTAGTGTGTTCTACTTTTTGTTCTTAAGCCATTTATAAAAGTATTAAAATTGGCTCTATTTATAGGCTCTCCAGTCCTCAACATGTCCCTTTGCAATGCAGTCTGTATGGCAGAAATACCATCTCTGCTCTTCAGCAGCAGCCCCTCAGGGACTTCACCATGGATTTTCTTAGTACTACAATCAACTCTGCATAGGGCAATTAATTTAGACAACTATAAAGAAATTCCTAATCCTCATAATAAATAAGGAACATGAATTCTCCATCTTGCAGGTGGACCTGGAGGTCTCAGGCAACTCTATACAAATTTTAGATTATATCCTCATGCAATTAGGATTGCATTAAAAAAAAAAAGTATGTGGCCACCTCTTACTTATTCAGCCAGCCCATCCTAGCAGGAGTTCTAGAGATATCCAGTCAGTCCCTCTTTCAGCAGCTGAGGTCCCTGACCCTGCTTTGTCTTCTCTGTTTTGAGGTTTGACATGGTAGGAAATGGGTAGGTGGCCAACCCTGTAACCTTAGTGAAGGAAGTGGTCAGGAAATCCTTTTACTGCCACTCAATTTCTAGTATGAGCATAGGAGAACTAGGGGATAATTATTTGAAGGTGCTTTTCCTAGTTAAGTCTCCCTTTGGTCCCCAAACGTGGTTTTCTAGGAGGTTGATGGACAAGTCTCTCTTGGCTTGTCCCTTTTTTTCAAGGAGGGGTTTAGCAAGATCACAGTTTTTCCCATAGATATCTCCCCTCAGTTGCGAGTTTTTGCCTGGAAGTGGCCAGAGAAGCCCAGGTGATTGCTGCTGCTTTCTTACCAATTATGTGCTCAGTTTTAATCTGTCCATCTGGGGGTCCCTGGCTGCACTGCTGAGACACTGATCTACTGCATGGCAGCTGGAAGCCGCCACTGACAGGAACATGTGAGGAAAGTTGTCAATGGACTGATCTTCATGGCTCTAGATGCTCCTCTAGACAATTCTCTCATTCCATTTTCCTTCCAATACAATCCATTCTAGTTCTCTCTTTGATAATTTCTATTCTAATAAACTTAAGCATCTTTAGTTTTATTAATTTCTGTGTGACAATGGAGCAACTGCTTTTGAACTCCAGAAAATTTAATCTGGAATAAAATAATGGTTTGACTCTGTAGTTTTTTGTTTCTGTAAAACAAATGGATAGCTATGTAGGCTTTCCCATTCTGGATCAGACTTTATATAGATCTAATGACTCTCTTGTCTTGTACAGAAAGCATATTAGTTAAACATTTTTGTGTCCTCTTTTTAAGTATCAATTCAACTATTTTGTCAGATGCACATAAAAGGTTTAGTGACCTATGCATTCCAGCACAGAGTTATTTTACAAAGCAAGAACAATCATGGCCAGCCCCTTAACTCTTTAGCACTGCAGCTGATTTAGGACATGGATTCACATAATGGCTGGGGTTGAAGACAAGTACTTTGAGCAGTATGGATATGAAGATTTTATGAGCCAATGCACTGTCAGAATGTTCAACTTCTTGAAGCCATCACAGATTTCTTGTGTCATGACTTCCCTGTCTTCTTTCTCAGTTAGTAGAGTATTAAAGGAATAGTAAAAAGGATTTCAACAATGATTTCATTATCAGTTGTCCATGTGTAATGTTGTCTGTGAAGTTACATTCACATGATTATGCAGATAAATTCAGGTGAAGTTGCATTTGTTTCTTCAGATAAAGGTTTTGATTTATTTAACCACACGGCAGTTTTATTTTGTAATTACATTTGCATCGACCGGAAAAGCAAAGACATAATAATCTGATTAGCCATAAAGAAATCAAAATATTACATTATGTTATAAAGTATTATATCTCATAGATAAGAGGCCTTGACTTGTCAAAGGCATATTTGTAGTAAAGAGATGAAATTTCCAAACTAGGTCTGTTAAGATTGCCATTGCTTGCAAATATTTTTGTGAATAAAGGAAAAACATAATGTTGAATTGATGAAATAATCTTTTTTTCTTTATGAGCTCCTGGTCTCATAGGTGCAAAACCTTGAGACGTATTCCAGGTGTAATTCCCATGGAAGCCTGTGCAGAGGGAAGGATTAGAGGTGAAAGCTGATGCCCTGAAATCAGTGTGTGATTTGTTCCAAAAGAAAAACAGAAACATGGAGGCTAATGACTCATGTACTAATTCATTTTCCTGCAGTGACTGATCTACTTTCAATAGGATTACACTGGTATTTTTCAGCAAGAGTAACACTTCCGGCAGTCCCCACCCTGCCCACCCTGCCACTACCATTCCATGCCCTGCACTTCCTTGTGCTCCTCTGCACAAGGCATGACTGTCTGTGTCACCATGTGCTGAAGTGGTTCAGAAAATCAATCCAGCTAAAATTAGCAACCAATGCTTCACTGGGTTGTTTTTTGGCCTAAGGTCTCTGCTCCCAGTGTACTGACCAGTGGCTCAGTTATGCCAGCTCAACCAAGGGAGCATGGCAGGGGCAGTGGGCAGCAGCAAATCCAGCGGGCAACATTTGGATCCTGCCATTGCTTCATCTCCATTGCCTCCAACACTGCTCTGGCACAACATTTGTGAGGCTGCACACTGACCCTTGCGGGGCAACTTTCCTAACAAAAAAACAAACAACAAAAAAAACCCCAAAAAACCAAACCAAAGTCATCCCTCCAGGTTTATTTTTCAGGAAGATTAATTCCCTAATCTGGAAGGTCCCATCCATGGTCACAAAAACCCCTGACCCAGGAAGAGAATGACATGGGGCTGAAAAGTCAATGGAAAGAGTGAGCAAATGCTCAGACAGTGCAGTGCCTGAATGTCACATTACAGCTTTGGGAGCCCAGCAGTCTTATTAGTAGCCTAGTCTGCCCCCCCAAAAATACCCATTGAGGAAAGAACAATAACAATCTTATAATAGAGATACATTTTATATTTTACATATTTTTAAAATTTGCTTCCTCAATACCATAGATTTGACAGAATCACTCTTACTCCTCAGGGGTAGAATTGGGTTTAGCTTGGGGATTTGGGGGGCATTGGTAGCGTGCTTCATTATGAATTTACTGTATGAAGAGAATTCAAGTTTAAAGCTAGCTTAAACTAAAAAAACCCCAACAAAACTTAGTGAATGAATAATCAATGTCAAATTTAAATATTGAGAGTAATTGTCTTCTACAATCAAAACCAGTAGATAAAGGTCCTACTTTGGTGAATGGAAGGTAGTAATCCTAATTCATAATCAGTATCTACACATGATTTCTACATGCTGTGACAATTTACCTTAAAATTTCAAAAGCAAATTGATAATGTATTGATAATTTGCCATGAGGAAAATATTCCCAATTAGGAGTTTAGTTTGTCTTCAAGGAGAAGAAGACAAGGTCATTTGTTGCGTTACTCATCTTTATAAGCAGAAGTTCTCCCTGTGTAAATCACCTGCTTCACATTGTTTTCAGCTGGAGTGTCTGCCAGCACATTTTTCAGTAATTCTACATAATGTGTCACTTGAAAGTAAGTGAGCATCAGAGTAAACAGTCTTGCCTAAATGACTAGAGCAACCGAGATAAACAGTTCTGTCAGCCTCGAGGAGATCAGTATTGATGATTTACTCAGAGGATGGTTTTCCTCAGACTCTAATTGTTAAACGGGCCAGAGGGGCCGAGTTTTCAGGGTGTCACAGTAAAATGCAGTGAAACAAGACAATTCTAAGGCTTGGAAGTGACGTTTTATGTGCAGAAATACCAACTGAAAATTTGCCTTTACCTTGTTTTAGAAAAAATAGTGTCATCCAAACAAACTTTTGATACAGATAAAGGAGGGAGAAATGCCACACATGTAACAAGGTTTCATGCTGAGCTAGATTTGGTCAGTTTATGTCAGGCATTCAAAGGACTTTTGCATTGAACAAAATGCTGAAGGAAGTTTCTGTTGGGACAGTAAGTGTGACAGGAGTCAGGTTAAAATTGTGTTTACTCTTTCTGTGGTTGCTGTTTTGAATCTCTCTATCTTTAAAGCTGTTAGTACACAATTTGTTTTATTTGCTACCATCAGTATAACTGTCAGCAACTGCATTTAGAAATAACCCCTCCAGAATAATCTAAGTAATATGAGTATTAGTGCCATTAGTCCCATTGGAAAATGGGAAGAAACACAACACAACAGGCAATAGCAGGTCTGTGGGATCCAACAAAGGGACATTGCAGCAGTTCAAACAATGTCCCCTGTCCTGTTCCTTTGCTAGCAGTAGTTATGACATCAGGATGTGTCTGAAAAATAAAACAAAGAAAGAAGAAAAGCAAGAGCATTGTTTTGGACTGGATGAACTCTGAAGCGGAAGGCCAAGGTGATTAAGGCAAATAATCTACAGGACTGTGTTTATTAGCCAGGAAATGGTCATTACTAAATTGTCAGGAAATGCGCTGGAGGCTGATGTACCAACCCGACATAGCTGATGTATCAGTCATATTTTCTCAGAGTTGTTGAAATCATGCAATAATCACGGCTTCTGCATTAACTTTTGTCTGGGAACAAGCAATTTCATTTCTTTTCAGCCTCTCTTGCAACTGCATCCACCTTTATTTAGAAGGAGTGAAGCTGGTTTCTCTGTTGTAAATATTTTGGTGAAGATGGTGCTCATGAAGCAGGACAGGTCAGCGCTGTCACAGAGGGTGTTTGGACAGATGGCAGCTGCACGGTGTCGCGATGTGAAAAGGCAAGAGCAAGCAGGAGAGACTTGAGGAACACCCGAGAGACCTCTTCAACATCTGTCACTGCTGGAGGCAGCTTCTTAAGAAATGCCATGACACTGTTGAGGGAAGCAGGGTCCCAGAGGCACCCCCTTTCTCTCTATTTCATGAAGCAGTTTTGGCAAAAGGCTCCCTTCTGTGCTGGGAGCAGCCATGTGGCTTCCCAGCCGACCAACATCATCCTCAAATGGAGGAATCTCTCCCGGAAACCACAGCACTGTTCAGGCTCCAGGACCTGTTTAAGTCAGGACTGTATCCAGACACTGCTAGTAAACTTCTCCAGGGACTACCTGAGGCTGCCTAAGATAACACCAGCTGCCTGTGTTAGGATCCCATCCCTCCTTTCCTCATATCTTCCTTCCAAGTAGGACATTGTTGCACTTATTCCAGGGGTGCTGTATATTTGCAATGGAGGCAGAACAGCTGGTCTAGCACAACTAAAGGCAAAAGAAAAAAATGTCTCCTCTGTCCAACTTGAGCAGTGGTCATCTGCACATTCCTCCTCACTTGATGCAGTTGAGGTTCTCCCCATCATCAATCTGTTTTTACATAACCACAGATGGAAAGACTGTTAGATGGGGACAATGACCCCTAAACTGAGATCCAGACTGGAAAAGAGCAGGGCAGGTCTGGCCCATCAAGCAATAGTAGTCCCCAGAGTAACAGTGATTCATCCAGTTTCTCTGGCATGAAGAGATGACCTTTCTGCGTGCTGCTTTTTTGTGCCTTTTTTGTTTTGTGTGTGTGTATTTGTTTGTATGTACTAGAACTACTCTTCAAATATTTTGCTGTCACTTGTTATTTGAAGCACAGTTGATTTACCTTACAGCCAACTCTATGAATAGATGCTTTTTGAAAACTGAGTATTAAAAATTAGATAGGTAAGTGCCCCTTGTTTCTTGTTAGACATTGACATTAACTAAGCCTGCAGTGAGAACAATATACAAGTAATACATAGTGTAGTTCAAATTCAAGGCTTCATTAGTATAAAGCAAGATATTAAAGCGAAATTAGAACTCTTCTTATTGGGTTTCATAGTTGGAAAATTTCAGAAGGCCATCAGTTTGATGCTGGCTACAACATGGTGTAACTTTGTTGTAAGCTCCTTGTGAGTTGACAGCTATCTTGGCTTTGGTCCAAAGAACACTCAGTGTGTGCACGTCTGCACTTTGGCCAAAATACGCAGCAATGTGGCATGTCCATTACATTTTCCAAAGCTATTGAGGTCTGGCAGCACCCTGTTCACTTCCTTGACTTGCTGTACAGTAGCCTGCTGTGCTCTGCTCTGGTGTGAAGATGATGACCTGGCTGTGGTGGCCTGTGTTTAGCAGGTTTGTTAGTCTTGTTTTAGCATATCTGTGGAGTTGTCATAACTATGGCATTTATTTTAAAAAGCATTCTTGGACACCATTTTTAAAACTGCCTGACAATTAAATTTAAAACAAGAGAAGTTTCTAAAATCTACCTCAAAAAGAAAAAATCCATTTTTCTTTGCAGCCTGGGTCACCCTGTGATTGGGGCCAGACTGTCGCTCATCCCTGTTGTCAAGCCCTTGCCCGGTATGTGCCTACTGGAAAATGTCATCTTCACTTTTGTGTCCCTAAAATACCATCAGCAATGCAGAAAGGTTGGGGGTGGCTCAAGTTATTTCTTTTAACTTAAGGGCATCTCCTGATGGACTGTTTTAAAATGACAACATGAGTGCATTACCACGAGATGGCCTTTACCAACCACAGCTTTGTCTTCCATCCCCCACAGCATCTGGGGATTATTATCATCACTGCATTTTATTCCACAAAATGGTTTTCCAATGTAGCAAGCCTGTGGGATGTGATTACTGTTGGGGTCCACAGTTACTAAACAATGAGTCCTCCTCTCTGCCCAGTTCATGAGGGCATAGACACCATGAACATAAATTTTGGCACAGTTAACTTGGTTGTAATTATGTGAAAGCCAAATAACACCTACAGGGATCACATTTAGAATGAGATTTCAACATGGAATCAGCAGGTCCCTCAAAGCTGGTGACTGTAGCATTCTGTGAGAAGACAGTCCAGCAGCAGGGATGAGCCCCACGCAGGACACTCATGCTGAGAGATTAAATTAAATTTCCAGAACATTTTTCCTGTCCTTGGCTGCTGGTGTGGGAACATTTAGATCAGCAGTTATTAAGGTTAGCACTTAATCTAGTGAGTTCATGGGGTACTCTCAGCTCTCATTAGCATCAGCAGATGCTGAGGACATCCAGACGTCAGCCCTAAAAATCACCAAGAGTACATCAACAAAAGACATCAGTGTTTGAGCTTGTGGTGTCACCTCAAAGTACACAGCCAGGTCCCATAAATAATTCTTAGGGTGAGCTGGATATCTTATTAGAAGCTCATAATAAATGCAACCCTTTTTTGAAGGAACCACCAGAGACAACCAGTTTTGGTCTAGAGAAAAAACCCAACGCCTATGTCACCTTTTTGGCACCTCTGACCAGAGCTCTGCATCTGTTTGTGGGCAAGAGACACCCAAGTCCCAGCTTTCTCACCTGTGAACACAGCAGGCTGCTTTTGCTTGAGCATAGTCAGTGGCCTCATGGCTGGAGGTAGGAGAGGGGCTCAGGATCTTGGACCTCAGATCTCCTGGAGCCAAAAGTTTCCCTTACCCCTGTTGTGACAGTCCGTTTCATCAGAGCACCAGCTCTCATATAGTGGAAGCTCTCTTGACTCCACATGTTAAAGATGTTTTATTTTGTATAAATAGCAATATTAAGCCAGAGAGGGACTATCTCCAGCTAACAAGGCACTCCTTTAAAAGACGAATATATGTACTTACCAAAAAATCTCTTGCAGAAAACTTATATAAAATTATACAAGTTATACAGTAGCATCTACCTTCAGATATGGAATAAAGAAACTGAAAAATCACGTTCTGAAGCAGGAACTCCAGTATCCCAAGGAGACAATTAGCCACCCTTTTCCTTAGAGATACCAGAACAGGTTTAACAAAGTATTTTGTCCTGGTCAGGTAAGCACTCCCTTGTCTACAGTGAGAATCTTGTTTTGTGCCAATCTGGCATCAGCTTGAAGAAGGATTCTTAGCAACCTGTAAGGAGTGGAGCAAGGTTGGGTGTTTGAGTGTCTTTGCACCATGAATTCAGAGACTCCATGGGATATGGACTTGGGATGAGGGGGGGCAGTTTGTGATGGCTGTGCAGCAACCAGAGAATTGTCAGAGCTGTCTAAATGGAGGAGAGGAATCTAAGATATCAAATGCTTGTACACACCTTTTAGGAACTGTGTTTCAGCTTCTTTCATAGATTTGACATGTGATACATTCATCTTTCAAGCCATTGCTCAAGAGTCTGTTAGGGAGATGGAAGGTAATCCTAGTGACAAGCCTTTGCATTCCCTCTGCTTAGCCTCAGTGCTACAAGTGAAGCCAAAGGCAAGGGCAGGCTGGAGGGAGCACAGAACAACACATTTTCTGAACCTGCATCTCCCTTATTTCACTTTTTGTCCACTGAAAGGAAGAGTGGCAGAGGAAGGAAAGCGTGCCACCCAGGCACAGGCATTTTCCCCAGAAATCTGCACTGATTCCATACTGATCACCTCTTGCTTCTTCTCACTGATTAGGTGTAGCTGCCTGTGCAAAGACTTAAAGGGAAATGTTTCACCTTTGACTCATAGCCCAGGATTTAAAAATAAACTAGAAGATGATTTGCAAAGGCACAGGTGTTCTTTAACATCTTTTCCCTGAGCTTCAAACATCCATTCTTGCTTCTACATTTCTACTCCTTTTGTCTCGGGACATTTACCAGTATCTTCTCGGACAGATTCTGCTTATCCCCCTTGTGACCACTTAACTGCTGTTACTCACTTTAAAAATAAATACAAACACTAGGGGGAAGAATCTTAATAGAGGCACAATATGTTCATGTTAATATAAGCACATATTAACTCTGGGCTTCCCAGCACAAGAGAAAACCATTTGAAAATCAGGCCACAGAGACTGGATAAATCCACACTATTCTCCTTGGTATTCCGCAAGCAATTAAAACTCATTTCAAACTCAGCCTGCAATCTGAGTTTGTGATCCACAGTGTCCTGCAGCACAGAGTTGTTCAGTGCCCACAGGAACTGTAGAAGAACAGAGAGACAAAGAAACTACCACTGATGGCATAAATCCTTCATTGGCAAGCCACTGCTGACTGTAAAGTACAAACAGCATGTGGAATTTGGGCTGTTCAAGGATATTGCACTGTGTACAGAACCATTCCACCACTGTGCTCCTGAGGCAGAGTTAATTCCGTGTCTGTTGGTGGTAGAGCATCCCGACAGAGATAAGCAGTAATTATCCTACCCAAAAGAGGGCAGCAGTTAAACTTCTATGGCGCAGTTCATGTTATTTTCAGAAATGGTTTTTAGCAATGACAAATGTTGTTTCAAGTAGCTCAATGACTGGGAATTGTGCCAGAGCCTGACAGTAGAAGCTGTTATTTTATTGATATTTCTCAAAAGGAAGTAAAGCCTGATTATACATGTTGACACTCAGAAAATGCAAAGTAACATTTAAATTCATAATAAAGGGATGAGGATGCTTTCTGTAAAAGTAGGATGTTAATAATTTAATCTAAGTCAATCATTGAGCTGTAAAGTGAATTTCAATGTATCAGAAAAGAGCAGACAGAACCAGAGATCAGCAATCACTTTCAGAAAGTTTCCTCCCTGCCCCGTGAGCTCCAGCTGCTGTCACTGGGGTTGTCCAGTTGCTGTCTGTGCCACACCATGACTTCTCCTTACCACAAAGTGACTCCTAAGCCCACTGAACAGCACTGTTTTCTTCTTCCTGCTACTTACAGCAATGCTTCATGGTTAAAACTTTTCCCAGCTGTTACTCGGCTGCTAGAAAAGTTTTTCTTCCAGATAAACTGCTTCCCATCTTATTAATTTATTAATTGGAATTTTTTTTTCTTTCCCCTGCTGCTGAGGCTTCCACATTCTGGCCAGGGGAGCCTCCAGAAGCTCCTTGCCATCCTTGGCCCAGAAGCCCAGAGTCCTGAGGCTGGAAGGGGTCCTGCAGGTCCAACCTCCCGTGTTGATCTCAGAGCAGGCAGCATAAGGTCATGTCAAGGTTTCTTACAGGAACCAAAGCAGGAATGTGCTGGAAGCAATTTACTCTGCTTTGGGAAAACCACATATTAAAATCAGCTGATTCTTGAGCCAGCTGTTATAAAACCCTCCAAGCTATTGCCACACTGAGCAATTAGAATTTTTGCAGCTTGCCACCAGGTTTCTCACCCTGTGAAGGAGATCTTGAAGTGTGCTGAATTTAATAGAAACCAAACACAAGAGTAAAGCACTGCAGAGAGAGGCACTGCTGTCACGGCTGCTCAGCAGACTGTCTCCAGTCGTCTCCAACCTGCTTGAGGTTCTTCATTTTGCTGTGACTTTGAGTTACAGGCTTCAAGGTCATGATTGTATTAACTACCAAGGCCAAGTGCAAGGATGCTAGGAATATGGAAGTGGCTTTGGCTAGGGAGCTACATAAGGCAGGGGTTGGTCTTGATTGCTATGTGGAATTTGAGTTCAGTCAAAGAACACCAGGAGGCCCCTCCAAACAGCACCACTTTATGGGGACATGAAATATGGAGGCACTCCAGAATATTTTTTCCTGTGGGCATCACATGCCATTCTTAGCCTGGTACCTGTGAGGCACCTGATGTTCTGTGTTTAGCTGTGACAGTAGAGACACAGGCTTGGCTAACACCCTGGGTGGCTCCATGTCCCTCAGATGTGTCCTCCCGTAGCAGCAAGATGACTAATCTGGGCCGTGACACTCTGTGGTGCTTAGCTACTCACTGGCCCTGTGTCAGGCTGTCCCAACTAGTAGGGACAGAAAAACATGCCTAGTGGATGCCACCAGTATGGGCACAAATGCTTGGATACCACTTGGCTTTAGGAGTGACTCACTGCTCTGCCTCTGCCACCGCAGGTGTAACAATTCCTGCCCTTGCCCCACGCTCACTCCTGCTCGTCTGCTCTGGGCCTCGGGTTAAAGGCCTTAAACCTGCCAGCCCTGAAATGCTTTCACATCACTACACCTTGTCATCTACTCTCCTCTTTACCTTCCACTGGGAAAGCTGCCAAGCACATCTGGGCTATGGTTCATTTTGAAAACAGCAACAAGACATTCCTGCATTGCTTCAAACATGTAGCCACTTGGGACACCAATCCCAGCCAGCACTGTTCCCCTGACTTAACCATAGTAGAAAAAAATACCTCCAAATCAGCAAACCACAGCATTTCAACAAACTAAAGCAAACTGTGTGCACAGCAGTGTCAGTGCCTCAGCTACAAGCCAGGGTAAATAACCTTTGCTTGTCCCGCTCTGACTCTTCACAAAGCAACGATTCCCAGCGATCAGCTCAGCCATGGGAATGGGCTGTGTGGAGCCGGCCCAGCAGCTTGGCCAGCTCAGCTGAGTGGGGACTCAGGCTGAGGGCGCTGCTCTGTGTGCTCCTGCTCTGTCCCCAGCGTGTGACACCCTCCACCTACGGCACTGCAGGCACTGGCTCGGACCATAACATCCTTAGAACCCCTCCTGCTGTGATTTCCATTTCCAGCTCTGGCTGGAATATGGGTTAGACTTCAGAAGAGAGCAAGAAGATTGATAACATAAGAGCTTCATGTGGGACGCGGCTGCCAATTAGGTTCATTTTAATTTCAGATATTAGTTGGATTTTTTTGACCTCTTTTGTTATTTTTAGAGCTAGTTTAAATTGGCAGGTCCTGCTATGTGGGAAATTGAATGTTAAAACAATCCTTCAGGACTAAATTGGAATGCACAGTTGGAAATTTCCATGAAATTGTATTTCCAAAATCTGTTCTGGAAACTTCAAAATGACATAGTCACAGCAGTTCATTTTAATGTTTGGAATTCTGAATATAGTGTGTTAAATATAAAATATAAGCTGTTGGCCCTTTTTATTACATTTTTTTGGTTTGATTTCTTTGGAAACAAAATATTTTTACCATGTTTTAGATATTATGATTGTAAATGCACTGGTAAGTTCTCCCAAAATATTTCCATTTTGTCAAACCAATATTTTCCTATTGAAGTATTTTCTTTGAGGGAAGAAAACCCACTATGGGTTTGAATTCACCTCCTTCTGCCCAGGGATTTGGTCTGCAGCAACACAAATAGAGTTCCCTCAGGGAAACAGCCTGTCCCCAGCCAATCCCTGGGAATGGAACGATAACTTTCTTCTTCTGGGAGATACTTTTTTAGACAATTCTTCCAGAATTAAGCATTTGGGAGGCAGAGCACTGACATGTGGCAGTGTTACAGTCCCCTCTGCATAGCAGGGACGAGGCACACATTGAGAAGATGGATAAAGAAAAGGCCTTATTACTCCCCTTGGCGACATACCATGGGTGTTCCACCAGATTTGCAGCAGATCATTATCATTCCTATCAGTGCTTTGACATTTATTTACCTGGCACTTCTGCCTGTAGGAAGATGCCTGATCTGTGGCAGTCACCTCATTCACCTATGGCTGTGTGGGTGCACATTTTCTGAAATGGGCTCCTTTTAGGCAAGAGTTGTGTTCTGGCCATGCACGACTCCGCTCAGTGATGGGCAAAGGCTGCGGAACAGCCCGGGTGGTCTGTGCCCCAACACCTCAGCAGCTTCAGAATCCTTCATGCAGCCCTTCAGCCATACTTTCTTCCAGGATCTTTTGGCTGGGCACTGCCTGACCATGCATCCCTACAGCTATGGTACAACACTCAGTGTTGATATAAGGCTTCTGTGCAGGGCCACAATGCCACGAAGAACAAACACAAAACCTCCACAGCCAAGCTCCCAAGGGCTCGGAGACCAGCAGATCTGGTTGGTGACAGCTATCTTCTGTTCCACTCAGCCTCAGGCCCTTGTGCTGGAGGAGGATGTGTCATCTCTGGAGGCTTTTCCTGGACAAAAGTCTGGCTGGTCAGTCCGAGTGTGGGCTGCAGCCCAGGGTGAGTCAGAGGTCGGACTGCAGATCTCCAGAAGTCTCTGCCAAATGTGGCATTTCTCTGCTTCTATTGTCTATACATCCCTGGCCCCATCCAAAGCAGATCCATCTGTAAAGCCAGCCTTGATACCTACTGCTCCTCCTGCCAGTCCCAGGTCAGCTTGGGAATCTGCAGTCTTCCTGGTTTCCACCCAAGTGAGTTCCTCCTATAAATAAGACCTTCCCTTTGTTGGAGTTCAGGGTAAACCACACTCTACACAGGTGCTTTTGAAGCTGAATTTTGACCTTTCTTACCTGTTAGATTTCATGCCTAGAAAACCAAATCAAAAACCTCCTTACCCATCCTCCTCCAATGTTGAGGCAAACCTGAACATATAAATAGATGGAGAACATACCTGTGAAGTATTGCACAACTTAGCCTTTCATAAGAATGTGCCAACGCACACTTTTGTCCTTGTGCCAAGGTCCCAGTAGCAAAGTTAGGCACATAAAAGGTAAATGTGTGCTCCCTCCTTTCCTTTTTGCTGGCTGTACTATTGTGCATGATCAGGTCTCTTTTTAGTGAAATTAACTTTGAAATTGGCATCAGACCAGTAAAAGCCACAGGCAGTTGCTGAGCTGAGCTTACTGCTGCTATTGAGGCCAAGAATGACCAGTGCTATGGAAAGCAGCTGTCAAGAAGAGAGAGTAACGCATCAGAGCATGAGGCCACCACGAGAGACTGAGGGGAGGCCGCCCTCAGGAGCAGTGATTTCATTTTCAGACTTTGCATTACTGAAGATAACCCACTTTTGGGTCGCGGGGATGAGATGGGTTGTGCCTTAACTCTATTTTTTGAGCCCCACTGAAGTTTGTGAAACACTTCAGATCACTCAAGGCCTGCTTCATAAAGCCTCATTTTCTTCACACATTAAAAAATAATAGATGCTGTCACGGGCCTTTTTCATCTCACAGCCCTGACGTAAAGGCACTTTCAAAACCATGAGAGCTGCAAGTCAATGCATCCATCAGTCCGTTCAAATTTCTGTTGTCCACGTCACCAGGCTCCAGTTTGGTCTCAAGGCCTGGAGCTACTGCTGCATCTGCAGAAGGTGACCCCACCTTTATGGATCAGATCCTCAGTTTTGGTAAGATGGAAGCCAGAACTCCATTTTTACTAAAAGCTGCCCACTGTTCATTCACTGCTCAGAACAGAAACACGAAGTAGGCACAGTTTCCATGTTCTTTGCTGCAGCAGATTTCTCTGCCAGGAAAAATATTTTTACACTTTTTTTGGGGGGTGTGTATATGTGTGTGTGTGTGTTTTAATGGTTGCTATTTCTACATTATCTATTCCTAAGATTATTTCCTGTGGGAAAGACTTATTATTTTTAATTCCAATAATAAATTTAGTAACAGTTGTCATTTTCTGCCAATGTTTCTGCATTTTGGGATAGTACCAAATTATATGTTCTAAATTCCTCTTCTCATTGCAGTTTCTCTAGGAAAGTTTTTAAGGCAGTTATTTCATACCTCAAAAATTACAGGGAAAAGAATTTTCTTGTGCTCGTGAGACCAATTTTCCATCCAGTTCCAGGCTATCGCCTGCTTCCTGCATAGCCTCATTCTTCCATTTCCATTTAAAAGTCAAATGCTTCTCTCCCTCATTTAGCTTTCATGTTGCTCAAGCTAGGCACCTGGTTATAACTTCCACTGCCAGTTCTTTTGCATCCAACTAGGAACAATTTGCTTCTCAAGAATTGTTGGTGCTGCTCAGCAAATCTGGCCCCTCTGAAGAGCACAGGTATGAAAGGTTTGCAGAGGCTCCTTCCAGTTCCTGGCAGCCCTCTGGTTTTTTATAAAGTTATCTGGGTTTTTGGTTGTTTTGTGGTTTTTTTTGGTTTTGGTGGTGGTCTTTGTTTTTGGTTTGTTTTTTTTTTCTTTGATTTGTTTTTGAGGAAGAGATATTTCAATACCAACCCCGAGTTTCTATAACCTTCGAAAAGAAGATACTTGATTTTGCAGGAAGTTCAGCAGAAACAAGAACTAGAGCCAGCCTCGGGAGGTGGCACAAGATTTACTTGTCCAAATTTCATAAAATCTACTCCCAAGTTTTTGTTTACCTCTGAAATGTCTGCAAAGGACAAGAGGCTTCTATAGACAGCGCCTGATAAACTTGAAAGATCGGTTTTTCAAATCAGTTCTTATTTAGGTGAAAGGGGAGTCAGCTTCTGTTCCCTGCAGCACAGATTGTAAACCAGTAATGGTGGAAGCACCTGTTTCCTTCTGGGCTGGTTCCTCTTGTTTTGCTTAGTTGCAGAGATTCTGTATGTGCAGGTGAATTATCCACATTTTAGAAATGACCCAGAGGCAACAGCCAGAGGGGGCAAGGCAGGGCTGTGGCTGCCCTGGCAGCATCACCACTGCACAGAGAGTGACTGTGTTCAGCTTTATCTATTCCATCCACTGATCTGCTCGCTCCAAACCAAGTTTTACCCAGAATCCTGCTCCTAATTCCTAAGGGCTGTGAGCACAGAAGAAATTGTCTGAAGGTAGCTGGCTGCAGACTCCACATCAAATGCTGCAGGAGAGATGAGATTTGGATCTTATGTTTGTAGCTCAACACCATCAATAACATTACAAAAAGAAACCCACTAAAACTACTGCCTTAAAGGAGGATTGAATAACACATAACACATTGTAGACTTTGATTCAGATTTTTAATAAATTCTGCCAGTAGAAGCTTTCAAAGGCAATGATATATCAATAAATAACAGTTAAATTGAGTTCCTGAGAAAGAACCTACCACATGAAAGAATGTCAGATAGATGTAAATAACAAAAAAATGGCATTACTATATAAAAAAGCAGTAATACTGAATCTTACATGAACTGCCACAACACAAGCACTGCATACCTCAGAACATTCCTTTCATACAAATGTAAACAAATACACAATCATTTTTGTTTAGTTTAGGCTGACGAATTCATATGTTGTTGCTTAGATATCTAAACAATGGATAGGATAGGATATGCTAAAACATTAAGGAATAATATGTGGAATAATATACGGAAAAAATAATGAAGCTCCAGATTTAAAAATAAAATAAAGCAAAAACACATTAAAGGAGTGTTTTCCTCAAATGTTATTAGGTCAATCACTTTAAATAGGACTGTTACACTAATCGGAATTATGGATTTTTGTGTGTGTTTACTTATTTAGTTATATATAATATATATGCAAATATGTATGGCTTAATTATCTTTAGTATTCTGATAACATCTTGAATAATTTTCACTTATACGTACAAGAAAAATGCGTATTTTAACATAGTTAAGAACTGATATTTCAAAGGATGCCTATAATTTGACAGAAATGAAGGCCTATTGTGCTCCATCACAGCAACATTTTAACCTCTAGACAACGGGACAGAATGACCTGCCAGCAATGCCAACATCTTCCAATGTCAGTGCCTAAAACACTAGGGTCCTAAATGGATACACAGCCTGTTGAATGTGGGGTCTGATGTCTGGAAAGCCACGTACCTCCAGGTTCCATAGGCATCCGTGGAGCTGCAGGCACCCAGCCCCAGCCTCGCTGCACCCGCAGCCTCGCCGCGCTACGGGAGTCCCGTGCTGGGAGATGCTCCGGTTTGGAAGCTGTGCTGCCTCTGCCAGCTGGAGCCTCTGCGCTGCTCCCTGCCTGAGCCAGCCCCATCCAGGCTCTCCCCACAAACCTGCTCCGTTGTAATGTTCCGGCTGCTGATCCTTGGTGGGGAAATGTGTGTGCCTGTGACATGTGCTTGCTGAAACCATCTATCACATCAGACCGCAACAGCACTACTCAGGTATAACCTTTCCAATCTGTTTTACAAAATTAATATTGGATACAATCATAAGAGGAAACCATCCACACAATACATTATCAACACGCGGTTTAAAATGGTCTAATTTTAGACCCTTAGAAAAATGAATCCACAGGACCTGCCTGTGAATGGCAAGAAAAGGCCATTTCAAATAGAAAAACACTGCTCATGCAACATTCTTCACACACTAGACAATGAAATCACACCCAAGTTGCCACTTGCTCACACTTTCTATTACACTCCAATAAGCAGAAGGAAATAAAGCAGCTTTAAGGTTATGTCACAATTTTGAAATGTGGAAAATACATATAATAAACAAAAATCACGGTGTAAATACAATGGCATCAGTAAATTTAGAAAATTAGAGAGCAGTTTTCTTTTTTTCGTTTTTCTTTTTTTTTTCCTTTCTTACATTATTGCACAGAGACCTTTCATCACATGTTCTTCAGCTTTATGCATCTTCCTAAATGTGAAGTAAGTGCTATGGATAAAATAAAAATGTATAAAAGAAGAACAGCAGCATGATTTGTCAAAGTTAATCCCTATAATTTAGTAGGAAAAAAACCCTGCTATAAACAAAATATAAGTGCTCTTTATTCATTTATAAAATAACGCTGACAGTTGCAGAAGTCTGTAAGTGTTAATCTGAGTAAGGGGGGTGCTGACCTCAAATAAAAATAGGCCTAGAAATGAAAGACTGCTGGCCTTGCAGATTTTGGTGAAGACCAGGATTTCAAGTGTAATTATCAACAAAGTTATTTACAGTAGAACTGACCTGAACTTTCACGAGTGCCATCTTTAGGACCTGGCCCTGCAAGCTTCTTTTACTCTCCAGAATGTCTCCAGCCTCAGCTGAAGGTACACCTGAACAAGTGCTGCAGGATCAGCTCCTAAAGGATCAGTTAAAGGCCCTATTGGATTTGAGATTAGTCTCATCTGGAGTACTCTATACAATAATTTACACATATACAGGCTGACAAGCTCCAGTCTGATCCACCACACCTTTGTCTTCTACATCAGACTTCTCAGACTGGCAAACTTCCATTCCAGAAGGTTTGGGATACCTGAACGGATACCCGTTGTCATCAAAGAATCTTCGGAAAGTAAACTCATAGAAAGCATGCTCTGTGTGTTTGCTGTTGGAAGAGGCTAGTGGATCCCAGGTCCTGGTGCTGTCACCACTAGCATCATTCCAAGGACTTTCTTCTTCAACTGGATCAAAATTTGAAGTGTCCATTGGATGGCTGATCTTTGGAACATAAGGGGCTGGCTGCCTACGGATATCGGTAGAGAAGTCCATAGAGTGAAAGAAAGAATGGGCCTTAATATCATCTGCTCCATTTCTTCCAAGCCTGTCCTCAGCAGCACAGCAGAGCTTTGTGATCAGATCAGTTGCCTCAGGGCTCAGCTTGATCTGTGAGGGAATGTGCAGTGTGCTTTCCCAATTTATCACCTGCAGGCAACAAAGGTATTAAGGAACTTCTGATCTGGAAACAGAACTCTTCCAATAGCCAACATGAGTGCACATGTAACGAGTCATCTCACAGTCTGCATAGTTCACAGCTTCAAGAACCCAATTACTAGATTGCATTTCCTGTTAGTAATTACTCTAATGAACCAGAAAAACATTGTTGGCTAGCAGACAAAAGGAACAATTCCATTTTTTAAAAAGGCAAATTCCTTCCTGAATGTTCTCGTAGTCAGATTTGAGAACATATTGAGTTTACACATGATTTTGTGGAATGACTTCAAGGAATTATTTCTCTTTGTCTTCAAAATGTAAACTAGGAAAAGCGGTGGCGAGACAGATCCTTTCTAATAAAGAACTGTAGCTGCTCAACTTTGAAGCACTTACATTGCCAGCTACAGTTGTCACTGGCATATCAGGTACTAATAGGCACCCTAAGGAATTTAAATGGATGAACTTGTGCTTGAGAAATCACAACTCTGCTGAGAAGACTCATAAAACTAATATCTATCTCTACAGCTGGACAAGTCAGTTCCAGTCTGATATTCAGTGTCTTTATTTATTGGCAAAGTGTATGTGCTTGCATAGAACTATTTAAAATCAGGCTTTTTAAACCATTACTTCTTTCTCTAGCAAAAGAAAGGGGAATAGGTCTGTTCATGGAACAGAAGGGAAGGGTTAAAATTTTGCTACCACAGACTGCAATTTTGCTTCAACTTACCTTCAGCTGGGTTTCTGTGGGTGTAGGAGCCAGGAAAGGAGGCTGTCCCACTAACATCTCAAAGAGGATCACACCAACACTCCACCAGTCACAGAGCTGAGTGTATCCTGAAAGGCAAGTCAAAAGGTTGACCTCCATGAGCCAAGCAGAATGTGTTAAAGAGCTACTTGCAATTAAGTATTAAAACATACACCACAAACATCTGCCTTTACTCAGACAAAAGGCTTGTGACTTCTGCTTGCTGACCTAAATTCTCCTGCTGTTAGTAAAGATCTAATCCTGTTGCCCTTGAACCTTTCTGAATAAATTCTCAACAAAAGTGAGTCATGAAACTGTCATTAGTAAGAAGGAAGGAGGCTTTTTTGTGCCCAGTCCCACAGCTAAGCAACACAAACTGGACCTCAAAGAATAACAAAAATATTTAGCAACTGATGTCCACCCTAGGTTCAGTGGAGGTGAGTCCACGACTTTGAACAGCTGCTGAAAGACACAGCCTGGCTATACAGACAGAAGAAAGCCACGGACAACTTTGTGAGCAAGTTGCAAGCAAAGGAACAACTTTAATCACTTCATTGCTGTGACAAGAACAGTAAGGTAAATGTTAAGATCCAAAAAAAAAATAAAAATTAAACACTGATTTCAATGGAATTTGTGTCATCAGATGATGCAGGATCCAATGTGAAATCTCTGTTAGAAAAGATTAAGCTTAGGATCTAGCTTGCAGATAACTCTGAACACCTAATCTCCTTACTACAGGGACCATGTCAGCTCTGCATGGATAGTCACCAAGTACTGTCCAAATTCCTCAAGCTAAGCTTTTGAATGCAGGGCGTCCAGAGTAAATTGTGGAAAACTTTCTGTTGGATTCCACAGGTTCCAGCTGGGAACGTGGAGGAGATATTTCCACAAGTTTACATCATTCATACTTATGTGGCCCATCTGAATCTGTGATCCAGAACTATCAGCTGGCTACCCACTGGTCTGTGTAAACTTGGTAGCAGTCAGAGTTGTACTCCATGAGCACAGATAATCTACTTTATACTTGAAAAATATCACTGTTAAAATTATCCAACACACTTATTAGCCTCACTCAAAGGCCTCAGAGTGTGGACATTACCCACACAAAGTATGGTTACCCTCAGTGTCAGTGATGCTAAACACTGGAGCATGAGGAGTTCTCCTTAATCTGAGTGTTTGTGGCCTTCAGAATGACAATCTTCCAAAGAAGCAAACTTATTCAAGGAAAAAAAATAAAAGTGAAACAGGAGAAAAATACAGGTTTACCTACCTTTACGAAGCAGGACTTCAGGAGCAATGTAATTTGGGGTTCCAACTAACGAGTGGGCCAGACATCTCTGGTGCTGCTTCTTAGCTCTTTGTTCCAATGTCTTCAGCCTATCTCCACATCGACAGTTGGACACATCATCCCAAAGATCACTGGGCTCCATGCTGTCTTGCCTGATATGGCTCCCTTTCAAATGGGAGAGAAAGTTCACATTCATGGTCATAAAACTCGACACACAAAGAGAGAAGTATTTACCCATATCCAGAGCCATCTCCTACTCTCAGGGAAGAACAACGTTTGCATTTTAAACCAAAGGTATTTTTTTTATGCCCTCCCATTCACAATTGGTTTTCCATACAAAATGTCCAACAAAATGTCTCTGTCTCAGCACAAGGAAGTATAGTTCCATATGGAGAACACAGAACTATGGAGTATACTTAAGTTAGCTACACCAATTGTTTACGACCTTTTTGCCACCAGACACCAGTACTCAACAGCACATGCGGGAGACATAAGGACTACTCCAAATCTGTGATTAAATCATTTCACCACCAAAAGAGACCCTCCAAAGAAGTATAAACTGAAAAACTGCTGCTGCTGCAGTGGACAGCCACATTACTGACAGGGTTTTGAACAGTATTGGAAGCAAAAGGACTGGAAACAAGCTAATTGAGTGAGTCAGAGAGAGACAGACACATTATATTGCCGTTGACTGTTTGTCCAGTTTCCTGATCTGGTGTTTCTGCCAAGCTTGTTTCAAAACAAGTAACACAATACCATCCTAGAAAAAGGGTAAAAAATATTACCTTTCTGATAGTATTTTGAATTGTGAGTCCACCTGAATCCAGTACACAGTCCAAAGTCAGTCAGTTTGATATGCCCATCGAGGTCTATCAGAATGTTGTCAGGCTTGATGTCTCGATGAATAAATCCCATTTTGTGCACACTCTCTATGGCCAACGTGAGCTCTGCAATATAAAATCTAGCCAGACGCTCTGGGAAGACCTCCATCCGAATCAACAGGCTCATCATGTCCCCACCAGGGATGTAGTCCATCACAAAGTACAAATTGTCTTTATCTTGGAAGGAATAATAGAGTTTAACCACCCACTCATTGTCTGCCTCAGCAAGTATGTCCCTCTCTGCTTTGACGTGAGCCACCTGATTCCTGTTCAGCACATCCTTCTTTCGCAGAGTCTTCATGGCATACAGGGCATGAGTGTCCACTTTGCAGGCCAGGCATACTTCTCCAAATGCACCAATACCCAGAGTCTTGATTTTCACAAACATAGATTTGTCCATTTTGGCCCTTTTAAGTCTGTTGTAGTTGGACTCCTTCTGGTAGAGAATTTTCCTCATTTGTTCCTGTTCTGCTTCACAGAGGCCTGCCTTTACAAAGGAAAGCAAACCACAAGAGCTAGTACTGTCATATTCATAGCAAGAGAAAAATAAATGAGCATTACCAAAACACGTTTCTCAAAAAAAAATAATCAAGAACCAGAAAATATGTATTCATGAGGGATACACTCTCTTGTCTGTCGTTGAGATATTTCTGACAAAAGGGCAAACTCACTGTGCCCAAACTTGTTCCCTGAATTTGCAGTATCTGAGATTGGTATCCCTGTCTCTTTTGGCTTAACAAGAAGGCATGGGGCAATATTGTCAGAGAGGGGAATACAACATAACCAACCTGACCATGGGACTTGGTTTACACCTTTCAAATGTGCACTTTGCCACTGCATTCCATGATATGGATGTGCACTTAAGCCCAGCTTAATTTAAACTGAAACTTAAACCTGTGTGCAGCAGTTCACTTTGTTCATGAATGGTTCCCCAGCGCAGCTCACATTAACAGTTCCTACCTTGGGTGTTGTTGGTCTGGTTTTGTGCTGTAATTAAAAGCTGGTTTTGACCTACACATTCTCAAGTGCCTTGGAACCTTCTTTAGAAATTGTGTTTCTTCCTCTGCCATATACAGCCTCCACTCTCAAGGGTTTTAGATCTCCTGAGCACCTGTTCTATAAACTTCTCTTTTCCCTCTCCCAAAATATGTACATAAAATCCTGAGGTCTGGTCTCTCCTCAGCCCCTGCAGTCCTGGTGCTATTTCCCTCCTAAATGGAGTATTTTCCCTCTGCACCCAAGCTGTTGAACAGCTGGCTTGTGCACCTCCTGTCTCCAGAGAGTGTCCCAGTAACTGCAAGTAACATTGCACAGGACTGTGGGGAGAAACCTCCTGGAAAAGAGAGAAGCAGCAGGATCCAACCAGATTTTCCCCACCTTTCAAGACAGAGCCTGCAGAGTGCCAACTCTGCCAACTTCAGTGTCTGGCCCTCTGCTGAGAGCCACTGGTGGCTTCCACCAGCAGAAACCCCCAGGCTGATCCCCAGGCTCCTCTGACAATGCACTTCCTGCAGCATGCTCTTTTCTTTCTGTACACCCCAGTTCCAAAATCCTGAATTACCTGGCATCAACTGAACTACTTTTGAGAGAAAGATCAGTGCCTGGTGAGAAGGGGCCACGGGGAGGGTGGAGGGGGCTGAAGCAGCCTCCTGATTAGCAGGCTAGAAACTCAAGCATACACCCACAGGGCTGCTGCTTAGGCTGCTTTAATTTCACATCTGTAGTCTAGGTATCTAAAGATTAATGTGGGCAGCCAGACTATGCAATGAGATCCCCACGGTATAAAAATTCAATCTGTATGAATAAAGGATGGGGGAAGTCTAGAGAAACTTGAAGAACAGGTAGGATGAAGTTTCAGACTGAAGGAAACAGCCAAATCTATACAAGGAATACTGGTTTTGAAATGAAAGATAACTACATCAATCCATAATAAGGGAAATATTTATTTTTTAGGGTAAAATAATGAGTGTGCTCTGTTCTTGCTAATTCTAGAAGAATGCAATATTAAGACAGCCAAAAATCTCCTGCATGTGTATTTTCAGTCAGTGATAAGGTTTCTAGGGGAAGGAGTTGTTTTTGTTTATAGCTGAATTATCTCTGAATGAGGGAAAGCTGAAGAGTCAGAAGAGAAGAACTAGCATAATCAGATGCTGTTATACCTCTCTAGCGATCATTCCCGATCTCAGTCTCAGGAAAATATTCACTAAACTCAAGCAACACAATACAACCTGTACTTACAGTGAGAACAAACTATTAACTGTCAGTAAAGTGACAAGGTTTCAAGAGATTTTCCAAGAATATTCTTTTAATTTTAACCTCAACAAACAAACTCCTGAGTTTCTGGTACAACGTGAGCGTCGAATCAATTGACTCTGGAAACTGACTGTGCTAGGGAAGATTGGGTAGTTAATTATTACTCATTATGTGTTAATAACAGCTTTCCTTAGAGCTTACCCTTCAGTGCAAAAGTAGACTAATCATATTCCAGTCATGCCTGGGAAAAAAACCACATTCTCTTCCACAAGTAAAAATTAAAAACACAACTGCCAGACCAACCATCAGAGCTTGGCAGCTTTGTTTTCAGCAGCACTATCAGAGAGTCAGCTTAGATTTGACAGCTTCAGTTAGGCATGAAAGTAGGTCTATCACCCAAAATGCATCTCCCTGAGACCTGCCTCTACAACAAGTTCTGGCAACAGTCCCAAAATCAGCTCAAGATGGTCCAATATGGATACTTGCACGACTGTTACTTCCATGTGCTCAACGGACAACTTTCAGCCACGTATTGTACAGTCATCTGAAAATATGGCACAGTGACTGCCAAGCTGAACCATTGCTTTAGTGAATGAACAGCAAACATGGAACAGCAAGGAAGAACTACAGCAAAGACTTTTTTGCAAGAGCTGCCAAAGTATTGCCAGAATTATCTCAGCCTCACGCCTGCCTTCTAAGTTCTTATCTATAATATGGGGGGGGAGGGGGGGGTTGCTTCATTTTACTTTTCTGGTGTGAAGAAATATAACTTCACATCTCAGGCTTTTCAAACAGCCTCCCAGACCTGCATCCACACTTCTAAGTGGATACAGTCTGGTACAGGGAGGTGTCTGATACCTACTACTTCAGTGGATTCTGCCTTTAAAATTTTTTTTTTTTTACAAATTAAAAATAGCAATAATCAATTTGACCCTATGAGATGTTTTTATAAAAAAAACAAGAATTACTTTTGCCATTTCTTGCTCCAGTTGTAACCTTCTGTTAATCTTCTGCTGGTAGGTCTTTATGACGTTCTCTACATGTTGCTCCATGTAGAACTTGAAGGCAAAAGGTGAGTAGCTCTTTATTCGGGATTCTCGCTTTTCCTCATCTTTGCCATTTTTTCGCACAGGCACCGGAGACGTCTGAATCTGCTTTTTGTCTTTGCTTGGTTTTTCAGCTTTAGTGTTCTTGCTGCTTTTGTCATTTCGCTCACTGCTCTCTTCAGCCTTGTTGCTTGTTGAACTGGGGACCACACGCAGAGTCTGCTCCACGCCCATGCACAAGCAGTTGATATCAAACTGCTCAGAGGTGCCAGGAAGTAACAAATGCTTGGGATAGGGTGGGGGTGGACACCGCAGCTCCTGGTTACCATAATCCACATCCAGCTGATACGCATTAGCTGCTCCAGGCAGCGGCACATGCTGCTCCATGATCTCCAAGCCATCCACAGGCGGTGCCTGCGCAGGCAACCACCCAGGATGGGAAGGTCCCACTGCAGTCTGAGGCTCCGGTCTCATCACTCGCATGCTCTTCACTGGCTGGAGGATATGAGCAGATGTGACTGCCGTGATGGTGTTTGGAGACGTAATGGAAGGATCGGGTTTTCCTGCAGGAACCTGTCTCATAGACACTGTCACTTGCGGCTGTTGCTGGTGGTTGTTGAAGGAGTTTGTTCTGCTCGGCACAGCGGCATCAGGTCTGAAGGATACATGTTGCCGTGGAGATGTTTCTATTCCTGGATTTTGTAAAGAATCTCTGCGGGATGGTGTTGCCGCCTGCCACTGCTGAACTTGAGGATTATTCATGTCATAGAGGTCCATGTTTAGGCTATTTCTAGACGGAGTTAATAGATTTTGTGGTGGACTGTCTGAAAAATCATTAGCAAAGGCTGGACCTCTGGATATCACATGCATTTGATGAGAAGAAGGACTGGTCTGTTTGTGATGAGAATGTGAGATATACAGGCTTGCTGGTGCCTGCTGAAATGCATGACCAGTATTGTTCTGAACAACTGCCCCTTTATTTGGGAGATTGGCGTATCCCCCCTCCTGCTGCATCTTGTTTTGGAAGGATGGACTCCGCTGAACACCGTATCCCATAGGTTCCCCCTGCACCATCATGTGCTGCCTGCTGTAATGTTGGCTGTTGCAGCCATGGGATGCCTGCAGCTGTAAGGCCTGACTGCTGTGATTAGCCACTGGATAATTAATCATAGAAGACTCCATATTTGCAGGGTATGCTTTCTGCTGATGGCTCGTTGGTGTGCTGTGAGTGCCTACTCCAGAGGGTCGCTGTACAGCAGCAGTCATAGCTGAAGACTGAGAAGTAGAGATTAAATAGTCCATGTATGGCCTTGGAACCTCAGTAAGCATATTTGCACCTTCTGCTCCAAAGCCTGTCCCTTCATAGGCTGCATTACTGATCTGATGGTAGGACGGAAAAGACTCATTTGATCCTTCAAAGCTTGGCCTGCGGGTTACGTTATTTGGCACAATACCCTTTCCTTTATAAAAAAGAACACAGAAGAATGTTAGGAAACAACTGAGATGAACCAATTACTTTGTATTTCTCATGCATCTATACATACACACATACACACACATGCACGCTGCTCAGGGAGTACGCGCTATAAAAACACCTTTCAAAATCTAAATTAAGCACTCTGAACATTTAGAGTTACAGGTGCCAAGTATTCCTACTGATAACAAGCTACTGGCTCACAATAATGTTCATGCCAGGAATCATCAGGGAGTCCTATCAAATCATGAAAATAGAAGCACAAATTCCCTAACTATGAACTCATCAGACTCTACAACCTGTTTTTTAAAGCTGGACCAGTATTAGCAGTCATTGCTCTCAGACAGGAAGAAGCTACAGAGCAGAGTGTTAAGTATAACAATGGGAGGAAAAAAGCTCCTGGAAGGACTTTCTATACAACTTAAAGTCAACATTGCTGTAAACTACTAGGCCATCACACAGTCCATCTTCTGCACAGAGAGCCACCTGCTCACACTGGTTTTCTGTTTACATCTCTTCCATCCTTCTCAAAAATCCCTCTTTCCTTCTTCATTTAAACGACGTCATCATACAGTTTGTCTTGTATTCCTTCCAACGTGTCAGACACAGAGTATCCCCTCATACTACTCATCTTCCATCTGTTGGGAAGGAAAATCTTTCAGGGTGTCAACATATTAATCTTAGCTTGAAGAATGTGCAGTGACAAGATAGCAGCATTCCTACAGTAGAAGTGTTAAAGGCACTTTTCATCAGTTCTTTGATCTGAAGACAAATTGCAGGTGTATAAAGCACTGACTGTGCTAAAAAGACAAGGGGAGACTCTGTGCTGTTGTTATGTTTTTGTTCCCCTTCTGCTTCTTTGGCTCTCACAAATCACAGGACTTGGCCCATTTATGCCTAAACTATTTCCTTTTAAAATCCTTCCTTCACAAAGCCTGTAATAGCCATACTGATCTATCAGCCTTGAACAGTGGATTACAAGCTTTTTGCAGTACAGCACGACCCAGCTGGGTGAGATGCACCACACTTGAGCACAGCTGCAGACTCCTCACCCTGACACACAAGCCCTGCTGCCTACAGACACACAGGGACATGCACGGTATTAAGACAGGTTTATGCACCCTCTCTGCACGCTGAGGGTGTGCACCACACTAAATGACACCCTCATAAGGAACGCAATGTTTTGAAATGTTATCAGGTTGCACAAATAATCAGAGATCTTCAAAGTGAAATCTATGATCGGCAGCCCTTTCTCCTGTGATAACACAAGGTCAGCATTACTGACGCTGTTCTTACAACAACACACAACAACATCCCTGACAGCTCATCTCCTGGGACACAGTGAGATGCCCTGATGAGGCTGTGGCAATCCCAAGCATCCTAAGAAGTGGCTACTCTGGCCTGGAAGTGGGAGGCAGCCATAAGACCCATTTGTCATCTCTGTCAGCAGAATTCATGCTGAACCTTGGGGCAAGCTGACTTTGCTTTCCCTTATCAGAGGCCACAAAACAAAGTAGCAGCAATAACTGTCCTTCTTTGGGGCACATAATTTAGCTGTACAAATCATCTTGATGTTCAGAGAGATATGATGCCCACCTCCTAGATTTGTATGCCAGTAAGTCTGTTCTGGTCCAATGGGGGAATATTTGGATTCGAACAACAGATTTGTGTTTAAGAAGGTGGACTATGGATGTGTACAGAGACAACTCTTTGGAAGCAGGTGAGCTGCACTGAGGTTCCAGCTCAGCTGGCCTTGCAAGGCCAGGTTCACTTCACTGCCTCCAAGACTGCTATGGAACACTGCTGTCCAACACTTCTCCCCAGTGAAGACCCTACTTCAAAAACTAGCTTTTTGCAAGAAAGAACACAATTAAACAAACAAAAAAATCATGCTCACCTGGTGAGGTTTGCTTAATCACACGTACTATCTGTTCATTTCTAGGATCCAAGTAGCTCATCTTACTGATGTACTCCAGGGCTGCCTCAATACTTCTGCTCCCTGTCTGCTTCAGTGCTCGGACAGCCATCTCCTGTACAAAGCAAACAAGAATTGAATCACATTGTGACAAAACGCAAGCACTGGACTGCAAGCTGGAAAGCAGTAAGTGTTCTCTCATTAATAGGAACATTTTAAACACCAGATCACAGCTGCCTGAAGCCAAATGGACTCGTATTTTGAAAGCATTTGTATGCCTTACACAACTCAAAAAATGTAAGAAGAAAATAACAAAACATACAACCTACCCAGAATCTAGCACTTGAAGAAGCCTCAAATTAAAATGTGTACTTCGAGAGCCCTTAAAACAATTTTTGAATCAGGTATGGAAAAGGCAGAATAGTTTCACAATGGATGAAATGAAGTGAAAATTTAGCTGTTAGTATTTGAGAGCGTCTCTCTTAGTCACACCTGAATACAGTAAAAACCTTATCCTTTCACAAATATCACAAAAAAGCTAATTAGGCAGAGGTTGATTTCTGCTCACTGGAGTCAATAAGGAAGAGAAACTGCTGTTTTCAGTACAGCTGGGATATCATCCACCATTTGTTTGGAAAATGACTGGGCATCCCAAACTGAAAGCTACACTGTCAGTCTTTTCAGCTGTATTTTATTGGGCCTATGTCCATCACTGAGGAGTTTATATAGGTGCCAGACACACAGCCTGAAAACTAAAACTGGAGCAAATATGAATGCTCCAGCTAAACTTCAAACACAACCATGGTTAACAACTCCTGCTCTACAGTTCCTTGCAGTTTGTTTGTACTTTTACTTATAGTTCAGGTATATTAAACACCTTTCAGTGACTCTAGCACTGCATGGTTGCAAAGCAAAATTCACAAAATTCCTCATGAGGCTGCATGGTCTTTTCCGAAAGGAGAAACTGAAATCCAGACCTTTAATGTTGAATTTAAGAACTTCACCCACCAAAAAGTTGGACACCTACTCAAAAGTAGTTGCTGAAGACCTTTCTATAATCACCTCCAAAAGGTAATTCATAAAATAGATGTAAGAGGAGATAAACTTTAGTGACACGTGATTAGAGAACTAACTTGAACTGAACTCCCAGCCCCTAGATAGCTGAAGCTGAATGAAATGAATGCCACCACCAATGATCTGCCTGCAAATGTCACTATCCTCTTCTCTTGCCACTTTACTGCTATTTTTAGGGGAATTCTGTCACTGCAACCTGCCCACCGAGCGCTGAATCAGATGGAGGTTGTGCCTCCCTGGCCTGGCTGCCTGCTTGCAGATGTGGCAGCTTTGTTGGCACTAGTGCATGGCTCTCCTGCGGGTCAGTTCTGGACACTGGCTGGCAGTGGGGAGCTCCAGCTGGAGCAAAGGGCAGCTTTGCTGCACCGGACATACCTGCTAATTGTTTACTTAGCAAGGGAGGCCCATCTCAGATGACACCAATTCACACTTAGCACAGAGCCACATGCTGGCACTTGGCATCTTGTTTTGCTTAACTCAGACCCCTCCTACTCCCCCCCAAAAACGGCAGCAGTTTCTTCATTAGTCAGAGGTTCTGCTTGTGGAATAGCTATAGCAAACTGAATATTTTTCATACAATTTATGACTCATAATTCATAGAAAGGCAGTAGTTGGTTTTACATTTCCTATAGCTGAAACACTTCACTGGCATCAACACATTACTAAGAGCAATTTTAAATCAACAGAAAAATATTATGTATGAAGGAAAGAATTTCCCACAATGTTTCTTCCTCTTTCTTTTTTCCTTCTTGTGGATACATTTCTAAAGTATTAGCAAATTCACATCCTAGTGCTCACCATTCTCACCATCCAGGGAGTCTGGGCTTTACGACCCTGTTCCACACAGCTGCTAACATACTCTGTCCCATTTACAGCAGCTGGATCTAGCCTTAGGTCAAAAGTCTTAGTTTCCTAAATTAAATGTCCTCTATAGGCATACTTGGGCTGGTTTAGATGTCGGGTAAAAATTGTACTAATGATTAATAAAAAAGTCCACATGGTCCATTCCTCCCTCTCTGATCTGTGGTGGCTGTATACAATTCAAAGGGGCTAAAATAGGAGAAATTTTTATCACCAGCATAGTGCTATCATCTCTGAAAGCATACTGTAACATTCTCCTCGTTTGCCATTGCCTGTGTTTAAAAAGTAGAGTAAAAATTACACTGGCCTTCCTAAAGTTGCATGTTCTACCTTCAGTACAGTTCAGGGGATTCATATTTAAAATTCAGTGGGAATAATGTGATGGAACAGACACAATACGTTCCATGGTGCACAGCTGGATAACTTAAGAGGCCAGCAAGAGCCTAGATAATCTAAGAGACCAGCAGGTGTGTCAGTGGCAATCTCACCCTTGCAAGCCCCCAGTGCTGCCTCATGCTCCAGCTCCTAACTTCCCATCTTTCATTAGGCCAGCTCCCACCCTCCAAAGGGTTTCCTCATCACACACCCTGTTTGCTCAGCATTTACATTCCTGCTGGAAAAAATGAAGTAAGTTTTTTTGTGCTTCAAAAGAACACCTGTGATCCTCCTATACAGCATCCCACAGCTTGGGCTCTTTACCCTGTAACTCTCGAAACACCAATATCCCCAGTTTCTGAAACTAACGCAGAGAAACCTCACATCACCTCCAAGCAAATGGAGAGTGACCAAAAGAAAAAAACATCCAAAAATCCACATACAGAAGGAAAAAAGTTTTTCTCAGAGGCAGATCACGTACAATCACAGCTCTCCACCCAGGAGACAAATTCCCCCGGGGGCATGTGATACTCAAGGAGAGTGGAGGGCAACAAGGAGCTCCAGCAGTGCTGCAGCTGGCCTTTGTCCTCCTCTGCATCGTTTTTCCCATTGCCACTGTCCATGCCCACAGCCCTCCTCTCTCTGGCAGTCACCTGAAAAGAGCTCCGTTACTTCCAGCACCTTTTCCCTAGGGACAGAAGAGATGCTGATGTGTGGCTGAGGAACACAGAGTGTGCTCTGCCCGAGGTGGCTGCTGGCTCCTGAGGCATGGTGGCCTTCTCCTTCCTATGGGCAACACAGGGATGAGCTCTGCCGAGCACAGGAGCGTGGCTGGCATGAGGCAGCAGAGGGATGGCCTCCAGGAGCCTGCTGAAGGGAAAGTTGGCTCCCTGGGGAGCTGGGGCTGGGGCCTGGGCTGCATTTGACAGAAATCAATATTAAGGACTGTTTTGAAGTTGAGGAAGAAGGGCAGAAGATGGATTAAACAATTACACTCGTTGGAGAGCAGAGGCTTAAGTGAGATTGAGGGTGTTTGTGAGAAACAGCAGAATGGCTCAAGGAGGGAAATGAATGCCAAAATCTTGCAAATTAATACACACAGTAGAAGGGCTGAGGAAACGAGGACAGACACTGGACGAGGATAGAAGTCCCCAGCTACAGTGACATGGATGGAGCTGCCTTGATTTTACACCACTGGAAGGTAGGCACACTTTAGAAAGAGAAGGGAAAAAAAGGAATGAGCCAGGGGAAAAAAAGCCACTCGGAGCTGTAGCCAACGCCAAAACACTCAAGTAGGCACAGGATCAAATCCAGCTCCCACTGAGGTCAACAAAGATTTCCATTAACTGCAAGGTACACTGCATCGGCCCTCTGCTTCAGATTGTTTCCTTTTCACGAGGCCAAGTGCTGTCAGCCGCAGTATGGGCTGAGAAACTTGGCTGCTGGCTGTGCTCTGCTGCCCCACAGCAGCTGCCAGGCCCACGGAGAAACACCAGCCACTGGCAGTGTGCACAGAAACCACAAGAGAACAGAGCGCTCCCAGCCCCAGCTCCATCTCTGTATCCCCTTTGGAAGATTCAAACATCTGTCTCTGCAGGGCTTTTATGCACCTCTCTGCTTCCAGACATCACTAAGTTGATGAAAAAATCAACCAGAAAAACTAAAGGTGAAGAGCTACAGGGGGAAAAGTGTGCATTTACAATTAACTCTAACAACGCTGTAATTAATGTAATTAATGTAACAGCTGCAATATTAAAATGAGGTTTCAGTGGTCAGCTATGGTTCTGGACAGATCCCATGGAAAACCAAAGTCAGGACATGAACCACAAAACAGACTGAGGAAACTGCAAGATCCCAAATTTGTGGACTCAAATAGAAAAATGGGGAGGGTGGAGTTTCCCAACTAATTCCTGCAGTGGGCTACCTAAATCCGACTGCTGCATGGTCCACATGCGCTCTGTCATTTCCCCAGTCTTGCACTGGTAGATGGCAGCTTTCCAACAGATTTCAAGATTTTGCTAAAAGGAGGGCCACCTTTGAGCTCAGATAGTCAACAGGAAAAATCCCTGTTTGATGGTAAACAGGTATTTGGATGGTGCATATAAAGAGTTGGTCTCACTCTGTGCTCTGCAGGCAGTGTGAAAGGCTTTCCCCATTTTACCCTCCCGCCTGGCTGCACTCCACCAGCATTGGCAGAGGTTTGCGTTCTTGCTGTACTACAGGGTTGTCCAGCAACATTTTTCATTCAGAAAGCTCCGCGTTGCCAAGATGTATTTATCATCCAAGTGAAGATTGCACAAGAGGTTACAATAAGTAAGACTTTTTCCCAAGAACATTGTGTCTGAAGGAAACAATAGGTCCTCCAAAATTTGGCAAGGGTAATTAATTGCTAACACCAACAAAAATTAATTACTTGCTTTCCATTCACTAAGAAGGATGGGTGACAGATGCAGGAAACAGATACAGGTTCCCTGCAGAAGGCAAAAAAAAATAAAGCTCATGCCAAAAGTCATGATCCAGCATTGATTAAAGTCTATCCGTGATAGCCCCCCATTGCAGGATTTTTCATTCATGATTTTAAGCATGCAAACCCCAAGCAGTTCAGGAAACGATGTGTACAATGTACTCTATCAGAACTGCTGCAGCCCCACAGAACAGAGAAACCTATTTTGCAATATTCTCTCTCTGTAATTATTCTCTAGTTGGACACTTCATTCAATTTTGCACTCTACTTTTGTTTCGCCTGTTTTCAGGTTGCTAACATCAGGGGTAAATTTTGCACATTAATTCCCATGCCAACCATAACCTCGATTAAACTATTCTAGCTACATAATTAAGATATTATCCTGAGTATCATCAGTGATTTTCAGTCTCAGTGCATCAAAAACACAGAAGGAAATTAGCAGAGGCAGAAACCTACTGAGTGCTGCGGCATCACTTAGTCCATTCTGAAACCATGTGACCCATTCAGAAACTAATGAACATCTACCCCATGATTAGTTAAGGGTTTTCTGCCCCCACTGCTCCTGTTACAAGCTCCTCCAAAGCGATCCTGCTTAGGCAGTAATAAACCTCCCTCTCAGCCTAAATTATGCAGGGTCAGTTTATTGGCTCTGATAATAGTTTTGTCTTTTCACAGCAGTTCTGCTGTTACCTACACAGCCAGCCCCCTTCATCCTAGGAGATTCTCACAGCTTGGCCTCCATGGCTGAATGTGTTTTCTTTTGTTAACTGGGATTTTTGTTCCCTTTATTGGTGTATTAGTCCATCTCTGCATCAAGGAAGATCAGACTGGGGCATGATTTTGATAAGAGCTGCACACACCGTTCTTGATGGTGTGCCAACCGTGGTGGAAAAGTCATCCTTGCGGTGAAGTCACTCGGGGCTGTAATCCTGGCTTTTAGTCCTTGCTTACAGCATTTCTACCTTTTGTGCTCCTGAATTATTTTCCATTCTGCTACCACTCCAGCTCTGAAGGTCACCCATTCTTTTGGCTGGATGCTCTAGCTCTGCTTTGCACTGACTGTGCATTCCCACCTCACATTGTCAGAGTGCTTCCTTCCTTTTTTTCCTCCTCATACCAGGTTTACCAGGAGTTAAAGTATGCAGAGGAGACACACTGTAGTACATAAAACTGGGCAGACAGAAAAAGAATATAGACACAGGACAAAAGACTCACTAAATTAAATCACATCAACAAATGAAAAAAATACATGATTGTAAATTAGGAATGGGGAATTGCAGGTAAGGAACAACTTTACCCAGACGGTTTTTATATACATTTTCAAGGAATATTTGCACAACTAACAAAGGGATAAACAAAAAACAAAAAACAGGGGGAGGATTATTTAAATGATACAGTGCTCTAGTAAATGTCCTATCAGAAGAAAAACAAATAAAAATAAATCTAATGTGACAGTCATTGCTATGCCACTGCTCATTCTGTTTGCCTTCCAACACTTGTTGTCTTTATTTTGCCAGCCACCTGTAGAAGATTGATATATTTACTACTCTCTTTGTACAGCATTCAGTACAATTAGTCCTGTTATTCTCATGTTTATGGCAGCATGATAACTTATTATTAATAAGTAAGGTAATTAAATCCAGGCCAAAATATGCAACTTGGAGTGCTAAACAAAAAGATGATGGAGTGTCAATTCTTCTGGGTCCCAGCACAGAAACCCTTGTATCAAGAACACCACAAGCCAAGTCTGAAATAAATTACCTTAATCCTCAGAGCCAGAGAATATGGCACATTCCACAGAATCACTAAAGTTGCAAAAGACTCCAAGATCATCAAATCCAGCTTTTGACTGAACATCACCACGTCAACTAGACCCACAGATGGTGACTCCACCACCTCCCTGGGCAGTCCACTCCAATGCTTAATCACTCTTTCTGTGAATAAATTCTTCCTGATGGCTAACTATATTCCTTCCACAGCTACATTTGCTATTGCTATGGAAGGAATGAGACAAAATAAACCAAAAGTAACCAGATCATCTGGTTACTTTTTTTCACATACAAAACCCCTTTCCAGGAAGAAAGTGTTTCTGTCTTTTTGGGATTTTAAAAAACTCTGGGTGGTTAAAAATCAAGCAACTGAATCGGAAAAGTGATAACAATATCTGAAATCTATCACTTATTTTTTTGTATTTTAGTAGTCCTAGAGTGAACACAAAGTTTTGTCACAAGTATCACAGAAAAGACTTTTCTACTGTTCTTTTCCCAGCTGCTTCTCCTTAAGTTGATTACTAATCAAAACTGTGTAAGTTCTTCCAAGACAAGAAAAAAGTGTTATATAGATTTAGCAGCAGGGTCCTTATAAAGAACAGCTACCAGAACATCTTCACCAACTTATAAAGGGTAAGAGAGAAAAAAACCAGAGTTGAGAACAGCAACTAAAAAAATGACATAACTTCTTGTCAGGTAACACAAAAGGTACCAGTTACTTCAAAATACTTTATAACACTATGCAACTTTATACTACCTAGCAGCATGGAACTTTTTTTATTTTTTTTTCCTGGTATTTGTTTGTTCTTTTAACCAAGCCTGTATAGTGCATTCCCCCATCACAGCTCATTGAAAGACACACTGTTTGGCCATGGGTGTTTCACGGGGGACAGCTCCCATTTTACACTACAGTCTTCTGTTCCAAGAGTTTCTCAAGTATGGCTCTTCCCCTGAAAAGGAGAGATATGAACTTCAGGCTATAAGCCAATCCACAGTCCCAAAGTTCAGACATTTGGAAATAAACCAAGCACGGCTGCTCAACATATTTCCAAACAAATGCCTGTAAAATGAAGGAAGTATTTATAACAAGGCATCTCCAGACAAAGAGAGCATATGTAAACATTTCAAGAAGTTCTGATGAACTATTCAAGAGATGCAATCTGTTTAAAGAGAAAATACACATGCATTGCAATGCCCATTTTCAAATCCAATCAGAAAATTTCATCAGACAACTCCTGTTGATGTCCCAGAGAGTGCAGATGTATTGACACACATTCAGGTATTACATAATGTGTGCGCATCTGTGTAGATTATTTCCCTTAAATTAATCTAATTTCAAATGAGACCCCTAAAAACAATATGTAAAAATTAAGAAGACTCTTCTTTGTGTCACCAGTCAGATAAAACAAGTAATTTAATTATATGTACATATACATTCATTGTACCATTTCTGGAAGCACATCGGCCACTCCAGAAAGGATTTGGAAAGGGGGAGGCCGAAGGGAAGGGCTTTTAGAAAGGGGAAGGCTGAAGGAAGCTGGAAGAGGTCCTGCTCCAGGCAACAAAGCTGCACTCAGCACAAAGCTCAAGTGCCATGAAAGAACAAACAGGCAAGGAAAGAGAGACCACAACATTAAGAGCAATAATAAACTGAGTGAAAATAACTAAGAGGCACCACGAATACCCCTTTTCTTTTTTTCTTTCTTTCAAGTAGTCTGGGAAAGAAATACAGACCTGAGCTGCTCTCTTCCAGGACACAGGCATGAAAGGAAGAGGAGCTTTATCATAGAGGGAACTTAATAGACAGACCTGAGGAGCAGTGACAAATAACCTGTTCTCCCTGTCCAAACCAGTGTTGGAAAAAGCACATCTGTGTCAGAAAAGGTGATGGCACAAGCCTTATTTCCCCAGATATTTGGTGAAGGGAATGATACTGTAAACATCCATGATCCGTGGTGATTTGCTGCCTACCTCAAAGGCTCTAATGACCCTTTCTGAAGGCACCTGCTTGCTCCCCCAGCTTTTCAAAGAGCACACACTCCTGGTTTAGCAATCACACTTGGCCAACAGTAAAAGGCAATAACAGTGGTTGCCCTTGTACAGAAAATTCCCCTTCTGGAAAACACACTGCTTCACATCCCACATCAGCAGAGATTTATAAGGAGCAAGCACACAGCATTCCATTTTGAACATGTAGTACTCTAGAACTATCTATCTTCTAAAATTCACAAAATTACATTAATGATACAATAAAANGGTGGGGAATGTACATCTACACTGCTCTAATTATTTTCTAACTGCACAAAATCCTTTCTATTGTGATGGCACCCCAAAGCCTTCTGCTGTGAGCTGTGCAGAGCTCTACACAGACACAAGAGAAGAATCCTATTTTGAAAAGGATTTCTAATTTAAAACAGAACAAACAATTGTATATACAGCCGTAACTGTTCCTCATTACTCTTTAAGTATGCTCATTGGAGAGCTATTTAAACTATTTAGAGTTCAAGTCTAACCAAACGACCCATGTCGGGTCTATCAACAGACAGAAAGTTGGACAAATCTCTCCTAATCTTTCCTTAGCACTGGAGCAGGAGCAATATTATGTGCTAATTCAGAGACCTTATAGTGAGGCAAATCATGTTGTAAGCAGCATTTACAAATTACTGCACTGGCAGGTTTACATTACGGAGCAGCATGGGAGAGTTTTGCTTACTTCATGCGTGAGTGAATGCACATGCACACACGTGCAGCTGTGTACAGAACTCCTTTTCAAAGATCCTATTTTACTTCCCTGAAATGCCCTCACTTTGGTTAAAGAAACAGGGAATTTCCCACCCTCTGGACACAGCCTGTAGCAGTTTCAGCCTGGGCTCCACTTGACTTCTGTCTGGCATCCACTGTAGTGACCTGTATTCTGTCACACAGTGCTTCAGCCACATGCCTTGCATTAACCAGTGTGGCTTAAGAGCTTCTCCTGATCCCACAAGGCAAGGCACAACACTATTCATCCACATCTTTAGTATTGCAAAGGTAAGGTAACATCCGACAAGAACCTTTTGAGCCCTGAGGAAAAGGAAACAGAGGGCAATTAGTAAACAAATTCAAGTATAAGCTCATGAGTTGTCTCAAACCAAGCATCCCTATCATCTTCCTGTAATGTTCACTGAAACCCTTTTCCAGGTTCCTGTTCATGTTTTTTTATAACTAGAGGTGTGATCACACACATCATCCCCTTTTCATACCAAGCCCAACACTGGGCAAACTCTGAGGCTTACAACTATAACTCAAAGAACCGGAGTTACCAATCTGGTACTCCAAAGCAAATCCTTTCTACATGGCACGGAAGTCCAGGCCAGTATAGAGTATTTTACTAAGCCTCTGGATTTTAATTCATGTTACTAAAATATTGAATGCCACACCTCCCATCTCCCTGTATTCTACTTTCTTCACCCTAACAATAAAGCAGTGGAGTTGATGTAAAGGGAAGCAAACAACCCTTTCAGCAGCAGCACTGAGCAGCAGAGTTTGCTAAAAGTGAACAGCAGACAGTATCAGGGGTTACAGTATTTATAACTTGGAGGAACCTATGTACAGGGCAAGAATCTTCAAATTTTTGGTTCAAAATACCCAGGCGCCATTTGGTTTGAAACTTTCCTCTGGATTGGCATGATTTACATCCAGAAAGAAACAATGAGTCCAGAAACTCAATTTAAAGACAGAATTCAGCTTGAAAAGACAAGAACAGTAACACACAGAGGAAGTGTTTTATTATTACTTCTTCATAAAGCACAGTGAAGTAATTAGCAGAGCAGGAAAGGTGCTGTGCACATCACCAATGCAATCAGAAAGTTTTCCCACCCAAGAGAATGGGTAGACTTCAGCCAGACTAATTCCTCCACTTTTGCCCTTGTCTGACTCAGCCTAATGAAACATACAAATTTGGCCAACAGTGTCGATATTAATACCACTGTAAGTATTAATCTGAGGCTATTAATAACACTGCAGCACCCAGCAGAGAATCTATACAAGTTCCTGGAAAAAAACCCACCATAGCAAGCTGCCTTCAGGAGTTCATTGATTCCACTGGGATCTCACAAACCCTCAACACACATAGAACACAGCAAAGAGCCTTGCTCAGAAGGCATCTTCAGAGTTGAGGTAGAATTGAGCCCAGCCTCGAGGGAAAGGTGCAGCACACAGCACAACACTGTTGTTTCCAGCACCGTGCTCCGCAAAGGCCAGCTGCCATTTCAATCTACTCTTGGAACTGGGCTCTCTCAGGTGGGATATTTTGTGGTATTACTATTTACACTTATTAGCAACCAGGGCATATTTGCTGCAAGATCAGCAGGTCACCCATGCCCTCCTCTAGACCTTCTTTTCACATCCTGAGCTGTGAGAATTGATAGCATGACCTCTTCCTGCCAGCACACATCTCTCTCCCCCATCTCCCTTTTTTCCTGTTTGCTTGTTTGGGGGTTTTTTGTTTTTGCTGGAGACAGCAGTTTCTTACTCTACCAGGGTGAGTAAATCAAGCTGGATAGAATAGCAGTTCAGTGAAGGTTTCATGATGAGCTTATTCCTCTTCATTAGCAGCAAGTGATGTGTTTGCTAATTTTATTGCTCACGCGTTAACAAAAAACACACTTGACTGGCATTACATTTACAATAATGCTATTCACGTAGCAAAGCATTTTTTTCAGTGGCCACAGGCACCAAGATGAAGGCTTCCCACTGCTCTTGCTTCTACTAAAAAGACACATATATATTGAGTTATGTAGAAAACAGGGTTTTCACAGATATTCAAATTATTTACAAATTATTTCTTAGACAAATTGGATACGAGGAACTTGTAAACTGGGTATTTATTTAGACACAGCAAGATGAGTTATGAAGTTTGCTGTCCGGGAATAAAGCCCCAAAGCATAGAAAGGAATTGTATCGAAGACTGGAAGAGGTTTTTTTGTGCTGCCAAGAGACAGCTGTTACCACAAAGCTACATGGTGCTGCAAATTTGCAATGCATTAGTACTGCTTATTGCATTCCTCCATATTCAACTCTACAAATTGAATTTTGCACCTATTCCCGTTAACAGTGCCTCTGTCATTTTTACTGAGCTACCTACTGAAGGCATCACCAATTTCCTTTTACTTCATAAGATTTTAACATTTAAAGAGTGATATTCCTCTACCTGCTTTTTCTTGTAACATTATATGGTGGTTTGTTCAGTTTTAAACCAATAGACCTTTGAAGTGTTGTTTTAAAACCTCCAAGGCAAGGAAAATTCAAGCGAAGACAGCAAAATTAAGCTGCCCATTTATATTCAAGGTCAAGTACTAACAATTTTTCAAACAAGGTTCCAGCATACTCCTGATATGGCCTTTAAAAGTTTACGAGAGTTCAGTTCCCCTAATTTTTCTTTGGGGAGTACTTTAAAAGATCTTATAAAACCTCCAGGATATCTGGTTGGAATGCATTACCAGTGAACTGTTCTCTCCTTTGAGGATTTGCACCACAATGGGACCCCAACTGACATCAAGCAGTAATGCAGAGTCTAAAATAAAGAATGTATCTGAGAACTACAGCTCTACTGTGAGACAAATGAAGGCTACTTTCTCTCCCAGCCTCCCAGTGGAACACAGCACACCTCACGTGACTGAAGAAACATCTGGGTTTTATCTCGAGATATGATTTCCAATATTTTTCTGTAGAGACACACACACACAATGCAAGTGCTGTGCAAGGCAACTTGTCATATTTAATGTTGAGAGTATGAAGAGGCAAAACTTTTACATAAATACTATTTTTAAAAAAATTATTGGTATTTTGAATTTTATGAGTTAATTGTAATGCTGTCCTTCTTCTATCCCCCCCAAATTCTCATTCAAAAAATATAAAAAGGCATTCATTCAGCTTTTAACATATTAAAATCACTATGCTCAATCTTGTAATGCAATATACACCGCAGCACTAGGGATCTCATTAGACATTTTCCAGAAGTCTCCATGTACCTCTTGACTAAGTTTCATTAAGTCTATCAAATACATATATGTAACTACAGCTCCAAAAGTAAGAGCTGTTATACAGCACTGACTGGCATTTAATGATTTTCAAGGCTACAAAAATATCTCTTTGTACTAAATGCTTTAGACGACTGAAAATTACCACAGTTTTCTGCAATTGCAAGATAAAACTCTCAAATCTACCAGTGCTACAGGCAAAAAAAAAAGAAAGAGAAAGAAAAAAAAGCCTCAGTTGGATAAAATATCCTAAGGTCCAGCTTTTTACATGTAAAGCAGCCGCAGCAAAATTATTCACATTCTTAGCACATAGCTGACCAGGACAAGATTCCACAGAGAGGTAAACAATTCCCCCAAGAGAGCAGCTGCATCTTCTTCAGATTGGGAGCTACCAGGGGGAGGGAGAAATGCCCATTGAGGTCCCCAGAACTGATGAGAAGCATGAAGAAAAGACTACTTCTGCTCCATGATAATGCTTCACTCCACTGCTCCTTTACTGTGCTCCATGAGAATAGAGAAATGTAGAAATAAGTAAACAAAGAAATTAATAAATGTAAAATAAATAGAAGCCAGTTAATAACACATGCTTTAATTAATGTCCTGGAGGAACACTGTAAGCAGGAATCCAAGTCCAGCTCAACACAGAGAGTAGGGGATAAATATTAGATAGTGTTGAACAGAACTGAAAGGAACTGAAACAACTAAGTCACCCAGCTTTGCTTTTATTGTGCAATTATTTTCAAAAGTATACATGAAAGTAGAAAACTATTTCTTTCTAGGTTTTCACATTATCTCTGAAACAGTCCTTTTTAAAAATTGCTTTTTCCCCCCTTAACAGTATCTTTACTCAGTTCACCTCAATGTTACTTCTGCTGGCTACCAGCCAAGTGGCACACTTTAATAGTCAAGACACACAGTCCTGAAGAGGCATCTTTCTCACTCCACTCCATTTACATGCAAAAGCTGTGAGATATATTTTAGGTCGTTGTAAGAAAAGAAATCCTCTGGGAAGATTCTCCTCAATGCCATCCCTAACATTAGTATCATCTCACAAACCTGCCACGAGCCATCAATGAAATCAGCACAGCAATGTAGAAAACGACCACATCAATACTTTTAGCATTCATAACTTACTATTCACGTATCTGTTCCAGCTGCAAATGTGTTGGCAGAAAACTATTTCTGTCTTGTCCCTGGCTGCCTGTCACTTCTCCCCATGCTGGAGGTATTGCCTGCTTCCCTCTTGCCTGACCACACTTGCCACCAGAGCCAGCTGGGTTAGCACAGACCTGTGGTTCAGCTGTTGAAGCATTTTGCCCCAAGACAGGCAGGGTTAACTCCAGCAGCAGCTCAGCTGGGGCAGTAAGACCTCAGTGAGAGGAGGAGTAAGATAACACAGCATGGAGCAGATGGCCCTCTCTGGATCACAGCTGGAAGGAGGAGAGCATGTGAGTGCAAGGCTGAGCCTTCTCTCCGCGTTTCCTCTGATGGTGGTTGACAGCCAAGGCAGCCGCCACCACTCTCAACTTCTCTGCTGCTTTCTGTGCCTTCCCTCTGTCGTACCCCTCAATTGTGCTCGTGTCCCTCCCATCATCCCCCAAGAATTATTTTTATCCTGGATCACTTCTCCGATCAGTCACTGCTCAGCTCCACAAACAGAGTGCTGGCACAGCTTGCAAGAATGAACTGGGGAGAAATAAGAGGGAAGATGGCTCTGGCAACAACAACAAAAGCTGCTCTCCTGGAGCTCCAGCCCAGGAGTCTCCTCTACTTCCTTCACACCAGCCTACAGACTTCCCAGGTGAAGGGAATATGCTTGTGATCGCCCAGAACATAAGGTTTTTCTTTTTCCTTTTTTGGCCTCTGTGCTGCATTAAGAAAGATTTTAATTGCTGTATTTTGTATGTCGGTATCATACTAAGTTTAACAAGCTAATCCCTCCCCTACTTGTGCAGTTATCACCCAATATTTCAAGGCAAAACTAGGACATTTTTCAGAAATACAGTTGATAATTTAAAAAGATATAGCCAAGGGGAAACAGTCTTACATGACAGGCTATAAATCAACATGTTAGATGAGTAATTTTAAACCACAGGAGAAGAAGAAAAAAAAATCTCACTGTATCAAGCCAATAAAAACCCTCTAACACACTAGAATATATTGGACCTATTCCACAATAACTATATTTCCTATGAAAATACAGTATTTTGAACTCTAGAAAAGTCTGAACCTGATTAAACTGAAACAAAGAAGAGGGAGGAAAGAAGAGTGGAGGACATGATTCTACCCATCCTTCCTTCACAACTAAAGTCAGAGGAGGGCGTTTGAGAAGGTTGAAACAGATACACTCTCTTGAACAAGTCATTTAGTGTCGACACATTTGCTTAGTAGTTCCCAGTAATGCTGGCAGGGAATCAATATTCCTCTCCTCTCTGCTTCCAGCCTTTACTCAAACTTCTAGGAGACTCTAATTTTCCACTGCTTTCAACCTATATAACTTGATAGGAGAACTGCCAATTGTTTTTCATGCTTCATTATTACTATTAAGTTCAGTACTTGGCCAGTATCATTTTGGTGAACGCTCAATGATGACACAAATCTGGGAGGAGTGGCCAATACCCCAGAGCCCTTCACAAGGACCTCAACAGGTTGGAGAGATGGGCAGAGAGAAATTGTCAGGAATTCAACAAAAGCAAATGCAGAGTTCTGCACATGGGGAGGAATAAACCCAGGCACCAGCACAGGCTGGGGGTGACCTGCTGGAAAGCAGCTTTGTGGAGAAGGACCTGAGGGTCCTGGTGGACAGCAAGCTGTCCTTGAGCCAGCAGTGCCCTCACAGCCAAGAAGGCCACTGGGATCCTGGGGTGCATTAGGAAGAGCAGTGCCAGCAGGTTGAGGGAGAAGATCCTGCTCCCCTGCTGTACCCTGGTGAAGCACATCTGGAGTGCTGTGTCCTGTTCTGGGCACCTCAGTACACAGACAAAGACACAGAGCTCCTGGAGGGGGTCCAGCAGAGGCTTATGAAGATGATTAAGGTGCCAGAGCATCTCTCCTGAGTAGAGACTGAGGGAGCTGGGTTGTCCAGCCTTGAGAAGGGAAAACAGAGGGGACCTCAACAATGTATACAAATGTATAAAGGGAGGGTGCCAAGAGGATGCATCCAGGCCCTGCTCAGTGGTGCCAAGCAATAGGACAACAGGCAGAAACTGATGCACAGGAGTTCCACTTGAACATAAGGAGGAACTACTTTACTGTGCAGGTGACCAAGCACTGGAACAGACTGCCCAGAGAAGTTGTGGAGGCTCCCTTGCTGGAGATAAGCAAGAGCCAATGGACACAAATCCTGTGCAACGTGGTCTAGGATGGCCCCGCTTGAGCAGGGAAGTTGAACCAGATGACCCACTGTGGTCCCATCAAACCTGACCCATTCTGTGGTTCTGTAATTCTTATATTCATAATTTTTACAGCCCATGCTCAATTGCACAAATGCTATTTAAAGACAGCAGTGCTTCTTCTAAGATCTTTAAGGGTGCAAAATATTAAGAAACAAAAAGAGACAAGTGATCGCTTTTCTTCCTTGAGGAAACATATTGTAAAAATTGAGGCCTACAGCAAAACCACACTGAGTGGTTCTTCTTGAGTATTTCAGAAGCAGAATGAAAACTGGCCCATGCTTTAATGGGGTAACACTAGTAAGTAGCAACAAGCACAACACTACATGGCATGGGAGGGAGAATTTGTAAGACAGAGTTCCAGAAACTAAGACTCAACAATGTGCAGCAGTGCACAGGTGAATGTCTTGATTTCTGCATGAAGTTCGACAAAGCTGCCAAAGGTAAGGACATATGCCTGGTTAGGCAATCAAGTTTCAACTTCCTAAACTTGCCCCAAGAGAACTGGGTGGAGGCAGTCCTACTGACTGCTACCCTGCGTGTTGCCAAGTATTGTTAAACATGTCCCTGCATCACACCACACTGCAGGTTCATGGGAAGAGCTGTGCTTGTATTCTTCAAGCATGCCAAGTGCAAAAACAAAGCTAAGCCTCCATGGTGACAATACACGGAGACAGTCCCTTGTATTTTGATGATCAGGTTCATTCTACACTGAGAGGTCATCCTGGAGTAGTTTCTACAGCTCCAGAGAAATGGTCTTTCCTCACTTGCACTTACTTGGGCTTCCAGCTGTGTGCACACTGCCCTGGACAGTGCTGTGAGATGCAGAATCACAGATGCAGTGACTCCTGAACAGCAGTGCTCAAGCAGTGCTTCCAAAGCCAAGATCTGCTTCCTGTAACAGGCATTGTAACTGTCTATTCCTCTTCTCCAAGGCATCCATCAGCATTTAAAATTGTTGGCATTATGGCTAATTACTTTTAATCAAACTCTCCAGTGACTGCCATCACCTTCAGAGACTAACCACAGAGGCCAGTGACAGACAGGCTTAGAAGTATGTGCATATGTATATATACACACACATACAAAACTATGTGTGAAAACCTGAATTCAGGCAATTTTTCCCACAAATGAAATGTGTAGGATTTATGTTTCAGAACATGCAATAGCTCAGATTGTTGGAACTATCCGAAGTACTGCCTTGCAAAAGAAAACAGCAATACAGCCATAGTAGATCCATATGTAGCCCATTACTTGAGTGACTATAATGATTCTTGTATATCAATTTTAATAGTCAGCTTTCAACTTGCAGCTTTTCTCTGCAAAAGTTTACAGCCAGGAAACTGGAGTGGCAGTATCCTAAACCATAATAATCTGACAGCCTAGATTTCAAATAGGATCTATGTGCTAAAAGCCAAATGAGCTTTCAATGAGTATTACAATGCTTCCATCTAAGCAATCTCTCCACCAAGTGATTTTGCATTCTTTCCAACCTGAAGTGTATGAACTGGGACATCCCACCAGCTGACTACTCATTGACTCCTGCCCTGAACATTTAGCCGTTTTTCCAGTACAACCTCAAGGTCTCTTCTTGTAGAATGTTAAATAAGCAGACAGTAAGAACGACAGAGATCTCTATGCAAACAACAAAACCACTGAACATCATTATCCTTTCATCTTTTCTGCATTGCAGCCTTCTTCTTACATCTCTACCCTAGAAAAATCAATCCAGCTTGTAATGTCTTCTGGGTAGAGAACTGATTTTTCACCATGTTGCACCAAACAGCTTTACTCCAATGTCAGAGTGAAATGGTGGCTTTTTATTTGATTATCACTGCAATGCAATTGTGAAATCCAAAGTGAATAGTAAAACTCTTGTATGCCATTTACACTGGTAATACCATCCATATCACACCAACGTTTTAGCAGTCTCTAACATGCAGGTCATAAACCAAAGATCTTGTTCTGCTAGGAAAGATGTGATCATTTTTTTTATAATGTCATTACAAATGCTTGGAAAATTCTGTGAACACTGATATCATAATTTAGGGAAGAAAGAGTGAAAATACCAAGTATGCTACAAGTTACAGGAATATCTTGCCTGGTTATTGTAACTGGTTATTCGGGCATCCATGCAACCTGAAATCCAAGCTACCAGTATTAAAGAAAATTGAATATAATTCCATTTAAGGTCAAAATCTGTGCCAAACCCTAAGTCTAAGTAAATGGACTTAGCTTGTGTGTGTACTGATGAAACAGGAGGACTCTTTTATTGCTCAAAATAGGCAGCAAAACTCTGGCCTGATGAAATCACTGGGAATTTTACAGCTGATTCCAATGAGGGCTGAAATTCAGCTCATGAATCCTCATGTTCCAGCATGGTGAGGCTGGGGATATGATCCCAGTCTATATGCATAGTGATCTGAAATCCCAAACACACTGCTCTTCCTTCACACAACTTCCACATCTCACTGCATTCTGCACAGCGGTGCTCAGACAACAGACGGGTTCTGAGCAGATTCTGGAGGCAAAAACTTCCCTTTTTGTCTTCTGACCCAAGCAACCAAGGTGAACCCTCTGTTGTTGCAGGTGGGGTCTGAGGAAGGAGGACACTGTTACTGCATAGCCGATGAAATTAAAAGGCCTTCCCATCCCCCTGCAACACTTCCTGCAATGCTCCATACACTAAAAGTCATATAACACTACAAGCTGGATCACAGCTCAGTGCATTCCACTGCACTTTGTCACGCTTCCCTGACCGATACCATGCCAAAAATTACTAGCTTTAACAGTTCTCTGGTGAATAAAAGAGCTTTTGCAACTCTGAAACAGAGCTGAGTTTTTAATTCATGTTAAATCTGCTTTTCTGTTCTGAAGGAACGTTTTTAATGCTGCCTGTAATTCCCCTTCTGTGCTTTTTTTACTTCTGTAGTGACTTTTGTGAAGCTAAAGGAAAAATTCAAGCTGACTAATTTTAAAAGCCTTAAAGAGACCTCTAAAATACGCCTGAAGGAAGTAAAAATATGACCACGCAAAATCCAAAGATGAAAAAGATCCACATCACATTCACATAAATCTAGGAACACATGGCAATAAGATTCATAAGTAGGCTACCACAGACAACAAAATCCAAAGTACAGTTGCCAACTGAGCACCATCTTGAAGCAATACAAGGCTGCTCAAGACTGCAAACGTCTTCTACTCATACTCTTGCAGTACAGAATTATGCCTTAAGAACCTTTTTCCTTTGTGATCTTTTATGCAAAACTCGTGCCTACAATTACCAAAAGAACCTGATTATGAGAAAACTGTAAAAGAAACATAAGCACTTAACAGAGTAAAATGCTCATTATGGCAATGGTTGACTCCTCTCCAGAGCAGAAGAATACCAGCACGATGCATATGCACCCAAAAAAGGGATCCCACCTCCCTCCAAGGCAGTTAGCTTTGCTCAGGAGATCAAGGACTGTTGCCGGCTCCAGCCCATTTTTGGAACAGTGGGTTTAACCATCCAACCCCATCTCCAGGCTGACCTGGAAACATGCCTGCCGTGATTTCTCCTTGCATATGGAAATAATAAAGCTATTTTTACATGAAAAGCAAACCCTTTATTTTCTCAAAAACAAGAACAATCATTGCAACAAGCACAGAAGCCAGGCGTTTGGAATAGAGGAGGGTGTTACCTGAAAGTACAAAAAGCAATTAAGCCTTGTGAGCAGAACATGTGGGCAGAATGGGGAGTTAAGCATGAGTTTAGACAGCAAGCAAACAAAAAACTGGAAAGAGGGTGGGAAGGAGGAATGCAAGGTAACCTGGAGCTCTTAAATTTAATAAGCTGAGGTGGGGAAAGCACCTCTTCAGTGATGCCAGCTAGAGCCAGCAGCAGGCACACACTAGGGGAACTCTGGTGGGAACCCCACACTGCTCTCCCTGGTGTGCAGGGAGCAGTTCAGGCTCAGGCTGCTGCTTTTTCCACCCTGCAGAGTGGAAGAAAAGGCCTTTCCCAACACCCTGAGCATGATCTCAAGCCAGATAATCCTGTTAAAACAACCAGTTTCTACCAATGGTTGAGCTCAGCACTACAGCCTTTGAGACCCAACTGCCCTTGGCCTCCAAGGAAATGCCAAATATCATCCTCTCTGCTCACACACCCAGTTCCGGGTTTTTAGCAGGAGCTTCATCCTCGTTATGCTTCCCATTGGCCAACATCATTGTCAGATATCACTCTCCTGTCAGAGTTTAAACCTCAACAGCAATACTTCCTCTATCCACTAGCTGCCATGATCTGGCAAATTAGTCAAAAATTTAAAAAAAAAAAAGCCCCTTCTCAGACTGGGAAACCACAAAACTACTATGTGAATGTGGCAAAACAAACTAGCTCTGTTTAGTGGCAGGAGTTTCCCCAAATCCATGGACTCAATAGTTTGTGTGCAAGGAGGGTTCCACTAGTTTGAGTCGGGACTTTGTCTAATGCTAGACAATAGTCCTGCTTCCCTAAGTTAATGGGAGAGAGGAAGAGAAGGAAGTTATATGCATGGCAGAAACTAAGATAACTGGCCTGCCCCAGCTATATGTAGATGCTGTGCTGATGCTATGGCTGCTGCTGTTTGGCCTGTGTAGGGCAGGGTGAAGACTGAGTTCATACCCCACTATGTAGTGGTGAGCTTGGGAGCACAAACCCTCCTGCCCAAAGCAAGAAAAGGTTCTTTGCAAAAAAACAAGAAATCCTGCTAAGTATGTAGCACTGCTATTTGGCCAAAATAGTGCTCCTGGAGGTGCTGCACACATAGCAGGACACTCTGACCTTCTCAGGAATCTGGGAGAAAGCAGGTCTGCCTCCAAAGCAGAGCTGTGTCCCAGGCTCTCCCTCCTGAGCAGTGGTGCTCCAGGCTCAGGGACCAACAAATTCTCCCTGGCAGCAAATCTGAGAGCCCATTTCTGCCCAAGTGAGGAGCAGGGCCTGCAACAGCAAGTCCTCAACCTCCACCAGTTTCTAAGACTTACAAATCACAGAGAAGTTCCTGGAAAAATCTGTTGCAAATAATTTTACAGCACCAAAGTAATACTGAAAAAATACTTTTTCTAGTTGCTTTCATGTGGTTAAGAGCCCTGAAGGTTCACTTCTCAGCAAACAGAGAGACGAGGGGCGGGGGGAGGCACACCAACGCAAATGAAAATTCTTGTGGTTTGCTTTCGAATCTGCTGGCACTTCCCAGTGAGGTCCTCTTGTAGGATGGGGGAGCAGCTGGCTCACCACGTGTCCTGGCTGATACTGATGACTTTGGCCCACTTGCAGATTCCTTGGCTCTGGAGCTTCAATTTGCACTGCTGAACACTGCACCAGTAGCTTCTCTCCACTGTTTGCATGGCCACAACAGCACACGTTCCACAGGTTTGTCATAAAACACCTTCCAGAAAGCACTCGATGGACATAGTGCTTGCATTAAGGACATAATATGTCTGGGCAGCACAGATCACATGGGCAATCAGGGGATCATTTAAAACACAGGGATCATCTGAAATAGAATCAAACTGTGCTGGACAACCAGAAAAAACAGGCTCCACCAAGGTGTAATGCATATCATTTGGAGCACTCATTTGGAGCCAGGACAAAAAATAACCCAATATGGAGTGAATTTATCTTGACTCAAAGGTCCCTGTCTTTTGACCACAACTTTTTATATTTTTAATTGGTACAACCAGATTTGGGGTTTTTTTTCTGTAAACAAGGATACCCCACACAAATTAGTATTTCAAAGGTTCCAATTACGTTGATTGAATTGGATTTTATGCATCTTTATCAGGCTGATGTCAGGCAGGATGGTGGAATGAATACAGCAACTGTGGCAATGCTGGAAGAAAAGCATGAATGGGACAGGTGGCTGCCTTAAGCACAGCCCATGAAGCCCTGACACTGAATGGAAGAAAAGATGCAGAAATGAAAACAGACAGGGTGGGCTGGGAAAGTCACATTACAGTTGCATCGATAATTCTTTATGTCACATCGAAGTTTTTTATATGAAAGGCTAAAGTCTATAAAGAGTTATTCCTTAGTAGTTTGCAATTATATTAAAAAATCTACTAATTTAGGGTATTCAGGGGCACACAGAGAAAGGCCTGTAGGAGGTATTACATCTTAGTCATTCAAACCAATGGAGCAGAAAAAGCAATGCAATAGGACAACAGGTAAAGAAAGGAAGGTATAGACTTGAATAGCCTGGAAGATAAGAACTGGGACAGTGGGAGAACAAAACAAAACAGAAGGGAGGCAATGAAGCTGCAGATCAGCCACAGTGATCTCTGAGTCTCTGCTGACATTTTCTTTTGTTTTAAAATAACCCCCATCCAACAGATTCAAATAGTGGATAAAATCATAGCCATATAAAGACTTTTACAGGAGTAATTTTACACTGCTAGTTCTCCTTCTAAAGTCAGTCACTTTAAAGGGCAGAAACTTAGCCATATTATCACCCAGTAGCAGCAGTCTTCTTTCTTGCATGTGAGGTGCAAGACCCGGCATCTTTGCATGCTTTGGATTAAATGAGCAATTTACAAATCTTGCATCAGAGTAATGAAGGATATAGAAAAGGAGGATAATGAAGGGCATAGAAAACAGTTGCAAAATGCTTGGTCACTCAAGCAGTATACATTTAAATCTCACCATTTTCCCAATTCCCACTGTGTTTGTATTTCTCCAAGTGCATAAGTGACTCTGTGTGTCACAGTAAGTTTCACACACGTACACATCCACTGATAACAATTAAAGACAAAGCAGCAGCACAGGACAGAGTTATTTTCACAGACTGTCCTTGCCACTGCCGTTACCTGATCCACAAAGTTACAGGTACACAGTGTTCTTTGGCCTCAGCCGTCTGAAAATTAACTGACCTAGAAATAATTTCTTTAAAGTATTTTCATATCCTCTCTTGTTCTTTTCATCCTTTGCCTCCCTAGGGAAATATTTTTAATTACTTGGATTCACTCAAAATGAAGAGCACAAGTTTCTCATCAGGAAAAATCCATCTCTTGCACTGCAGGGAAGCAGAACATAGCCTCAAACATTAGAATATTGTTTCCTTAGACTGAAAAAGAAATCTTCAGTGCAGTATCAAATCCTGTGGATTAAGTTCTTCACAAACAGCTGGTACCATGCAGACACTGCAGTCATCCCATACATATATGCACACATGCATTGCTTGTTTGAAAATTTCCACGTCTCAGTTTGTAACCCAGAAGTTTCTTGTGAACTGCCAGTGACTGCCCAGATGGCAGGACAAGACCATTAGGAACAAACCAGTTTTGCCATGCTGCAGCCACAGCTGGGAGACTCCAAGAAGACCAGAGCTGACAGAACGACCTCAACAGAAGATGCCTAGTAACATAAAGTCAAAAATATTTCTATCAGCAACAGTATTTTGGGTGATGTGCAGCAGATGTGTAGAGCAGGCAGACAGCAACAGTTTGACTAGCTGACTTTCATCAGGCTTTTATTAAAACATCTTCTGGAGATGGGAAATTGGGATCCCCCTCAAGCCTGGGCAATATGAGACTGCTACTGCTATGATAAGACCACAGACCACAATGCTACAGCAACTTCAGCCTCTAATTTGGTAATCAGAGGCATTGTTTAATTTAATTTTTTTCTAAAAAGCAAGGGAATTATAAAAATTTAGAAATAAGGGCCAGCATTTCCCACTCTAAGCCTCAGCTCCAAGCAACATAAAAATGTCAGATCTAATCTACACTCACAATTAGGTTATAAGCAGGAGTGAAAGAAGTTAGACGCATTTCAGGTGCTGTACACATAACCTACATAAGTTTAAAGCTCAAGTTAACACAAACATTTGTAGGTTTAAGCAAACAATGATCATACGTCTGTCCCCGCTTGATTTTACTACAGCAAACTGCATTTGTTCCAGCAGCCCTTGATTGTGGAACATCTACCCTAGAGTAGCTATAGCCACAGGCAGCTTGTAATCCAGTCAGAATACTTTCTGAGGTCAAAGAAAGGAAAACCTGGGTCTAACCAGCTGCTTCTTAGGAGTGATTCAAGGCAATGGTGGAGAATTAATGGACATATCCACTACATGAGAAAAATAGCAGCTGGCACCGCCAAGTAAAAAGATTTGAAGGGCTCTTTCACATCTCTCCTCATCCACTTCACACAGCTCTGCACACAAGCATTTGCAAATCACATAGACACGCAGCACCCAAGGAGCAAAGAGTGCAAGTACTGGAGCCTGATTTATGGAATATTAGGGGGACATGTGGACAACACATATGAGACATGGACATTCTATAGGAGTTGCCACCACAAGCAGCTGCTGAGCAGAATTTGAATGCTGGGCCCATGGGAGCACCAACAAGCTGCGGTCTGCTCGAGATAGGGGTACAGCAAGAAAAAACTGAGGAAAAACGAATGTAATTGTATGTTATGTATATTTGCCCACGCTTCAGGAAAAAGAAAATTAATTTAAAAAAAATCACTCCACAGAAGTACTGCACATACCTGCGTATTACGTGAGTAGCAGTGAATTTTTAATTTTTCATTGCACTGATATTCAATTAGCAGCTTTAACATAAGTTTCTAATTAGTTTAGTAACTACTAAAAAACATTGCTAAATAGAATAGTTCTAAACATACACCGTGACCTATCCCTAAAGAATGTAGCATGTAAAAGTCTTGTTTCAAGTCCTTCTGCTGAAATCTAAGTTTACAAGAGTCATTCAATTTCTTTAAGAAAGAAAAGAACGACCACAGACAAGCAAGAAACACCCCACATCCCCCTCCCAATGCAGAGACGCTATTTTTTCAGTATAAAATATAAAATCACATTGGTTCCTCTCAGATACAAGCTGAAAGAATGGCAGAGATTTAGGCTGAAAACAACATAAAAAATGGAAAAGTAACAGTTACACCCTACTACTATTGTGATATCAGCTTCCTGTTAGAATAATAATGGCAATCTTCACTTTTGGTCACAAGGGCTTTTTATTCAGACACTGAAGTAAATGCTTATGTGCATTTTTTAGTGACTGTGAAGAAGTCATTTCCTTTCTCAGTAAAAAAAAAAATCCATAGGTCAAAATTCTACTTGCAATTAAATTTTAATAAATACAATTTAGGTATCCAGAGCAAGTTAATCCTGTACCCTGTTATAGCAAGATACAATTTTATATTTTTTTATTAACTCCCAAGCTTCTAGAATGTTCATCTGATATGAGGAATAGAAAAGTTTAAGATAACTCAAGATTGACACTTATCTACAGTTGAAGTCCAGCATCTGATTCCTGCCCTGTCATTTCAAACACAATCCTACTAACAAGATGCAATTTATTCTATAGTTTGATAAAGAAGAAAAAAAGACTAACAAGAATTAATGGCAGAGTTTAAAATACTCTTGTTCAGTGCAATGTTACTGCCCAGCTGCCAAATCTTGTCATGTGAAGGAGAACATGCAATCATTTACAACTGTTAATAGATATGTCCACCACCACAAAAACTCAAGGGAAAATACTTTTCTTCCTTCTGCAGGACAAGCATATTCCAAGCCAAGCTCACACAGAAGAACACCAAGAGTACCTTCACTACGTCGTGGGAGTTGTGTCATGACACAGAGAATTCAAGCATGCCCACTAAGCCAGTATCATCAAGAAGTGGCAGAAACATGGGAAGATTAAAGACAAGAGAAAGGGCTTAGGAGAGAAAGGTGCCAGAAGCTATCAGCTGAAGAGCAATCTCCACCTCTTGCTTTCAGCCCCTGGAAAGCTATGACTCACTTTTTCTTCTGAAGCAAGTAAGAACTGAAATGACTTAAGTTGCTAACCTCAGGCATATTAGTGGGAAAACACATTCCGTTACATGCTTTGATGGAAGAATACTGCATTATGCTGGAAATCTCTCAGAAAGATTGAAACCAAAAAGGGAGGATAGAAAGAAAAAAGTGTAGGAAAAGGTTATGAAACAAGCCCTCAATACATCTGGTAAAGAGAAGGCAGAGTTAACAACTTACCTTCAAATGATGGATGCAAATGGAACACCCAAGAGACTGCTGGCCTGAATTATCAGATCTATTTCAGTTGCTAAAATAAAACCTTTCTCCTGCATTCAGCAGAGAGTGCCCTCATTTGAACATCCCTTTTTTCCTCCCTGTAACCCAAAACACTTCTACAAGCAGCACAGCTTGTAATGACTTGTACCACGTTAGCTCAGCTGGTCAGAGCATGGTGATTACACCAAGGACACAGGTTAGATCCCTCTATGGGTTATTCACTTAAGGGTTGGACTTGAGGATCCTTGGGGATTCCTCCCAATTCAGAATATTCTGTGATCCTCACCTTTAACGTATGTCCCACAGAACAACCCAGGCAATCTTATAACAGCTCATTCTTCAGTCATTTTTTGTTAACCAAACAATCTGGACTGAAAACATCCAGAAGATGACTAAGAATCTGGACTGAAAACATCCAGAATGATATGACTAAGATGTTCACCCTGGGCAGGGAAAACTAACACAGGTAAAGTTTACTCAATCAAACACAAAATTTTGTCAATGTTATGGAAAGAATTTTCTAATTTGCTATTACAAAATGTTCTGTCCTTCACCTTGAAGGCAAGCTGTCTTTTTAGACTTGTCCTCTTAACAAATACATCACAGCAGATATTTTACTACAGCAAAGCTTCAGCAAGCCTGTTACCAAAACAAAACTTTACCCTGTATCTGCCCCCTGTCAACACTCCAGCAATATGGTGCAAAGCCCTTCTGCTCAGTAACACAATGCTTGATGGCACATGGATCATAGGTGGACAAGCATGACCTACACAGAACAGGAATATAATCCTAGTTCTACATGCTAAATGCAAAAAAGGACTTTTTGCCCAAGCTCTATTCGGCAGAACAGAATTTTCCTCACTTAATGAACTGCAAATATTTGTTCAAATTGAGATAAATACTTTATTCCCCATTTTCAAAACCTGAAACCAATCAGCATTCCCAAAGCAGGGTAGAATCTCTGCCAAATGGTTCAATAAAAAGAAGTCAAATCATGATGCAGAGATGAAAGAATCCTGGAATACAAGGAGGAATTAAAAAAAAAAAAGAAAAAAGGCAACAAAAAACCCCACCCCACTTTTACAAACTGAACCTCATCAATTCAGCATAACACTGGTGATGAGGTAGTCAACTTGAAATTCTTACACACATTACACCATTCCACAGACACAGTTTCATTTCCTTGAATGGCACTACCATTAGTAACCAATGGATAGATCCTCTCCTTCAAAATATCCTGATATTGGCAGAGGGGGAATATGTTTTACTCCAGATATTTATAAAAGACTCTGAAGAAAATAAAGCATAAGAACTTCCCCACTTCACATATTCACAGTTGCACAGCAGATAACATGTTATTAGCAGTATGTAGGCTGTAAAAAATCCTAAAACATGACTTTTTTCTTAAAAATAGCTGCCCAAACAAGCCATGTCTAGAAATCTGCACCCAGAAAAGGCACCCTTTGCTCAAAGGAAAGTTTGCTTGAGGGAAAGGAAAAAAAGCCCCACAAAAGTGACAAGTGTGTGAAGTTCCACAGTTCATCTAGAACTACTGCAGCCCACTCTAAATCACAATGTCTGTGGCTGTTTATGCTCTAAGGAAGTACAGTAAGTACAGTACAGCCCATTCAGGTTGTTGGAATGCCACTGATCATACACTCAATTGCATCTATTCATTAGAAACACTCAGTTCACAACAGCAGCTGCATTTACCACCACACCCCAAACACCACCCAGTAGCCCCAGGTGATTCCAGTGGTTTGCCAGCCCACAGGACAGACACTCCACACTCTTGTCCCCCTACAGTGACTGCAAGTTACACTTCCAAACCCGAGGACTTTTATTTACTAAAGAATGGCATATTAGGTGTGCTTTTGGCTTAAAGCTTTTACAATGAGAAAGGTCTGGTCTTTTGCAGTCATGGTCTGTGTGTTTCAAAACTATTTAGGCTGCACTAATTAATTTTGATTGAAATTCACTAAATAATTACTGTTGAAAAGATGACTTAAGCAAACAACAGACAAGTTGCTCCATTTGTTTCAGAAAAACAATGACTAATTATGTGTGTTATTTTGTATTTTCTCTCTTACAAAAATAAAAATGTAATCTTGGCGCTTTCAGGTCAACAGCAAAGTCCCCATTAAGTTTAGGGGATAAGACTCCACTATAAAACCATAAACTACACAATGGCTGAAAAATAAATCTTTCTGAAAGAAAACACGTAATTTAAAAGAATACTGGCAACTTCCTAAGCAACTAAAAAAATAAAGTCTGTTTTCATATGTGTTGTAAATAGGCACTGTATATTAATCTGGACATGAGAAATTAAAGAATTGCAGGCAAAAGGAATGTGCTGACAGAAACACCAGAGGAAAAGGTGAACTGAGGAATGTCTTCCTCAATTTACAAGTGAAGGGAGAACTTCAACTGAGTCTCCACGGCCAAATCACCCCATCATCAGCTCCGAGACAACTTCGGCTTCCAATAGCCATCCTTCTGTCTAGCGAAGGGACCTCACTCTAAATTTCAATATGATTTACAGTTAATCCGCAGACACCATTCTGATTCCACTCAGGAAGAAGTTTGAATCCAAAAAGGAAGAACCATGAATCTCATAATCCTGCCCCAAACAAAGGAAAACCCTGCCTGGAGGGAAATAAAAAGTATAAAAACTGGACCCTAAAAACAGGACATTGGAGCGAATGAAAGGGGGACTTGGCGCGGGCCAGTCCTGTGTTCGCCTCCCAATTCGATCGAATTTAATCTCTGTTGTGGCTTGGATTTTTGATTGTTTCATTGCAATTTGGCTGTTTTTTGTTGTGTTTTTATTTCTTTTCTGTATTTCAATTCACATTAACGAGAAAATAAATATTGCCTTTTTTAATTCTGATTTGGCTCACCACATTTATAACAATATGCAACACCTATGATGACTGTAACTGAAAGACATGAGAATTTGATATTTACTTTACGAATTACTCTGCATTTCATATACTTGTTAAGTCTTCCAATTGGTTTATAAAGAACTTCCTGGCTGTGTGGGACTTTAACAGAGCAAGACTAAAGTAATAAAATGTTATGCTTCCTTTTTATTTAATAAAACCAATTTCAATTTCATCTTAAAACTTAAGAGTCACTTCAGGCAGAACAGGGAGCTACAAACCCCAATAAGCAACATCTCTTGTAGGAAGTGAAATGGTTGTTGTTAAAATCTATCCATGCTACAGATATGACAGATGAGTGGAGCTGGTGAGAGTATTAAATAGAAGTATCCTTTCCCTAGACTCTAAAATTCTTTTCCTTTTCAATTGTCACTAGTTCCCTTCACCCTTCCAAAAACCCTCACTGTGGCCTAATAAACAGACTGAAGAAGAATCCTGATCCTTGCATGCTGTCCACCACAACATCTCCCACAAGGTCACTGTTACTTTTCTGTGTTCCATGTAGAACACCAAAAAGCACCAACCCAAATCCAGCTGGAAAACAGAGTTCCCATCAGATCAAACTGAGTGTCACAGCCCTCGTCAACTCCTTCTCCACAGCTTCCTAGAATGCTCCTGATCAGAGCTTCTTACGACAAACTGCCAGATGCTTCAGGATGCTTGCAGCTGCTGAACAGCTGATTTGTGTACCATGAAGCAGGATCAGGAGGGGTAAGATTTTGTATTCTGCAGGCTTGCTCTAGTGGAAGGCTCAAGTAGAACATGAGCTGCCCATAGACTGAAGTCCTTAACCTCAACAGGGCTGCTCCTGGCTGTTGAAAGGGGAAGGTTGGGTGTGGGCTTCAATACCCATTTACCAACCTCACATGAGCACTGGGTTCAGAGGTAAATAAAAACATCCCCAAAGAAACTGAAGCTGCCTTCACTTCTCTGTTAAATCAGAGATCTGTTAGCTGCCTACAGGACTACAGAAGATGTCCACGTGGTAAGCATTTAAAGGCCTTGATGCACAGGCAGGGAGAGGGTAGGTTGGGATCACTGATTTACAACATATCATGACATGAAACAGTTCAGCATCTGATTCAAAACAGCTCAGGCACCAGGGGGAAAAGAACAATCTAGAGGTAGTGATCAGGTCTGTCATCCTACACCATGCCATCTCCAAGGTCAAGAAGCTCCACTCATTCACAATCCTTCAGGACAGTGAATCTTCATGTGGACTCACATCTTCCAGAATCATCTGGGCTCACACAAGGAAGCTCAGCATTTTTATTCACAGGATTCTGGTTTTGAAACCTCTATTTGGACTCTAGCCAAATGTGATTCTGGTGAAGCCTAGACCTGAGTGCCAAACACACCTAAAGAACAGGCCCAATAATGCCATTGCCAGGCAACAACTCACAGCCTAGAGACAAACAACAAATGGGGGGATGGAAGGATCATGGCCATTGAGGGGCAAAAAAGAGCACAACTGAAAACGTGAGCAAAACTTAAAGAGCAAAAATCTCCATATCAGAGTCAGAACTGAGTTGAATGCTCTAGAATCAGCAATACCACTGTATGAACACTGAAGTAAAAATAGCTGAATATGTAAAAAAATTTACACATATACTTCATTACACTGCTTTGAATACAAAACATTTTAACAGGTGCTCAGGTATTTCTGTTTTATACATTGGCTTAACTTTACTGTGCTGTAGTGTGCTCAAAGTACTTTCCAAGATTTCAGTCCAACAAGCCAAGTTCTATGTGTGAACGATTTGTCCCTGTAACCTACCAAATGTGCATTTCCAATTCAGAATCCAGCTGTGCTCATTTAACCTTGGCTCATATGCACAGGGAGTGTTCCCATCCTACACTGCTAGGGAAATTGAGAGGCTAGAGCTCTAAAAAACACTGTTCACACGGTGTACTAGGGATCAGAGAAAATCCTTGGTTCCTCCAGGTAAATAATTCAGTACAGCATCTTGGTTCACTGGACTAGCAAGTGTTTAGTTGTTCTGCAGCACTTCTCATTAGATATGCAATCTACTCTAGCTCTGATTATCTTGTACAGCATAAACTCTTTGGCATAGAAAATGCACTAATTAATATTTATATAGCTCCAGGGAAATGCATGCTGTTATACTGTTTATAATAATGGTTGATGTTAGTTTTGTTATACAGAATCAGAATATAGTCTAGGAGAGTCAAGATACACATGTTCTGCCGTGACTGAATGGAGGCTAAGTTTTGAAATCCAGGAGATGCCACTGGAAGTACTTTGGTTTTAAATCTCTCCAATTTATATCAAGGACTATAAATGGAAATGTTTCAGCTTGTCAACAACTGCTGTTCAATCACACAGGAAAAAGTGTTCCTACAACACTCAGAATATGAACCCAAAGCAGCATTTTTTCTCTAAAAAGCAAAATTTTGAACTACTCCTGGACAGAGGTGAAAGTTGACACCAACACTGGAAGCACAAGCAAGATGAATGCAGCGACTGTGTTCTGCACCATGTGAAAGCTGTTTGAATTAAGAATATATTCTAGCATCAATCCCAGGATGACAAAAAAGGCATCTCCACATTAAGTCTCTGATCTGAGCAGTGCTACCACCTCTTAACAGAAGGAGAGAAAGTGAAGAAGAAAAGGTGTGGACAGAATCACTGCAGTCAGCTGAACATCCATCCAAGCCCTTCTGCTTCTGGGCACCAGCAAATGAGATTCTCCAAATACCAGATATTGTCTCTATCATTTCTTACAGTTATTTCTGACAGTGAGCTGGGCTTAGATGTGCTAGACAAAATTCCACCCTATTACTCACAACTGAGGCTTGTTACTAAGCATTGCAGGGAAAATGAAGAAACAAATAAAAAAAAAGGAGAAAAGAAAGATAAGAAAAAAGATAAGCGACCCTGTTCAGTCTCATATATCAACTGGGGAAATCACAGAAGAATCCTAGAGGTCACCATGATGGTCTTTAACATAAATGAACCCCACACTAGGCACATCTGTCCCCAGTAAGTCCATCTGCTCTGCTACTCACACAGCAATATGACTGTCAGAAGAATCAGTGCATTTCCATGATTTTTCAGCCACCATCAAAATCTTTTCTTCAGCCCAGAGGCTAAAGCAGTGCCAATCCCCCTTCCCAACTCACACGTACCTGATCACAACCTGCATTCACCAGTTCCTGGAGCATCTGCCTGTTGACTTCCACGGCTGCTGTGGTGCTTGATTCATTGGCAAAGGGCAGCAGAGAATATCTGATTTCTCGCAGAGCTTTCTGATACGGTCCAAACTTGGGTGTTTGTCTCATCTGCTGCTGCCTTGCAGCATCCTTCCCTATTAAAATCTTAGGGTCCAGAGAAGTTTCACTGCCTGCTCCAATGGGCAGTCCCTGACCTGAAGATTTGGATGGCTGCTTTAAACCTTCTCGAATCTCTTGCAACCTTTGTCTGCTGTTTCCAGAATATGTCGTAGCAGGAAAAGTCTTTGGCCTCATTGTTGATCCAGTTTTCTCTGAGCATAAATACAGCTTTATCTTTTGTTTCTTTTAAATTATTTTAAAAACGTGTCACTTGATGGTATCAATTTATTGTAAACATAATCCTTCAAAGAGAAAAAGAAAAGGCAAAATTCTCAAGAGATTTCTGCCAATGTTTTACTTCAGCTCACAATCTTCACATTTCCTATGGAAAATGAAAATCTGTGGAATCATCATTTTGCAGACTGACAGTGTCTGAAACAAAAGAAAAATAAAAAGTACATTCAATTAGGTTGATATTGTAAATGCCTCTGAAGGGACAGCATGACAATTACTCAAGTGAAAATTAATCAGTTTAACCTCTTAAGCTGTCACAGTTGGATACCCTTTAATGATTTTCACTCTATCTGTTTTCAACAGGATTTTAGAAGGCTTTCCCAACATAACGAATAAACAATTCATTTTTTTAAGTTTAGTTTTCAAAATAAATTAAAATAGAACTTTTAAAAACTAAGGTGTAAGAAAACTAATTTAAGAATTTTACAGTATCTAATTGTGGCAAGTTTCCTACCCAATTGCATAACCAAATTCTGGACAAGCCTATCCTATTTCATAATTAGGGAAGAGTATGCTCATGAAATGTTTTTCCCCCACTTAAGATTTTGTTTGTTTTACACTAGCTGAGCAGTGTCAGTTTTTACAAAAAAGATTTATAATGGAAATATTGATGACTCTAACCATAGTAACTTCTACTATTTCAATAACAAACTGAATAACAGAAAGAACGTGCCTTTCCACGTGAATAACTTAGCAAAGCCTGAAGGTAACAGTTCTCACCAGAACTGGAAGGAAGAGGGGAGAAAAAAAAAGAAGCAAGGAAAGGGTATATGATATTTCATTAGCTGTGTCTTATAGCAAAGAAAGGGAAAAGAGAGGTAAATTAAGCTCCACAGTAAGAGCAGAAGATGAAGAACCAGATCATACAGCATCCCAACACAGAAAAAGAAGACTTTGAGACAGCTTTGTATTCTCTGCTGCATGTCAGCTCTTCTGAGAACACCCATGCAGCACAGCTGAGCTACTGCACAACTTGTGATCTCCATGCAGCACAAAGTTACAACAAGAACCCTACCTTAACTAAATCTTCATGCATCACCGTAATACCAACATGAAATAATGGTGCGTTTGGAATAGGATTACAAAGACAGCCTAACCAAAAATGCAACCTAGCTATTTGATGCTGGTTATGCAAGCTGCCTTCTTCTGCTGCCATCTGCACTTGCAAAGTAACTTCTGAACGGTGCTCCAGCCACCTTGCTGGTAAGGGAAGAATTTCATTCAGTTGTTCCCAAATTGCAAATACAGAGGATGGTAACACACTGTATGTTTCTCACCACCACTCAGAAGTTAATTGGATTTTTTTTTTTTGAGGTGAAGCACCTTTGATCATAGGACATCTATCACTGAAAAGGGCTTCTCTGGGAAGTATTTTTCTTTATTTTCCCATACTCATACTAAAAACTCTTTCTGTTGTGATAGCTGCAGCATTTCCCAGAAAAATGAACCATTTCCATGCATTTGCCATCACTTCTCAGTGCCAAGCAAACAGCTTACTGCTGTGAAGCCCAACAGAATCAGGACACATTCACCTCTGAGGCCCACCACCACTTCCTCATCAGGACAGAGCCCACTTCATGCTTTTCTCTACAACCAAGGTCTGAAACACAACAGTGCAGTCAGACCCCAGACTCCTCCATGATGGTTCACCAGCCTGAAATGCAGGAGCACAGATCAATAACTTCATATTAACCCAAGTCAACCTTTTTTGTTAGGATTTAAATGCTCCATTAACTAAAAACACCTATGATGTGTTTGAGGCCTTGAGCTCCTCCATTCTGTGCTCTCCATGAACACCCTGCAACATGAACTCACAGAGAAGTGACAGTGATGTTTGCCAGTGGTTTTAAGGGAAGTGCTAAAGCTGTTCATCCAGATTTTGATGTTTCCACAAACCAGCTACTGGTCAGTAACAGATCAAGCTTTCATTGTCCCAGGTGAGGACAAAAGCAACTGCAGGATCTCAACAACAGATTTTTTTCTACTTGGACAGAATGTAGCAAAAGATAATACACAGACTTGGTAAAAAATAAAACACAATAGTATTGCAGTCTTCTCTGGATTACATCATAACTAGCTAGTGCTTAGAAGATACAGAGCAATTAATTGGTCTATAATTGTCTTTCTTTTCCTGACAGCAGCAGGCACCATATGGCCTGGTTTAGGCCTCTGGGTTGTTCTTCCTTTTCAGTCCCTGTGCCAATCTTCAGGCCTGGGACACGCTGGGAAAGCTCGCAAGCCCCCCACCTTTTTGCAGCAAAAGACTGCTTTCCCACTTCCACACATGCTTCACATAAAGAACTTCTGTGACCTTTAGCCTGAGCTTGAGTCTAATAATGCTGGGTCAAGCCAGCTGGCAACTTCCTCAGCTTACATTTACAATACTGCTTAAAACAGAAAGAAATGTTGCTCGTTTTGACAGTATGGATGAGAGCAGCAACAGCAGTAAGTACTGGAGCTAACTGCAAACCTGTTTCATATTTTGCAGGGGTTTTTTTTTAACTAAATATGTAAGATAAGAAAAACAAAGGAACAGTAAATATTACAGCTTATTTACAAGGAAAGAGAAGCTGCTGGCTTCTTTTGTATCTTCCTGTGATTTGCATTTTTCAGAAAAAAAAATAAAATGGTTGTATGCTTTAAAAAATAAGTAGTGTATCTCATTCGGTCTAAGAATTTCTAAATGTACATCTGCATTTGGATAACTTCAAATCCTTCTAATCTGCACCCTGCCTCCAGCATGAATGTATCAATAGCCTTCCTGCCATCAGAAAAAATTATTTTTGAGTTGTTAGCCAGCCTGACTAAACAGTCTTAAGGTCTTTTCCAAAACGTTACATCTTCTGAACTAATTAGAAGCTTGTCCATTATCCTGAAGACACAACACTTCAAGCAGGTGCAACGTAACTTTAATTACATCAAGTCAAACAATTTTTGAGTAACTGATTGTTTCATTTGAGATATACCAACAGCTGACCTGTCAACAGCCAAACAACGACACACACTGAAATTATATGCTGATATGTCTGTTGTCCCACCAGCACTATCTATTCACTCTCCTGTTTCTTCATTCACTAACAGGCTGCGTGTGCTAGTGGCTCTGTGGAGCTGGGACACAAGGCAAGCAACTAAAACTCACCCGAGCTGGTGAGCTGTTTCCCTATAACTGTGCAGGCACTGGAGTGAGCTGAATTTGAAATGACTGAAGTATAGGAAGGAATAAAGTTTTAAGAAACTGCTACGACTTCCTTCCCTCTCGGTTTACAGGTATCACTTTTTGGGGCTTTTTTGGAACACAAATTCAAGGAAGCAGGGACTGCTCACTTTGTATACTGGAGGGCTACGATGCAGGGGGAAGCGTTTCAGGAATTTTATTATGATACAAACCATGTTTCTCTCTGTAAGTGTAAGTGAAGAAAAGTGAAAAGGGGATTTTCCCTAAAACGATTCCGCCTCTCCTCCTGCTAACAGAACTGTCCAAAAGTGACTCTGTGCCCGTGTCCCACTGCCAGCCACAAGCACTGGCCCAACGCAGGGCTGTGGGAAAACAGCTCACCTTCCTCCTCCACAGCAGCCCGGCAGCGACCGACCGCAAAGCCCGGACACTCCAAACGAGCCCCTATTGCGTCATTTGCGCCTGTGCCTTTCCCGGGGAAAGGGGTATTTCAACACGCACACGGCTCACGAGGCAGCGGAGAGGGTGGCGAACTGCTGGGTTTTGGCAGTGACCTTCAGCCGACTGGGACCAGCGGGGCCCCCGCCGCAGCCAGCCGGGACCCCGCGGCTCCGGATGCCCCCGGCCGGCTCCCCGGGCCCTCGCTCCCCGCGACACCCGCCCGGCAGGGTCCGTCCCGGCGGGCCGCCCCCCACCCCCGTGCCGCCGGGAGCCCCTTCTTCCCCCACTCCTCTAGTGGGCAGAAAGCTCCCAAAATAAACTCCGGCCATTTATTAACACCTCCGGCCAGCTGGGGCAGAGGCCTCGGACAGGCGGACCCCGACCCCGCTCCGCCGGGGCTGGGCTGGGCTGGACTGTCACACGAGTGTCCGGAAAATGTCGGAGGGTGCGGGCAGGGCGCCCAGGCTGCCCCCACGGGGGGGACTCACACATGGGACGCTCGCTCCCGCTTCGACGACCGACCCATCTCCGCTCACCGGCACCCCCCGCTCCCCCACAGGACTTTCCCTTCCGCGGAGAGCGGTTTTGGGGGATGGGGAGCTCTCCCACCCGGGGCAGAGGGGGAGCCCGCGCCCCCCGGACCCGCTCCGCTCACCTCCCCGGGGCGCCCGGCGCCGCCGCTCGCCCTCCGGGGGTCGGCACGGCGCGGCTCAGCGGCGGCGGCGGCCGCGGCGGCGCGGGCCGCTCTCCATCTTCCCCCTTGGCCGTCCCGGGCGCCGAGTGCGGGGCGCAGTCGGGACATTCGCTACATTGTTGGCATTCCATTCGCGCCACGTGACCCCGCGGCGCCCGCGTCATTCCACTCCCCTCCCGGCGCATTCCAGCGGGGGGAGGGGCTTCCAAGGCGGGAAGGGCCGGGAAGGGCTGGAGCCCTCTCCGGGACCGGGGTGGTGGGGGCCGCCTGTCCTGTGCTGCTGGCCCCCTCGGGGCGCCCGTCCGTGGGTTTACAGACCGTGAGAAGTGACACCTTTACCCCTCAGAAAACCCACCCCGCATCACAGCAACTCCTCGCTGGGTTCTGGTGGGAGAGGGGTGGCACTGCCTCCACTTTTTGAGGTGAAATGGGCTGGGGTAGAATCATGGAATGGCTTGGGCTGGAAGGGACCTTAAAAGGACATCTAGTTTCAACCCCCTGCTCATAGAGGGCACCTTCCACTAAACCAGGTTGCTTAGAAACCATCCAACCTGGCCTTGGACATTTCCAGGGAAGAGGCATCCACAGCTTCTCTGGCCAAGATAAGTTGCTTGGAAGTGCTCTTCCACTCATCCCATGTTCCAGACTCATTTAAATTGAAAGGTCTGTGATGATAACCATTATTCCTACCAGTATCCATTCCATGCTGGACTAACCAAGCACACAAAGTGGCAGCAATATCAAAGCCTGCTTGTGGCTTCCTTTTGGTTTCTGGTTTTGCTTGGGTTCTTTTTTTTTAAGGGGGATTAGTAGTTTTTCATGTTGTTTCATAAAGGTGAAGAGATGAGGGAGCTATGAGGTATCAGAGAACAGACAGGGAATTCACATCTGGAACAAAAATGCAGAACCAAGCTGCAAAGGATATTTGGATGCAAAGTTCATATTTGACCTTGTTATGGATGGAGGTACCTGGAACCAGATTCATACACTCACTAAGACTGGAAAAGATCTCTGAGATCGAGTCCAATCATTAACCCAGCACTGACACATTCACCACTAAATCACATCCCCAAGTCCCACATCCATGTACCTTTTGAACACTTTCAGGAGGAGTGACTTCACCACTTTCCTGGACAGCCTGTTCCAATGCCCAAACACCCTTTCAGAGAAGATATTTTTCCTAAGATGTAATCTAAACTTTCCCTGGCACTACTTGAGGCCATTTCCTCTTGTGCTGCTGCTTGTTACCTGCTAGAAGAGACAGACCCCCCACCTCACTAAACCTCTTTTCATATAGTTTTAGAGACTGATAAGGTCCTCCTATGAACGTGCTTTTCATGAAAGAAGGAATAATATGATTTTAGATATCTCTCTGGTCTTTAACAAAGACGATTCACAATGAGAAATAATCCCTACGCTCCCAGATACAGTAATGTTTAGATCTGGGAGGCTGGCTCTGACTCCTCAGCATGACAGATACGCGTACTAGTCATAACCAGGGGGTATTAATACAGAGTAAAAATCATAAGAAAGTACACTTTCTTTTATATAGGCATATATCTTTAGATCATTAACATGGAATAAGCCTGCAGTCCTGAAATTCTTCAAAATTCTTAAAATCCTGTTGCCCAGCTGAGAAGTGCTCATTGTAGGGTTGCTCTGTTTGGCAGGGAAAATGTCAGTCTTGCAATGTCAGTCTTCCAAACTGTTAAGACACGTTTAATTGAGCGACAAGCCCCAGTCTCTTCTACTGGACTGCAAGCACATAAAAAGAGAAGTCTGTGCATAACTGTCTTTCCAGGATGGGAGCTATATTTACAGCCTTTTCCAAGCCAGGGAGACTATTTTTGTAAGTAATATACTCATGGGCAGTCCTATCTCAGGATGTTTCTCTGAGCTTGCTCACCATAAATTGTTTTTTCAGTGTCTTCCATGCAAAACTGTCAATAATGCCTATACATGAATAATGCTTATTAAAAGTAGTGCTTATAAAAGTGCTGGTTTGGGAGGAGAATAGAGTATTGCATCACATGAGAAAAATGCAGCCTGCTGCAAAGAAATTGTTTAGCGTCTCATATGAAGGCAATCAGTTACTGCATATAAATTGCTGTCAGAATTTCAATAGTGTCATTGACTGGAATATGTTGTAGGGCAGGGTGGGGGGCAAAGAGGAAGCCTGTCACTCTGGAAAGCTGAAGATAAGGAAATCCATTAGGTTCAGATCAGATTCCAGTGTTTGCAGAACATTGCAGGAAAATGTGGGTCATTTTGCAATCTTCAAATACCTGCAAAACTGAAGTAAATTTTAAATGATATGACAGATGCAGCATGGCTTCATTTTCTGAATTACTGCTGTGCTTATCCGATGAAGCATAGCAACACGATTGCCCAAACCAGACATTGCTCAATGGCTTGAGACCTTTTCCCAACAAAGTTCAGGCTGGTTTAAAGGAACAGCATCAAGGCAAAAATTGCTTACTCTGTGCTATAATACTCTTTTGCAAGATTTGCTTGTTAACCACTTTCTTAAACCTAGGTAAAACAGATCTTTTAATTTACTTTTCTCCTTTGGAATTGTTTTCCTATTGCATTCTGATCCATCTGGGAATAAGACTCGGCTGCACTATCTTGCTTCCTTGGTTCCAGCCAGCTGCACTTTCTGAATTTCATGCATTTGCACAGAGCTCCTGGGATAGAATTCCCACTGGCAGACCAGCAAGTACAGGTGAGATGGGTTGCATCTGTCCTCTAGAAAGTACCCATATTCAGCTGGTGCACCACAGATGTAGATACTCTGTAGATTGTTTCTGGTTTTACTCTTTTAGAAACCGAAACTAGTGGAAATCGTATTCCTCAGAAATACTAGGGAAATTGAAATCAGCTAGGTTGATACAACTTAGTTAAAACATGATTTGATCTTTGTAAAGTTTTTGGAGATTACTGTGAAAGTCAGCTCTTTGGAAATTACTGTTAAGTCTTTCTTCCCAGCTATCTTCTCCCCAGTAAGGCACCTCCAGAAGGAAAGATGCTCCATAAAAAGAACAATACAATTTGGGCTGTGTGGAGCACCAGATCTGTTCCCAGACTAGACTATGAGAAATTAATCGGCCATGAGTAAGGGTCATTGTGTTTATTCATGGCTCTGCTGCTGGGTCTGTGGTGATTACAGCACTCACCTGCTGACTTGCCTGAGCAGCTGTCTTGCCGTGTGGACAAGTGGGAAGGACCACAGGTCCACTATTTCACATTCTTTCTCCTTCCACCCACCTGCAACAACTAGGGAGGTGAGATCTCTGTGCACCTCACCCTGACATCTGATGCTGTGTGTTGCCTCATCCCCTCCTTGCACTCTTCGTTTCACTGTTTGCTGGGCCACAGTGTCTCTTTCTAAACAATTGTATTTGGAACCAATTACCAAATCCTGCTGCTAAAAATACTCTAACAACCAGATAATTATGGTGTGCGTGGATGAACTTTTTCTTTACACAGTACTAATCACCAATAAAAGCTTGAACCCGTTCAGAAAACTTGAAAAAGAAAAGTAAAGCAGGAATATCATCAGCAGTGCCTAGTTCTCTGCTAGTTTTTCTTTCCAAAAAGAGGAACACGCACATGTGAAATAATCGTGAACATGAGAACACGTGTGTATGAGCATACATACACAGGGAGTTTGCTGACAGTGACATCCTCTTTAGAAGAACAGTGACTTATTTAGAACAAACCAGTGTAACGTAACATGAATGATGTGCAAGGAAAAAAGACTTTACACTGAAATGTTCTTCTTTCAACACACTGATTTTCTTTGCATAGTGATACTGGAGAATCATTCTTCCCAAATCACCAATGCAAAACCAGTTTGAGAAAGCAGTTCTGAGTTCTCCAGCACAGTACAGACAATACAACTTGTATGTGAATATAATATACATGTTTAACCCTCATGCAAAATTGAATTTTTGGTGGTCAAAGTCAGGCTCAGTGCTCTAGGAATTAGGTAGGTGAAAAAAATTAAACTCTAATAAACAGATTCTAACTATGGTTTAGGTATGCTTTTTTTTTTTTTTTCGCCTTAGAAATATGCCTGTGGGATCTATCACAGCGCTCTTTTGGAGTAGCAAAGATGCAGTGAATGTGAGACCTGGTATTTCAGAAATTTATTTTATTTCAGCACAAAGTAGTGAAATAGGACAAATCTAACCAGGAAATTGCCTCAGCTTGCACACAGACTGGCAAACTGAGTAAGGCATTCTGGATGCTCAGACTGCCTTTACAGGACTCACAGATTCAAAAGGTTCAAAACTCTGAATTTCACAAGGACCCACGTTCCTATGTACTCTGCTCCCACCCCCAGACTTTGTATCAATCATTGACTGAAGCTGGAGCCCAGCAGAGCCCAAGAGAACTGTAGGAATGTGGGGACTTTGTGTGGAATTTCACCAGTATGAGCCAGTTGTGCTGTCCATTTGGAACTGAATTGCTAAACCAGTTGCACCCTCCATTTGGAAATTAATTGTTGAAGTGTTCAAGTCCCTGCAATCAGCTTGATGGCATCACTTTGTTCAGATGCAATGCAGATGGCTTTTGAACAACACAACCACCCAATCCAGAAATTTTAGAAGTTTTTAGGCAGTGCCCTTCTGATCCTGGAGAAAATGAGAAGGGCAATGCAGGATCATGTGAAGCCCTGGTAACAGGTCTGGGCATCCAGCAACCATCAATCTAGCCTGCAATTATCTTTTCATTGGAAGGCTGGCACAGCAGCATCTCCCAGCATAACAATACCCCCACCACAGCTTTGTCCTTCCTGCCACATGCTCTGAATGATTCACATCCCAGACAGAAGGAAAAGGTGTGGGAGGAACACATGGGTATTCAAAGCCCTTGGCTTGCTGCAGAAAATGAGGGACTTTGGAACTGGTGAGGACAAGGGTAGTTTCCCAAAATGTCTGTGTGGGGGAAAAAAAAAATGAAGGAGTTGTGAGGAATCCCTATCCCGAGGGAAGAAACGAGGCACTTTTGTATTCCCAGAGCAACTGGTATGGAGGTAAGGACTTGGGACTAGGAAACTCCTAAAGGAGCACAGCATGCAAAAGCAGCACCAGAGCACAAGGGGAGGAATGAGCCACATGTGTAGCCTGTGTAGCCCTGTTTGTCCAAAAGGGAGTGCCCCATGCCCCAAGCACACACACACCCCCACCAGTGAAAGGGCATTTTGCAACTGTAAGAGAACATGCAAAGCTTCAGAAGGCTGACACACCACTGAAAGTTCCATGTTGATCTGGGTGAAGGGGTGGTAGCCAGGTCTGTAGAGCCAAAGATAACATAGATCCGCTTTTTTCCACTCCCTGTCCCTTTTGGGACTGACAGCAAGCTGTTTCACTTCTCCACCTGAACTTCCCTGCCTGCAAGGAAAGAGGGGTAATTCCCATGTTTTGGAAAGGTTAAGAAATCTCTGGATGAATAGCTCTTTCTGTGACCTATCATTATGTTAAATTGATGTCTCAAAGCCCAGCATCAGAATTCTGCATTAATTTAAAAGAAAGCTGTGCTCATTTCTCTGATCATTTACTGTACCTATTTAGAAGGCCTGATATTAAAGCCCTGTGCAACTCTATCCATGAGTAACTCATTCACAGGGAAGGATCTAAGTCTTGTTTAAAGATCTGATCCTGTTAGATTAAGACTCTGGAATATGAGACAAAAATTACTCATGTGACAGACTGCAATTTACTCATATGAAGCCTAAAATAGCAGTGAAGGGAACTTTACTGAAAATGGGTATTTTCAGTTAGTTACTTGGTTGCAATTAATGCCTGGTCACTAAAGCTAAATGTCACATTCCCCAGGAGCAGCACTAGGAAGGTACCTTCTAGACACTTCACCAGAGAAATCTGATGGATAATTGTCAAGAGGGAGACAAAATGTAGTAGTCACACCAGAGAATGCCCACAGCTCACATTCCCAGGGAACCCATGTCCATTTGCTTGCAAACCAGACTGAGTCAGGCATTTTACCACAATTACTCCTAACCCTTCCCAGAGCAAAAAACCAAATCCATCTCAGGAAGCCCTAAGGCGTACAATTTTTAGAAACGTATCAAAATCCTTCTTGTCCTAAGAAAGGACAAATAGCTATGGCTAGAGAGAATAAATATGTTAACAAAGGAGCTCAGCAGTGAGGGCTGGCAGTCCAGTGCCCTTGGAAGGTAACACTAGATGGATTATAACCATCTCACCTTACAAACATAGAAATGGTTCTCCCAGCTAAAGGCTTGAATGGAGTCACAAGTTAGCACATTTAATAGGCTGCCTTATCAAAAGCCTTGCAAGGAAAAGTGGTACTTCAGAAAAAGACAAGAAAGCGTCAGATTAGATATCAGTTGAACACATTTTGGGTTCCCAGCATAATGTGTGGTTTGGACTACCTGTGGGTCTCAGAGGAAACCATTCCTCTTCTGAGATGTTGCTGGATCTGACAGAGTCTGTAAAAGGAGGGAAATACAACAGGAAGATTATCAAAAAATAGTGATCATGTTAATGAGTCTTGGATCAGATCTTTGAACAAGACTTGGATCTTTCCCTTATTATGACTAAGTCAGCTCTAAAAGAAAAAAAACCACAGCAATGAATATCAACTGATTAAATGCTGAGAGAAACTGGACATGGAACATAGTAAAGGAAGGAATGGAATGGAAAAAGCAGCAGTGGCATATGTTAAGAAGCACTATTAATGTGCATTCAAAGACAATTAAAATAATAGTACAGATGGGTAAGGAAGTACATGGATAAGAAAAAGACACAGTACAGAAGAAAACTAGACATATTGCAGGCTGACATCACTAATGCACAAGGAAAAAGGAACGAGTCAATATAAAACATGGAAGTCGAACTGTAAGAGATTGAACTATGTGCATTCAAATACTCCAGATACACTGAATAAGACTTCAATGGAAACAGGCAAACAGAGATAGATGTCAGCTATAGAAATAGAAAAAACTAATTTCTATCTGTATTTTTAAAAAGTCTTCTTATGCAACAAAGAGTGAGAGGAGGAGACAGAAGTAACCACAAATAAAAAAAGAAACAGAAATATGACCATGCTGATGCAAGACAATCACATGTGTGAAACAGCTACTAAATGAGAACATTCCAGGGAGGCATAGGGAAAATATCAGTTAATCTTGCTATATGTGATGGTGCACCAGAAGGCTGCAATTACTACCAAAAAACCCCAAACTCATAATAAGGGACCACCTCTTCAGAGCAGAAATTACACATCTGCAGATAAAATGGACAGAGGAGTTGAAGAGAGAAGCAGGGCTAGGCTACATGAACATTCACAAGGAGCACAGCAATTCAGTGGCAAAGCCAGAACCAGAATCCTCATCTACCAAATAAAGATCAACAACTAGGTCATACAGTCACTAAAAAAGAAACAAAATTACAAAAGGATGCAAAACACAAGGAGTCAGAGAGGATGTCCAATTTCTCAGTTCCAGGCTATTGCCCAGATGCAAAGCTCCAAGGCAAACCTGTAAGACTTAGGTCTTGCCCTAGTTACTCTGCAGAAATTCAGATCCTCGCTGCTTAGCCTCTCATTGAGACAGTAATTTTCCAGTGGTGCTGTGAGCCTATTGCTTCATCTCATTTTCCTAAGTAAACGGGCTTTTCACAGTGCCTGTGCCAATGGAGCTGGCCTTACATGGGCAGACCTGCCACATCTGCATGACGGCGCGGAGCTGCCCAGTGGTGCCGCTGGCTCATGGCATCTCCTGGGCTCGGCACCGTGGGGTTGCAGAACTCTCCCGCGCAAGGTCTGCCCTCAGAAGTGGCAGCTCTCGGAGCTCCTGCTGAGCCCAGCACTGAGCCACCACATTTCTTGTGCTGCAAGCGAGGGCCTGAGAGCTGAGCCGTTGTGTGGTGCAGTTGTGAGGGGCAGGGCTCCAGTGGAAGCCTCCGCTGTTTGGATTGCCTGCAGGAAGGAAGTGGGATAACATACAACTTGGCAAGGCATCTCAAAGCAGCATAAAAAGTTCCAGTCAACAAACCTCGCATATTTTCTTGGGGGAGAAAGAATGATATTGAGTGGAGGAAAAACTACAGTCACACCTCTGTGTACTCTGGGAGTCAAAATCCTGTGTGCTTTGCACTTGTTTACACAGCTTTATCAGCAAAGAAGGATACCAGAAAACCGAGACAAGTATTTGCTATTGTCTGCGAGGTGAGTGACTTGCACGAATAAAATAACTTTGCCTGACCCACTGGTATAATCACAAGAGAGATGGAAAGATGGGGATCACACAGCCTTGGCAATAGAAACATAAAATTACATGTTGGGACTTGTCATCCAGATGTGCCATACATCCATACAAAAGAGAAAATTTTGTTGAAATTGGATTCAGGATTACAGCGCCTAAAAAGTTGGGGAAAATTCTGAGATGACCCCTGTGTAGGTCTATTGGGTTTGCATGGCAAGGTTTTGGTAGTGGGGGACTACAGAGGTGGCTTCTCTGAGAAGCTTCCAGAAGCTGCCCCCATGTCCAACAGAGCCAATGCCAGCCAGCTCCAAGATGGACCCACCCACTGCTGGCCAAGGCTGAGCCCATCAGGGATATCAGTAATGCCTCTGGGATAACAGACTTAAAACAGGGAGGAAAAAAGCTGTACAGCAGCAGCCAGGGAGAGTGAGAAAACATGAGAGCAACAACACTGCAGGCACACAGTTCAGTGAAGCAGGGGCAGGAGGTGCTCCGGGCGCCGGAGCTGAGATTCCCCTGTGGCCTCTGGTGCAGACTGTGGTGAGGCAGCTGTGCCCCTGGAGAGGAGCAGAGATCCACCTGAAGCCATGGAAGAGCCTAGACCAGAAGAGGGGGAATGCCTGAAGGAGGCTGTGACCCCATGGGAAGCCCATGCTGGAGCAGGCTCCTGGCAGGACTGGTGAATCTGTGGAGAGAGGAGCCCATGCTGGGGAGTAGGTTTGCTGACAGGACTTCTCCACCCATGTTGGAGAAGTCAGTGAAGAAGAGCAGCCTGTGGGAAGGGCTGACATTGAAAAAGTTCATGGAGAATTGTCTCCTGTGGGAGGGACCCCACACTGGAACAGGGGAGGAGTGTGACAAACCTCCTACTGAGGAGGAAGAAGCAGCAGAGACACATGTGATGAACTCACTGCAGCCCCCATTCCCTGTGCCCCTGCATCACTGTGGGGGAGGAGGTAGAGAATTCAGGAGTGAATTCAGGAAGGGAGGGGTGGGAGAAAGGTATTTAAGAATTAGTTTTTATTTCTTATTATACTACTCTGATTTGATTGATAATAAATTAATTTTCCCCATTTAAGTCTGTTTTGCCCATGACTGTAATTGGTGAATCTTTTGTCTCCCTGTCCTTAACCCATGAGTTTTTTGTTATATTTTCTTTCCCCTGTCCAGCCAAGAAGGGGAGCAATAAAAGCAGCTTTGGTGGGCACCAGGCATCCAGTCAGGGTCAATCCACCACAGTAGGAGACTGAAAAATCCTCAGCTCTCCATAATGCTTTACTAGAGTATCATCACAGAATAATATACATGGAAACAGCATAGAAACTGAAGGAGTTTCCCCTCCAAAAATGCTTCACCACATGTTCCTGTTTGATGACTATCATTATCACCGTGTGTCTCCTAGTCTTCCACACAGTCTTTCAACCCACATCTATTTTGAATTAACTTCCCACACCAGCCACTGCTTTTAGCCCACTTCAGGAATACAAAGTTCCACGTCTAAAAAGCATCACAGCAGTCCTAAACATGCTTTCAATTTTCTAGCTACTTTCTTCCAGACTCTGCTCTACCTTATCTTTACATACTCTGCTAGAGCTCATAAAAACTCCAGGATTAAAGAAGAAAGGCAATGAATATTAGGGGATAGCTTTTATTCATCATCAGTCAGCAAACTGTAGGTTGGATAATATGTGATTTGCAAATAATTAAAATACAGATTTTGGTTATAATGAATCTGTAATTTAAATGAGTAAAGTTTTCTTTAAGTCTTGGAATGTGATAAACACATGAATAGGAATATTGTTATGCTGTTAATCAAAATGAATAGAAACACAGAAGTCACAACCAATTGTTTTCAAGTAGCATCTCATGACAGCATGCAAAACAACTCGAGTGGCCCTTGCTTTTCCATCCCCATGATTACAAATCATAGAATCATAGAATGGTTTGGGTTGCAAGGGATCTTAAAGATCATCTAGTTCCAACCCCCTGCCATTGAGATAGGGACACCTTCCACTAGACCTCGTTGCTCCAAGCCTCATCCAACCTCGTCTTTAACACTTCCAGGGACAGAGCATCCACAGCTTCTCTGAGCAACCTGTGGCAGTGCCTCATCACTCTCATAGGGAAGGATTTCTTCATAATATCTAATCTAAACTTGCCCTCTGTCAGTTTAAAGCTACTCCCCGTTGTCCTGTCATTACATGCCTTTATAAAAAGTCTCTCCAGCTCTCACATGGTCCCATTCAGGTACTGGAAGCCTGCTCTAAGGTCTCTCCAGAGTCTTCTCCAGGCTGAACAATCCCAACTTTCAAAAGCTGTCTTCATAGGAGAGGTGCTACAGCACTCTGATCGTCTTCTTCATGGTCCTCCAATGGACCCACTCCATTGTTACTTTGGAGACCCCAGAGCTGGACACAGCACTGCACGTGGGGTCTCAGCAGAGCAGAGCAGAGGGGCAGAATCCCCTCCCTCACCCTGCTGCCCACGTTGCTTTGGGTGCAGCCCAGGACACAGCGGCTTTCTGGGCTATGAGAGCACATTGCCAAAACACATCCAGCTGCTTGTCCTAACCAGCACCCCTAAGTCCTTCTGCTCAGTGCTGCTCTCAATGCATCCTCCATCCAGCCTGTATTTGTGCTTGGGATTGCCCTGACCCAGGTGCACGGCCTTTACACTTGGCCTTTTTGAACTTTATGCGGTTCACATGGGCCCTCTCAAGCCTGTCAAGGTTTCTCTGGATAACATCCCTTCCCTCCAGCATGTCAATTGCACTACACAACTTGGTGTCGCTGGCAAACTTGCTGAGGGTGCACTCTATGCCACATCACTGGCAAAGCTGTTAAACAGCACCAGTCACCAGTCCCTGCGGAATGCCACTTGTCATTTGTCTCCTCTTGGGCATTAAGCTGTTCACCACAACTCTTTGAGTGTGACCATCCAGCCAATTCCCAATCCATTAAGAGGCCCAAGCATCAAATCCATCTCTCTCCATTTTAGAAATGAGGATGTCATATAGCACAATGTCCAATGTCTTGTACAAGTCCAGGTAGATTATGTCTGTTGCTCTTCCTTTATCCACTACTGTTGTAACCCTGTTGTAGAAGGCCACCAAATTTGTCAGGCATGATTTGCCCTTAGTGAAACCATGTTAGCTGTCAGCAGTCACCTCATTTTCCATGCGCCTTAGCATAGTTCTCAGGACGATCTGGTCTGTGATCTTGCTAGGCATAGAGATGAGACTGACATGCCCCTAGTTCCCTAGGTCTTCCTTTTTTTCCCTTTTTAAATGTGTTCTCTGTGATCTGGCCATGTTTTGCTTCAAGTAATGCACAGTTTCTCACCATACTCCTTTGTCCTCCCTTTAGACTAACAAGAGCAGTCTAATTGCTCTTCTGTCTGTTTTCCACTTCTCAAAGATTCACATATAAGTCCAGAAGCTCAAATGTTCTCTGCAATGCCAAGCCCTTGGTGCATATGGAGCAAGAGGACAGGCTCTGAATTTCATGAATTTCAATGTACATCAGGTCTGTTTAGCCATTCTCTATGTACACAGTGATATGGGTGTGCAAATTTGGAGATTACTTTTTAAGCCTTGTGCAATGTTGTGAAATGCAAGCAAAGACTGTATTCGGATGCAACAAGTTTTTTCTTGGCCCCTTGGAATTTCAATTACTGCTGCTCCTCATGACTATTTGAAACATCATGCTGAATCCTCATCTTGACAAATCCTCGTCTGCCCAGTGGGTGACACAAAATGTGTAGTTGGAGATTTTTGTCAGGTGGCCCCTGAAACATTGCACAGCTGATCGTTCCATGCTCCTCCCCTGACTGCACCTGATCATTTCTGCCTGTACCTTTCTAGAGGGTAAATGATCTTCTATTCTGTCCATGACTATCCAGTTTTCGATCCCTGGGGCTTTTAAAATTTTTTCTCCTAAAGCTCTTGCTACTATTATACATTCTGCCTCAAACTGATTTTGTTCGATATAAAAGTATCAGTTCTCTCAAATCTGATTTCTGTACTTCTTCTATTTTTTCTGGGTTCAGGGAAGGTTTTTTTATCTTCTTTCCTTTTATTTCACATCACTGGTCTCTCATAAAAGGCCTAATCTGAAGCATTTAGTTTCTGTCTCAATACTTCTTGAAGTGGTCCTTGCTTTTCTATCACCATGACTACAGTTCTTCTCTATGCTCTGGCCATTACCTGTTTTATCTACTGTAATTCACTGACACCTTCTCTTTCAGTTTTTTTGTACTCTCTTTAGCCTAACCAAAAATTTATTGATCTACCTTCTCCTCCCCTACACTTGAAGGATCCCTCTCATTTCTTATTCTTGCCATTGGCTCCCTGCCTCCTCACTCTTCAGAGGTTTTCCTCTTATTTGTCCCTGCTCCTTCTCTTGCTTCCTGAGTGCCTCCTGATACTATCCTTCCACAGTACCTCTTGTCTTCTCCCAGCCTCTGTTTCGTAGCCTGCCTCAGTTTTGGAAACTGAGTGAGTTGAAGTAATGCCAGTTTTACAGGGAGAACTCACGCACAGAACCCTTGACTCCTGAAAGGTCATCTATGAGGTCCATGGCAGATCAGGAAAGAAATCACAGTGTTTCTGAGTGACATCCAGTCATTCAGCCCAGGAGGTCCCTTCTCCATTCAGATCTGCTGCCCTGGTGATTCTTCATCTCTGCAGGATCCATTTTTCCCTGTAGACAATTGCCTTGTGTTTTTTCTTGACCGTGTTTGACTCTGAATTCTTTGGGAAAGACTTAAATGTTTTTGTACTTGCAAAGCACCCAGTTCACCTTTATAGTGCCACATAAATGTTTTCCCCATCCTAATTATAGTAGCCGGTGGCTCAGACATGCTGTACTGTACTTGGAGAGGAAGCAGACAGATTTCTGTATGTTGCACAGAGGAAATTGACAGACTGTTTCCTCACTAATTGAATGAAACATTTCACTTACTTTAGCTTGAGCAATATAAAACTGTCTTGAATAGCCTAAATGTACCTCTGTTAAGATTTCAGATAAGATCTCCTGCTAGAACTGTGATGCTGCCTTGGTAACAGTGATGGTCAGGGTAAAGTGTTGGCTCTGAAGCATGGGAACAGAAAGCATGACCCTATCTGTTCCCTCATCTTCTGGAATTTAAGGGACAAATATTCTTAGAAAACTCTTTGTGTTTTAAAGGATGAAAAATCTTCTTTGTTTTTCTGGATTTATTGTTGTAACAGGTTCAGAGAACCTTGGTCATCCTTCCACTAAATTAGCACAGCACTGACTGGAGGAATGGATGCTCCTGTCCTGAACTGGGAGAGTTTCCCATGGGACCACAGTGTGTTAATCCCAACTGTCTCTTTGACTGTCTTTTTCTCAGAATTATGCAACTTGGTTTAAGTATGGATCAGTCTTGGTCCACATGATTTTATATCCAGTCTCACCAGAACCAGAGTCAATGAGTGAATATCAAGTACATTTGTTCAGGTTATACTTTAATAATTTACCATAAAGGTGAAAATTGTCAAAATTATCTGTACTGACATCAGGTCTTTGGTCATTGCCTGTCTGTTCAGTTGCCCAGAGAGGCTGTGAAGCCTCCGTAAGTGTCGATTTGCAAAATCTGATTGGACATGGTCCTGAGAAACCTGCTCTAGGTGATCCTGCTTGAGTAGATGTTTGCACTAGATCACATCAAGGGGTCCCTTCCAACCCCAGGTATTCTGTTACTCAGTGAGCTAAGCTCTTCCAGGTTTGTATCACCTACAATCCGTATGTTTCTTCCAGGCAACAAAGAGAACTCCTGCATGGGACGCAAAGCTGTTTGTCTGAAATCAGACAAAGGGTTGGGGGAGGAGGACCCCTGTTCATCCTGTAACAAAAGTTTAGCTGGAGAATTGTTCTTTTCCTAACCTTATTCTCCTTATTCACATTTTTTGTGAGTAACGCTTGGGAACCCAGAGTACAACAGGCTGAATTTATTCATAGTCTGAGCATTATGAAAGCACCCTCTGAGGCAGTTTCCTCTCACGCTGCCACACCATTGAAGGCAGCCCTGACCTTCGGGGACCACCCTCTTCAGGAATGGAGGGTTATTCAGCCTGCATCCTGTTTAAGAACCACACGCCCCTCCTGAGTACCGGCTCACCGCTGGAGCAAGGGCCTCGCCATCTGTTTCAGTGTTCCCTCTGTGGAACAGTGCTACTGAAGTGACCAGTTGTGAGTGTGTGACCCACTCTTCCTGGTGCTGGGTCAGAACTGACCTCCCTCTGGGTGTACGCAGCTAAAGCAAGACTGATCCCACAAAGCTGCAAGTAGAGGTGTCAGCAATTTGGCTGGCATCAGCAGGAAAACACACCCTTGGGATATAGCCTTGCATATCATTTAACCTCAGCTGAATACATGTAGGAAACTGTGATCTGGCTCCCTCAATTCTTATTCAAGATAAGCCCTTTGAAGTCCTTGTGTTCTGCAGGCAGGGCCAGCTTGGCATTTTTGCCAAGTCGGTGAAACATTTTGACATCAACTGCTTTCCTCTTCCCCAAAACAACAACTGGCTCTTGTTCTGCTTATTTTAACCCTGAAAAAACACTTCATCCCATTTCCGTTTTGCTCTGCGTTACTATGAGGGAACACCATTGCTGCCACCGTTTCTCTCATGCATGAATACACAGACTCATTCCATACAAATCTCCCTTTTCTCAATGCCCAGCCCGAAGTATCTGCACTTGCTTTCACACTGATTCTGGCAAGAGGCTGGAGAAGGAGGGAGCAGGTTGCAGAGCAGAGAATAGACTGTGCTTGCCATTCCTCATGGTGCACGGAGTCCAACTAGTAGTTTCTTACAGGAAATAAGGCTGTGAAGGATCTAGTTGTAGTTCAGACAGCAGTATGGCACTCACTTATCTAGTCTCTAAAACTCCAATGCAAAGATTGCTCACATTTCTCTTTGGGAGCTTGGTTCAGTGTTTCATGATGTGCTGGAGGCTCTAACTTGGGGCTATCCTCTGTGCAGATTTGCTAGATATTTTCTTTTTCTGCCCAAAAAATTTGCCTGCACAGATGTTTGAGGATAGTCTGTACTGCAGCTTGGATAGGAAGGCTACACATGTGGAAAACCTGGACATATCCCCAGGACCTGTGGTGACCTATTGTACAATCTGTGTACAGGAAACCAGATCAGGAAGCACTGATCTTATTCTATGAATGGGATGTGGTTGCTTGGTGAATACGCAGTAGATTCAGTGCCCCAAAAGTGTGGGATTTACTACATATAAGCAACATATCTGATTGAAGAATCAGAGAGCAGTACTGGATTCACTGCACTGGCACTGCAGAGCATGACAGAAGTGAGAAACCGACTGAAACTGGGATCCTGAAGACACATAACAATGACTGTGTGATGCTGAGGTTATTAGACACAGACACTTCTGCAGTATCTTGAGTCCTGCTCTGAGTTGCACTTATCCTTTGAAGCCTGGCCCAACCCTCCTAGGTCTCTACCTTCTCATTCTTCCCCAATTATTTTTTTTTCCTCCACATTAGGTTCAGTAAGTACCAGATATATTTTGGGAGGACACCCTGAACAGAAGTACAGCAGCCCTGTGCTGGCTGCAGGACAAGACACAGTCACACTTACATTAATCATCCAGAGGTGCTGCAGCCCCTGTGTGCATTGCAGGTGAAGGGTGGCAGAGCACTGGGGTGAAGAGCAGGGGGACATCAAAAGGTACTGGACAGCAGTACCCCCCTTCTTGTCTTTCACCACTCCTCACTGTCATGCTTTTATACTGACACAGCTCTTTGTATGACCACAGGATGACCTAGAAAAAGGGAAATTCCACACTAAATAATGTTTTGGGTTTTGCTTGGGCTGTTTTTACTTCAGCCAACAAGCAATTGTACTGGTCTCATTGAAGCTGCCACTCAACTGTCTTTGAGCAGAGGGGTGCAGCAGGCCCAAACGTCCCTTAGACCAGCGCTGTGTAGAAGATCACCATGAGGTGCAACAGCAGCAGTGCCTGTCCAGCTTCTTCATTCCCCCTCTGCCATGTCCCCTTACTCTTGTCATCTCCTCCATTTGGGCATATTGTGCAGTGCCACGGGTGGCTGCTTGGTGAACCAGCCCAGGCAACCAATCCAGCTGAAAAAGCATCCATTAGAATAAAACTAAAAGGGACCATTTTCAGTGCCACCCCTTCCTCAGTGGGGTACACTGCACAGGTGGAGAGGAGCCATGAGGGCATGGCTTGGTTCCCCCTGTGCTCCTGCCTGAGAAGTCCCCCCATGATCCTCAGCCTTTGCTGTGTGAAACAACAGCCTGAACATAGGCACTTTCACCTAAACTAACTGTATTCTCGTATTTCATTTCTCAGCACAACCTTCCATTCTGAAGGGAAGGGTGGTAATTTTTCATGAAAATTGACATTGTTTTGTTAGCAAATAGACTCATCTGCCATGTCTGCCAGATCGGCAGGGGTTTTCTTTCTCTGCTCTGGCTCTTTTCCTCCTTGTTTTATTTTTCCCTTCCAGTACTCTCTTAATTTAGACTGGACCCTCTTGTAACAGCAAGTCAGTGACTTGCTTTGGGCAAAACAATTTGTACACTAGATTTATTGTCTTCCTGCTTGGATGTCCATCTTGTAATGTCTTCCACATCCAAGCCCATCCAAGTTTCTTTCTCTCTTTTTTCCTCTGTACTTTGAGCTTAGTGTTTTGAAGGAAGTTGATCAAACTGAGCATTCTTGTGAATTTAAGTTTGGTTGCCAAGAATGTAAGTGATTCATCCCCCTGTAAGGAAAAGTGCTGGCAATAAAACATTCCCCATTCCCCCTTTTTTACATGCAAAATACTGTTACTGCTCAAAACAGTGGATCTTTTTACTTAGAACAAAGTGTTACCCTATTAATTGCACAACAACTAGAATTCTTAAAATACCTTTCAGTTCTATTCTTGGAAATATTGCCAGCAGAGGCCTTAAAAGTGATGAGATGTAAATTACAAGCACCAGTAAAGCACAATGAAATGGTACCTTGCCTCATATCCTTCACATTGTTATCTTTCCCTCAGCAGGACCAAATTCCAGCAGTTTTTCCTTTACGCTTTGTGTCATGGATATTTTAAGAACTCTTCAGGGAAATACAAAATCATTTCAGGGGAGAAATGTGTTATTTTCTTGCATGTGGACAGTGCAGAAACTGAATTAGGCATGAAGTGAGAGGAGTTTAACATCCAAGTTTGTTCCCTATAGCAGTGCTGGTTTGGCTGGATGGACACACACCTTGGCTCAAACTCCCCAGGGACTTGCCATGGCGACATTCCCTGTGCAAGGACACCCTGCCTGCACCATGCCTGCCTCATTCCTCTTCTGCTACAGCGCTACAACGAGAGGATTTCACATGTTCATCAACGATTGAGCCTGGTGCTCTGCACACTCCTCCCCCAGAAGTCAGAGGGCTTTGTTTATAATTTGGCAGCAAAAGAAAAGGTGGTTTGGGATTAGGTATGTATTGTTACAGTCAGGAAAGCAGGATTCATCTTTTCTGGAAGTCTTTTAAAAGCCATGACATTAACATAAGACTGTATTGCTATTTGTCATAGTTTTGGCTTTGCTCCTGGCTGGGCCAGGAAATGGTGTGCACAAAGTATAATTCCCACATTTCAGCAATGCCCCTGCAGCCTTGCTCCATCTGTGACATACAGGTAAGGCAAATAACAGTTGCTCCTGATGTTTTTAAATCTTGGCAAGGACCAGCTGCTTTCAACTACCTTTTCCCATCTATTATCTCTGCCAGCTAGCCACTGATGAAGCCACTCACAATCCTGGTGGCTGGGATCATGGGATTGCTGTCCCAGCAAGAAGCCAAGACTCATTCAGGCAGCCTGAAGAAACTGTAAACTCCCCTGCAGTTGAGCTGTCAGCATGTGTACAGAGCTAATGGAGCTGTGTAACTCACAGCCCACAAGAGAGCAGGAGGAGGATGAACTTTGGAGCTCCCAGGAGCAGGTGCCCATTCTTGGTGGTCTTCCACTACTAACACCACCAAAAATTACCAGCCTAAGACAAGAGGCTCAAAGAATGTGGGATGAAAAAGCATTCACCAAAATCCAGGCATCCCTAAGTGCAAATGCAGTAGGAACTTCTCTGTGACTGACCAAAAATGTCATCTGCCATCTAAACATAAAATGAAAAATGTATAATGCCTCTGCTGGCCAAATCCTTTGCAATTGGCTGGCCACAGCTCAAAGAACATGAGCCATGTTAGCACAAATATAGAAATCTTCCCACTTCATTTGCAGCCCAAGATGGACGGACGCTCATGAATCTCATTCTGACTGGTCTTCATGGTTTCTAATCAGAAATCAATTAATAACTTTGACAGTGTATCATTTCATCTTTGGCCACAGCTAAAATCCTTTCTGAATCTCATTCATGTCACTGTTTGAAGCATGTTTGAGCAGCAGCTCCATATTTTTTTGGGTGAAGCCAGACCCAAGTCTGAAAGAAGCACCCAGACTGCTGAACTTCAACATTTTAAGATCTAGCCCATACAGCAAAATCTCTATGCAATAATTTAGCAATAACTGTGTCCTGTGTTCTTAATATTTCACTTTGAAATTTTCAAACCTGTATGCTTAGTAATTGCTTACCTCTAACAGGCAGGATAATCTATCCATGTCTCTGGGAACAGAATTAGTGTACTTTTCGTATTTGAGAGTTTCAATTCCTTTCATATAATGGGGGTTTCTTTTTCCAGTATTTGTGGTTTTTTGAACTTGAAAATTCTGAGATCTCTTTTTAAAGGTAACTCTGAGTGATTATCACTCTTTATCTTTTAGAGCTCTGAACACCTGCATTAAATTAGTGTATCAGCTGGTAACTATTATGCCTTTATGTTCCTTAAGACCAAATAAAATAGAGCTTATTTTATCTTGCTTCACATTGAAGAACTCTAATCTAAGGAGTGTAGAAGTGCCATTTCTCCTGCTCTTCTATGCCTTGAAGTTTTATAGAAATGATTCTGAATTATACTTAGCTTTGTAACAGGGATAATGAAACATAGAGCTAACTGTAAAGAAGTCTTAACCCAAGAAATTTTTTCCCTATCCACTTCTTTTGAAATAGTTTCTTTCCTCCCCCTTTCTTCATTTGCAAGAATTTTTCCTTTAGCAAGTCTGTGAGGCACTTATTTATTTGAGTGCTGCGCTTTCTTACACAATGTGTGAACACAAACAAAAATGATGCTCACAGCAATCTGAAATGTCACAGTCTGTCATGCTGTCACATAACTTGTCACATTGTAGAGCCCGTCATCTGACAGCACCAGGTTATGGACAGATGTCATCTTCTGACTCCAACTGAAGCACTGCAAGAAGGATGCTTTTTATCACCATCCCCTCTGGCCCACTGATGTGCCACCACAGCTGCTTGTATGGAGCCTTCCTCACCCAATCCAGGCAAGAGCAGCAGGACTTTTGTAAACTCTTTAAGTATGAAGCCTTTGCTAAGCTGTTTCATTGCAACAACATCAATATGGAGAGCTCATCGTGACCAGCTCTGCCAAGAGAGCCAATAGGGAAGGAACAGCAAGGAATGTAAAAGCAGTGATTTCTTCTGCCAGCACCCTGGGTGCATTCTTCCCATGTCCTTAATATCACTCATCTACAACACCAGTGGGCGTTCATTGCTCTGCAGCAAGACTTCCTACATTTGCAATTTCCCCAGCACCTCCTGGCATGTGAAAAATGGAATATGATACAGCTGATAACCATTGTCAGTGGCATGTAGAGAGGTTATTCTTTCTTGGTCTAAAGAATAGGCATGCGCAAATTTTCCAGGAACTTTTGAAATTACCATGTGCGGGAGCCAAAGGGATTCTGCCCTGCACTGTGCCTACAGCACATTCTGTTTTACTGGCACTATTCCTGCCACTACCATTAGGATTATTTCAGTGTTTCCACTAAGCACTGTGTCTCTGAGGAGCTGATGGTAACCAAGCTGTCAGGATTCATTCTGGACTCAATCACATATTGTGAACTCCCAGTGATGGACAGCTCCATACTTCTAAAAAGGTTGTTAGAGTTAATTGATATTGCATAGCATTCAGTAAAGAATTGGTTTAATATTGAATTATTCAAAATGTTGTGGATAATTTATCACAGGTAGAACATTTTTGTCATAAGTGGCCATTCAGAAAAAAAACCCACAAAAGAAACCAAGAAGAGAAAGAGAATTGTGAGAATTGTGTTTTCTCACCTTCTTATTGAGCCACAAAAGATATTTCTGCAAGGCAGCTGAGCTGTCTCGGGGTGCTGAGGCTTTGCTTTCTGCTTGACAAGGCTGTCCACATGGAACTATTTATTTTGGAGAAAAGTTTTGCTTGACTCCTTATGACGATGCTTCTGGAGGAAGGAGACACATAATGACTTGCACAACATCATCCTCTCTTATGAAGGATATGCACTGCTCTCATAAACCTTCTGCAGGGCTCTGTGAGCCCCAGAAGGAAGCCAGAAAAAACATGCCTCTTACTGGGGCTGCCCAGAGAGGATTTACTTGTCAACAGTTCCCTCATCATTGCAGAATCAGTGTGAAATGCCACAGACACGGGAGGTTCTTTCTGTTAAGATCCAACATACTGGGGCAGAAAACAGAGAGGGAAATACCTGTTTTTGGCATGCCAGATGCAGCTTTGTCCATTTATTATTTTCAATAGGAACAGTGTGTGCCACAGACTGGAAACTTCTAGGAGAATGGCAAGATGAAGAGAAGCATAGCCAGGGAGCTGCATATAAAATATGTGTATATTGGTACACTCAGTTGGAGTTTTCTTCTTCAGGAGAAAAAGCTTAAGTACTTTAATGTGATTCTTCCATGGGCAGGGAAAATAACAAATATTTAGGGGAAGATACTGAAATAACCATGAACCTAATCTATTAACACTCACTCATGGAAATGTTCCCACCAAACCATGAACAGGAATGTGTCTATCTGATGGAGACACTCACCCCCTTCTCAGATTTTTGTGTTGTCTTCAAGGATAGGATCACATTAATTCAGGAAGCAGGCAGGGAAGGCATTTGTCTGCACAGGAAATCTGGAAGACAATATTAAGGACATCTCTTCCAGCTGTTGATGTTGTGAGGGAACATACTGGCTTTGCCATGCAGGGCACTGGGAAGACAGTGCTGTTGCCTCAGAACAGCCAGTGCAGGGCAGCAGGTCAGGCAGCCTCTGTGTCCCCAGGGAAAATCAGTTCTCTCAGGCGGCAGCAGCAACTGGGGAAAGCACCGGCAATGAAAGTAACCTCCACACTGGCTTGACTTCTCACCACTGCTTCCAGTAGTGGAGCTGACCCAGTGAAGGAAAACCAGGAAACACAGCTCCCAGGGAGCACAGGCAGGGACCCACGCTGCTGACCCAACTATCTGCAGTGAATTACAGGCTGACCAACTTCCAGTGTTGGTTGTCCTCTCTATAAAATACATCTCATACACAATTTTAAAAATTTCCACTTACTGAAATGCCAACCCATTTGTTCCTCCCTCACAGTGTATGAACGTTTTTGTACTGAGGTAATTTCAGACAAACAGTAGGGGGGAAATCAGGAATCTATGGTAGAGTATTACCCAAGTTATAAAAGCAGTTTATTACTCTATTGTGTGTCTGAAATTTCTGGAATATTGTAGCAGATGTATTTTATAGAGAAATGACAACACGTTTTAATGAAATCCAGGTTTAGATTCTGGCAACATTTCTTCCTTAATTTTATATTTTGTAACCAAGTCTACAACTCCACCAGGAAAAATCAATAGAATCTTTAGCACACCTCACCATCTCACCTTCACAGGAATTTGTATTAAAAAGAAAACATCTCTATTTGACAGACCAGGAGTTACTTTTTCTTTACTTGAAAGTGAAGTCTGAAGCCTTCCAGGGGTCCGAGCCCAGACGATTGGACCCCTTTGGGTTTCCTTGGGACTCTAACCCAACAGAGAAAGAGGCAAGCTTAATCCAGTTGCTCTGAAAAGGAACTTTAATGATCCAAAAGCAACTAACAAGAAGGTGTACACTCAAACAAGAACTAACAGGAGCAATCAGAGACAAGGGGCAGTGGCAGACACAGTATTTATACAACTTGGTGTGGGGAGGAGTTAGGGCAGGGCTAGGGCGGGGTCTGAGGGAAGGGTCCAAACAGGGAGAACGGTTAAGAATATTAAATTTCTGCACCAAAAGATCGCCTATTGTAACAGAGGAAACTCAGAACTTTCTAGCAATAATCTACATAACAGAACACAGGAATTATGGGGCTCAGCCTTTTGCCTACTAGGCCTAAAAAGAGGATTCCCAGGGCCTCAGGCCAAGGACTTCTTCCTCTCCTAGGAAACCATCCTCTACGGAAGTCTGTTTTCCTCTGCTGACAACTACAAGCTCCAGTTTGTTCTGATCCCCTCCAGGTGAAATTCAAGCGGTCATTACAAAATTTTGGTGGATCTGTCTTGCATAAGCTGTACTCCCTAGCTGATTCAGACTGTGAGCAGTTTTGCACTAAATCAGCCTGAAATGCTGTGGCTCTCCAGCTCCCTCCTCACACTGCTCAGGGGATGCAGGCAGGGGCACATCCTGCATCCTTTATCGCTGCCCACTGTGGGGAGCAGCACCCTAAGGAAAACAAGATAGATCCCCACTGTTCCCAGCTCCTGTGTCCAGACCTGTGGCAGAGCTCAGGAGCAGTGTGGACATCCTTCTGAATCCCTCACATGCCTAGGTGTCCAATACTAGTCTCAGCTGACTTCAGATAAATCACAGGGTTTGTTTGGCTTTTTTTAATATTACTGTTCAATCCAGTGTATTTGCTTTATGAGAATATTTCTAACAGGAGTAAGCATATCTGACAGATTTTATTTCTTTCTCAAAAGTGTGTGGATGCTGCAGTTTTCTGACAAACTGCTGTTGGTATCAAAAATGAACAGAAGTAACAGAAATGCAAGAGATAATGCTTATCTGCCCAATACATTATTCTTTGAATATTTTTTTCTGAAACTGAAAAAAAGCATCCCAAGGATACTCTTTTAGGAAACACCTGATGTGGAATAGTTCCAACAGAACAGCAGAATTATAACATTTGGCAACATCACAAACCACTTTCAGCTTTAATCAAGGTCTTACACTGGCAGGTATGAGGCAGCCTGTTTACAAGGCACAGCAGCAGCTCTGCCTCGCTGCCTGTGTGCCCGGAGCCAGCACGAGCCTGCACAGCCTGACTGGGGCTACTGTCACACAGCAGTTAAATAATTTTCAATATTGTAGAACAATAAAGCACCTTCAAAGCATTTTTATTAACTTTTGGTCCTTATGATGACTTTGCAGGAAAAAAAAAAAGAAGAGAAAAACATATATGTAATTTATATACACGTACAGGTTCCTCCCAGGCAGCTAAGTCTTGGTGCTCCTGAACCAGGATGCTTCCCTTAGGGGTTTCTGTAGGCTTTACACATCCAGTGCCAGAGTCCTTTTCTCCATCCCAGCCCCACCAGTCTGTCCTGCAACAACTCATTCAGCTGCTGCTTTGCAGACAGGTTGAATAGGACCACAGAAGTCCGAGGGTTATGATGCATTTTGTGAGCCCAAATCATCTAAATTCAAAACAGGGAACAGAAACTGAAGCTCATATGGAAACAGCATAATTGTGTGTGGGCACTACAGGCTTCTTGACATTCACACTAACTTTGGTACAAAACACAGGAAATTAAAACACTCTAGTGAAACCTACTGCATGCAGAGCATTCTGAACATAAAAACATACCCATGACATCACCATGACACAAAATGTAGGAAATACCAGTGATTGTATTTGCAAAGAAGTGGTGCTTGTGTTCTTCCTCCACCAGTTAAAGCAGGTTTGCAGTAGAAGCTCCATCAAATTTGAGACTTTGTTTTAACAACTGATTGTAAAGATGTTTGAAAGTTGATTGTGCTGTTGCCAGAATAGAGTAGTTGAACTTTCCACAATCAAGATAAACACCAAGTCCTCTATCAAACAGGCTTTATGAGATATACATACAACCAAAAAAAAATTAAGGGGCTGTATGTAGTCCTGGTTAGAAAGAACTCTGAAACACAGCCACAGGCCAGAAGCCCTAGGAGCCTTGGGAAGCTGGAAGCAGTATGATGATGAGGCTAATTCAGCTTCCTTGAGCTTAGATTGGATATACTCATGGGTCTGAAATGTTTGGAGTTCCTTATTCTGGCCATGCTACAATTTTTCTACTTTCCTCCATGGTTGATACCCCAGGCTCAGCTATGCTGTTACTTTCTGTATCTTCCCAGGGACATTTGTTACTTGCTACAATCCTTCCATTCTGCCTAGGAAGTTTTGTTACCCCATACCAACTGCTCCTTTTGTTCTCCCTTTCAGACACAAGTTACTCACAGTACGTGTTTTGTAGGCCAATGGGCTCCTCAACCCACAGTGCTCCTCTCTAAAGGGCTGTGACAGCTTTGCCCAGTCCCATATCCTACTGGCACACACTTGCCAACTCGTTCATTCCTGCCCTAGATACCGCAAGAAACAATTCACAGTTTGCTATTTAAATAACCACTTCCTTAAGAACATGTGTTAACAATACTTAAAGGAGCAATTCACGCTTCCAAACCACTTGTCTCCTGTTCTACAGGCATTCACAGCTGGAAAAGTTGGAGTCATATTTTGGGCCTTTGCAAGAGCAAAGGCTGGAGACTCGCTCCTAAACACAGTCTTACCCTGCCTCACTGCCTCGACAAGGATCTTTCATCTTCCTTACAGCCTACCCTATATACATATCTATCTATCTATCTATCT
>VZDJ01000158.1:6948926-7185167 GCA_008694505.1 Cyanoderma ruficeps | reverse complement strand
TCATCCTCATCCTCACCCCGCAGACGTGCCCGCTGCTGCTTCGCGTCTTCACCACCAACAATGGGCGGCACCACCGCATGGACGAGTTCTCCCGCGGCAACGTGCCCTCCAGCGAGCTGCAGATCTACACCTGGTGAGTGACACCATCTCTGCGCCGGGCCGTGGCGCAGGGCCAGCGGGGGCTCGCCTGGGCCCGGGGGGACAGAGGGAGTTGTGCAGGCTCCGATCGGAGCAGGACACGCGGGGGGTGGAGCGAGTCTGGCTGTGCCCTGGCAGCCGAGAGGGGCATCTCTGGAAGCGCAGCTTTGTGCAGCAATGAGCACTCAGCCAGAGACCTAGTGCGGCTGAAGTGCCCGCTACTGCTGCATGTAATCGGTGGCTTGTGCTGTGACGATAGTGATCACGACACATCTACTCAACGCAGACGTTCTTCTTTAATGAGTATATTTTGTTCCAACAGCCCAGTTTATCCGGTAGAAATATTGAAAATTGAAATATTGAAATATTGTTGGTTTGTTGGTTTAACTCAGACCCTTCTGAGAGTGGAGTAACGAGTTTTCTTTTCATATGGTCAGGTAGCAGTGCTTTAACAGAGGGCTGCTTTTTATCACTGTCAGATTTATTTTGGAGCAGTGCATTAGTCTCCATTGCAAACATGTTAGGTTTTGTTTGTAGTATTTTGAAGAATACCTTTGAAAAGGAATTGTGCTGCTTTTTAAATCCTTCATGATGTTTGCCAGAGTTGTAACTCATACGTTGTGTTGTTGAATAAATCCATTTTTGTGGCTACAAAAGCACGCAGTTCTAATTTACTTCTGAGTGGGATTTATGGACTCCGTCCAGGCTGTTGGTGGTGTCTGAGTTGTTTGCCATCTGCAGAAGTTAGAATGGGCATTGTCTGTCAGCACACTGCTCCTTGGTTGCCTGAAGCTCAGACTGAGTGCACAGTCTGTGTCATTAGAGACATTTTACTTGCGATGACTGAGCACTTTTGTTCTTGAAATTCTAGACATGAGCTTTAGCCCTGCCGTGATTGAATGCTCGGCAAAGGAGTGCTGCCTGCTAGGGCAGAAATGGAAAGCTATTGTATTTTTTCTGCTTTTCTTACCTTTTCTCTAATAGTTAGTAAGATAATTTTAGTACAGGTGTTAGTTTAGGTGAGGAAACTGTGCCTTGTATGGATGTATTAAAAAAAAGGCTCCTGCTGTTTAAAATTACCCTAAATGGTAACTGAGACCTGGGAATGCAGATGATGAAATGTATACAGAGATGAAGAGATTCATCTGAATATCACAGTGAATCAGACACATCTGCACTGGAGCATGTGGTCTCCAGTGTGCAGTAAGTGGTAAATTCTCCCAGGTGTTATGATCAGTAACTGTGGACATACGGTATGCCAAGGCAAAGAAACATAGGGTTAAGGTTAAGCAATATTTTGGTTCCATTTTAAACATTTTGTGAAGCTTTTTTTATTGTTTCTTTGAGAGTGTGAGGCACTTTGTTTTATTTGTTTAATCTAGGATGGATGCAACTCTGAAAGAGCTGACCAGCTTAGTCAAAGAAGTTTACCCAGAAGCACGGAAGAAGGGCACACACTTCAACTTTGCAATTGTTTTTACAGACCTGAAGCGGCCTGGCTATAGGTAAATGGCATTTATTCTCTGAGTTAATAGAATACTTTGGGCACCAGAACAGTAAGTTATTCTTCATTAACAGTAATTTAAAGTTCAGAACCTACATACCAAAGTTCTGAAGTTCTGCATGGTGATCACTACAAGCCCTTGGTGACCATCCCTGTCAGGTTGTGCCCAAGAGTATGAACCTGTGTTCTTGAGGGCTTTGGTTGCTGTGTGGGCAGCTGGAACATTGCCCTCCAGCTTGGGGTAATGCTTTGTTCCTGGTAAGTCTTGCACCTGAGTTACAGCAGTCATCTTGTTGCGGGTGTTTCTCTTCCAAAAGAGCATGAGCTAATCTTTGTCAGCATCCAGTGGATGTGCCCTGCTTTGGAATCTGGTGGGGTCTTGTGCTTTGTAGGGCAGGGGGTAAGAGGTTCTCACTAGTATTTAACAAAACAGGGTAGAAGGCTCCTCTGTCCTGTCAGAGCATTTGGTGTAGTTTTTCTTGGTGCACCCAGGACTGCAGAGAAAAACCCCAGTGGTTTGAGTTTGTCCCCAGTTACATGTGTGCAGTGCAGGGAATGGCATGGGAAGGGAGTTATGATCCAGTGCAGTTCCTGTTTTGGACATCTGGAGAGATTGGCCACTGAGGACTAACTTGCCTTTCCTCTGCTCCTCACAGGGTGAAGGAGATCGGCAGCACCATGTCGGGCAGGAAGGGCACAGATGATTCCATGACGTTGCAGTCTCAGAAATTCCAGATAGGAGACTACTTGGATATAGCCATTACTCCTCCCAATCGTGCACCACCCCCATCAAGCCGCATGAGACCTTACTAAAGTCTTGCTTCTCTTTGTATGATTACGTATTCTGTTAACTCCTACTTGCTGTTCTAAAGCAGGCTTATTTTTTTGCTTTTGTTGCTAAGCACCCGAAGACAAAGCTGAGCATTGTAGAAGAAAGTTAACTCTTAAACAATAACTTTTAGTTTGTTTAGAAAAAACCCCTTCGGCAGCGCCATCCTCCTATCCCTGATTGTTATAGTTTGAATAGTAAGTTAGTGTGTCCAGTGTCCTGAAGACTTCCACGAAATGTGACCAGGAGGTTTACAGGTGTTCTGTAGTTCTGTCTTGTTTGGAATAAAAATTGATGTTATTAATCTTTTGACTGTTCAGTGGTGTATCAGTGCTCGGGGCTGCTCCGTGTTAGAAGTTACTAATGGTGCTGGGGGGTGTTGAGGGTGTTTAGCAGTCAGCTTCTAGAATCTGAAAATGGAGGAAGGGGTCGCTCAGGGATCTCAGTTGTCCATGGGGCAACTGGAAGACTGGTGTGTGTGGTGTTGCCTGGTTACCCTAAGGAGCGGGATGAAGGGGTGATGCTGTGTCTCAGCACAGTGGTACAGGGTGGGACTTAGCCTGGTGCTTGCCAGCTTGTCACTGCAGGGGGAGATGCTGAGATGTGCAGGTGCCTCTGGTCTTCCAGCAGGGTCCAGCTGTCCATGGCTGACTGGGAGCATCCAGCTGGTCCAGGCAGGATCAGGTGCTTGGTTTCTGCACCTTGAGCCCCTGTGTGCTCAGAGCAAGGCAGGGGCAGGAGTAGAGGCAGTAACTGCTCGTTAGAATCTCCACCTTCCTCACCTCAGGTCTGAGCAGAAGCTAGGACTGAAGTAAATGTTCCTGTCTGCTGAGGACAAGCGTGCTTTGTGCCATGAGCTGGGATCTCTATAGGTTTTTTTTTTTTCCTCTCTCAGGAGTCCCTGGGTTCAGTGTAGCCTGAGGGAGTTGTGCCCATGGCTTAATCCTCTTCTGCCCCCCTTCTCTGGGTTCTAAGTTAGGGAGTTGCATTTGCAGCCTTCATGAATGTCTCTCATTCTCAGAATCACCTACATCTGAGTCACTTCCCTAAGACTGAAAGGTGGTCCTCACCTTTTTCTAAAGAGAAAACAGAAAAAACACTTAAAAATGCTACTTATAAAGGACTGAGCCTGGAAGTGGCAGTGGAGCTGATTTTTTGTTGCCAGAGTAGGAATGGCTGGGATGTTTTTTTGTGGTGCAGTCACCTCTGGTGTGAATTAGTGGTGCTCCAAATGCTGCTGTGAGAAACCCACCGGTTGGAACAGCTCAGGCATTTGTGTTACCAGGGATAGGCTTGCTCAGGTTGGGGACACCTGACAGACCTGGACAGACAGAAGAGCAAAGACCGGTGCTAAGTGGTCTCACTGATTGCCCCAGGGCATCGTCTGTCCTGCAAAATGAGCGTGGTGAGTAACCAGCATACAATCACAGAATTGCACAGCTCCCACCAAAGGGAAGGACAAACCTGCCACTAGAGGTACACAGGAATGTGGGCATTTCCTCAGTTCTGTGTCCTGCTTTTTGCTTTAATTGCATTTAAGGATAATTCTTAAATGTAGTTACTGTAAAAGGCAACTGAGCCTGTGTCTGTGACTCAGCTGCTGGAATGGGAGACATGGCCAGGGAATGCTGGTGCCTGCCCAGCTGGCAGAGAAGAGCAGCAGCTACTGGCTTTGTGTGTGGTGGCCCGAGGAGCAAAAGGGCCAGGAAATGGACGTGCAGAACCGCCTTCAGTAAAAAATACTTCATTCAGCTTGTTTGGTTGAGGAGTTCACATTCCCTTGAGTGCCATGAATGTACAAATCTCAGCTGATCTCCTCCCCAGCTGTTTCACGATAAACATCTCTTGGGATCTCTTGCCCTCAAGTCACACAGAAAGGTAATGCGAAAGTGAAGAGATTATTATGGGAAAAGACACTTGAGAGAAGAACATAGTCCAGGTGAGAGAAGAACGTAGTCCGGGTTAGGGGTTTCCTATAGCAATATCTATCAGCTGGCAATCCAAGCTGATAGCAGCAGCTGTGGAACCAGACAGCACCAGGTGTACAATCCAGATGTGGCAAGAGGTGAAAGGGTGGTCAAAGCTATCACCAGCTGAACTCCTAGTGCACAGGAGGAAATTCAGTCACAGTAACCTGGTTGTATTTGTTTCTGAAAGCTACTATAAAAGTTGAGGAGGGATGCCAGTCCCTAAAAAGAGCAAAATATGTAGAGCACTGTGGTTTGGGGAGATTAAAACATGGTCATCAACAGTGAAAAATTTCATATGCTCAGGAAGTGGTGTAGACAACACTGCATCCAGATTTGTCAATCCACAAGATTTGCTTTGTAGGCAGCAATTTGATGAGGAATTTTTGGATGAGGTGTTTTCATTTTTCTTTTTTGGACCTTAAAGGCCTAAGAAACACAACTCTCACATATCTACAGTGTCAATAGCAACCACTCATCCAAAGCTTTTTGTCTCCCAGCTGAGTAAGGCAAAGAAGTAGGATGACAGCTCTCCAGAAAAGGTTTCCTGACTTTGACACTTCTCAGAGGTAATCCCTCCTCTGCCCAGCAGCCCAGAGAGCTCTGGCCTCCTGCCCATGCCCTGCCAGGGATACCACACCTATCCCCACCTCCCTTGCAGGTGTCTCTCCAGGTGTCTTCCCCTTCTCCGTCCTTTCTCAGAGGGGCGTTTTTCTCTGCCTCCAACCAGTGACAAACATCCAGATCACTCCCGCAGGTCTCCAGCCTGTCTTCCCTGGCCTCTGGCTGCAGCCGCAAGCCCAGTGAGCTGCAAGCCCAGTGAGCTGGGCTCCCTTGGCAGGGCCAGAAGCATTCCACATCCTGCCTGTGGGGTGCAGCACAGTCAAACAGACCCAGCTACAGATCCAAGTTAACTTCCTCTGATTTCTTTTTTCCCGCAGTAGCACCTGCTGGAGGCTGCCCTGCTCCCAGAGATGGTGCTTCTTCCTCTTTCTGTGTCCCTTCTGCTGTGTCTTTCCTGCCTGTCTGGGTTTGACTTGTCATGAAGGACTCTCTGCTGTGCTTCCCCAAACAAACTTGACTCTTAGTTCTAATTTTTCCCCCTCAATTTATGCACCTAAGCCAATGTGTTTTTTCAATCTAATAAACAGAAAAGAAGGTATATCAAAATATATATTACATTATATATAAAAATATATATTCCTTGGTGAGGAAAAATATTTTTTTTCCTCACCAAGAACCCCTGCACCATTACCTTGTTACACCTTACATAAATATTGCTGCCACTGTTGATCATTAGCCAGGCTTTGAGTTAACGGGGAAGAAAAAAGATTATTTTCCACGTGCTCAGGCCTTAAGTAAGTTTTCACAGTCACCTGATTTCCTCACCCCTCCAGTACAGGTGCATACACGTGTGTATACACACATGTGTGTAAGTCTACAAACAGAGACTACAGCATCAGAAAGCCAGCTCCTTTCCTCCAGTGCCAGCACAAGCCTGATNATATAAAAATATATATTCCTTGGTGAGGAAAAATATATTTTTTCCTCACCAAGAACCCCTGCACCATTACCTTGTTACACCTTACATAAATATTGCTGCCACTGTTGATCATTAGCCAGGCTTTGAGTTAACGGGGAAGAAAAAAGATTATTTTCCACGTGCTCAGGCCTTAAGTAAGTTTTCACAGTCACCTTCTGATTTCCTCACCCCTCCAGTACAGGTGCATACACGTGTGTATATACACACATGTGTGTAAGTCTACAAACAGAGACTACAGCATCAGAAAGCCAGCTCCTTTCCTCCAGTGGCAGCACAAGCCTGATATAAGTTCTGCAGCACTTTTGGGAGAGGTCCTGATGAGGGGGTTAATTCCCTCCTTCGTTTAAAGAGTGAGGACAACTCACACACTTTTTCAACCTGGGCAGCACCATAGTCCTTCCTCTGTGTTTGCCATCTGACTGGAGCAGTTGTGGAGACTTAGATTTTACTTTACAGCTCTGGTCAAATCAGAAACGGCTGTGAGGCAGCAGGAACACATTAAGCATTATCAGCAAGTTCTCACTTTTGCAATGGACAACATGGAAAAATGAGGAGGTCTCTGAAATCCTACTGTGTCAGAGCAGGTGAATGATGACAGCTAGAGTAGTGTTCAGAGAACAGCACTGTAAGTAATGTAACAGCTAAGATTCGACCTGGCAAAACCAAAGCAATCCAATTATCTGCTCGTGTCTGGACTTTGTGTGACTCAGATGGGATAAAAAAAAAAAAGAGTATCAGTTCCCCCTGAGGAATGTGCCTTGCAAAACACCCATGTGGTGGTGTGCACCTGGCCACAGATACCTGTCAGTGGTGAGGAGGTGCCTGGCTGGCATACTGGGGCAAGGCACCAATTCCTAAGGGATGGGTTCAGAGGGGCTGGGGTGTTTGGGACCCTTCCTGGGGTATTTCCAGTCTCACAGAACCAAGAGGCTTAAATAGAGACAACCTCACCCAAAAACTCAATTGACCTCCTCAATACTCACCAAGAAAATCCTGTGCAAATGACAGCTTCAAGGGCTGCTTTGGGTGATCTCCAACAGCTGGCTGAGCTGTCAATTCCCCAAGCTGTGCTTCAGGCAAACACCAGGTAGCCTTTTCAGACTTAAAAAGACTTGGGGGGTCTTCAACAGGGGGCCTGAAACTGCACCTGGCCCAGGCTTTAGAGGATGGGAGGGGAAACCACAACAGTGGTTTCAGAGAGGGCATTTGAGGAAGAGCACCAGGCACACAACAGTCCCTGACCCCCAAGTGCCCTGCTCAGCTGGGGCTGTGTAAGAGTCCAGGTCAGGGTGTGCTGGCAAAACATGCCCCACTCCTGCTGCCTTTGCCTTAACAACTGCTCTGGAGAGCAGGAGACATGCTAGAATAGGAGAAGGGAAGCACATGCTTAATAAAAGTACTAAAGGTTTGAAATGGGTCCCACCAGGCACAGCAGCCTACATGGCCAGGAACAAACCACACCACTCTGCACCTATGGATAGGACCATCTTCCAGGTGTCAGGTTGGTCCTAGCAGCTTTGTTCTCTCCAGCCCCATTCATGCACAACCACCCATGCAGTTATCCCAGGGAGGGGGGATGGAGAGTTTGTGAGGAGTGTTGGCTGCTGTGGTGAAAAGGAGGAATTTCTTCAGCTGCCACTGAAGTGATTATGGAGAAACAGCCTTAGGCAACCTCACCCAAGCAGCCGGACAGACAGGATAGGATTCATCCAGGCAGGGAAGGAGGACATGGAGGCTCCCACACCCATCCTTTCCCTTCTCATGCCTCAACAACCATCAATGCCTTTGCAGGCAGTGATTTGGGTCAGTGCACAGTCCCTGAACAATTTAATCCTGGAAAACAGTAATTAGCTCCTGGTGTTGGGCAAGCAGGAATGGAGTTCCCTGCAGCCACAACTGCCATGATACAACCAATAACCTATGGTGTGGGACCTGCAGCTGGGGAACGAAGGTGGGAACATGCAGAAGGCCCTAGATTGGTTTACAATTTCATAAGCAACCATTAGAGAATGGAACCCCAGGGCTTTAAGCCAAGAATACAATATGCCAAAAATTATGGAAGTATGTGAACACCTTCCTGCTGGGTATTCTGCAAAGTATGCTTTGTTTGGCCTCTCCCCAGGGTAAATGCCTGTGTGACAGAGCATCTTATTCCATGGACCATGTCCCATGCAGACACATTTGTGCTACTGTTTTTTTAAACTCTTCAACTTGAGTAAGGCAAGACAAATTCAAAGAAATTCCTGGATCTGGTCAGCTGTCTACTGTGATGTCAACTGCCCCTTGGTAAAAGTAGGTATTAGTGTAAGAACAGGATAAGGTTTTACATTTCAGTTGATATAGGCAGCATCAGCCTGGCAGAAATTTGTATTCCTTTGGACTAACACACGCCTGATTCCATAGTGTGGCCTGGAATATTGTCTTTGCTCCTTATAAATGCCACAATTTATGTATTATTGTCCCATGGGGAAACAACCAGGCACTCCCAAAACAGAAGACAGATCCAACACCAGCTACAGCTGTTAATGGAGCACATGCAACCACCATGAGCGCTGGAACATTTGAATAGTGACAAGTGGGAACTAAGCAAATACAACATGTTACAGGAAATTTAAATCATCCATGGTGCTTTAAAAAAACAAGGAAGCCTGGACTCCAAATATCGCTCCAATGGTTAATAAAAACATCAATAAAAGCACAAAGGGAGGCACTAGAAGTAATGCTTGGCAATTATCCCTTGTCAACCATCTGGGAAGTTTCGTTCCACTGAGAGACCTATAATTGTGTTCAACCTCAGGCAAAGTATTTCCCAGACAAGAAAGAACTGACCACCTTATTAAGAGGCTTCCAGAGCAGAACATTTGAGATGCTCCTTTGACAACAAATGGGATTAGGGGGAGAAGCTTCTATTACCTCACACGTTTGATACACTTAAAAAAAAAATAATTAAGAACCACAGCAAATTAAGGAAAAGTAAAGGCTATACTTTTTTGGTTACTTCCCAGATGTTTTTAACTACTGAAAAGCAATTTTGTGCTGGGTTCAATCTTTTCTGAGAGCAGGCACTGCTAGGAGATGTGATCCCCTTCTCACCCTTCCCTTACACTTGATCCAGCACTCACATAGGCAAAAGCTGAGCTTGAGATTACTGTTAGAAAGGACAAACTAGAAGAGGAAACAAAAATAATCAGCCTTTCAGCATCTTGGAAAATTATGATATATCCATTGTAAAATCATACAACCCCTAGATTCTGTGCAAGGGAATTGGTGAAAGAGCCTCTAGTGGAAGCAGCCCTCAGTTAAACTAAATACAGCACAACACACAACAGCACTATGGCAATTTTGCTTGTTTTCAGGTGATGACTGTCTCTTACAGAATCATTGCGTTTACTACTTATGTAGCTATTGGTTATCCAAACTGCACTTCTGACAGGCCAATGCTGTTAAAGAGATTCACCCCACAACAAACCACCTTGTAAAATTTCTTTTGCATCATTCCCACTTTGACGTGTTATTAACTTTAGAGTGCAGCTGGATGAACCTTTCTCCAGCAGCAACACTGACTCAAGAGGAGTTTTACCCTCCTCCAGGTCCATGGCTATGTGCTTGGTTGTTCCAGTATATCAGACAACCACACAGGCACCTGTCCCACCCCCCATCCTACAGCAGATTGCACAGGATTGCATCCAGTGGGCTTTGAATATCTCCAGAGGAGACTCCACTGCCTCTCAGCAGTGTTCCAGTGCTCACAGTTTCACTTCTGTCATCTCACCCCCTCACTCTCATTACTCAAACTACTGTTTAGGACATCCTGAAACCTAATAGAATTTCAAAGGAGAAGACAGCAAACTAAAACTAGTTTTTGTTTTGCTGCCATGATTTTGTCTACCTCAGAGCAATGCTTTGCCTATAAAAAAGAACACAAATACAAACAATATTATGCATATCAGAGTAATATTGCAGGCAAGAAAAGCAAAATGGATACATTCAACTTCATTTCTTGATTCTGAAAAGTCTCATCCCTGTATCATGTCACAACAGCTTGACCAGAAGATTTTTAGGTTTCAATTGTCATATTGAAGATAATTATTAGTTAATAATATGTAGCAGAAAATATTAATAGGCAAGCAAAATTATGCAAGTGCCTTGCAGTGAGAAGCCCATCACTGCCAGGTACAGCTCTACAGTTCCCAAATGGAGGAAAGCACAGTGGAATGCTGAGTTGTTCTCGAGTTTAGGGAAAAGACTTCTCTAAGCCCTTTTGTGAATTTCATTAGTTGAAGGCAGGGGGAATACAGCAAGGTCTGGGACGATAGTGCTGCTTGTTCCATTTCATGTTAAAGGGTATCTCTGGCTTCCTTCAGGGCAAGAAAGAGAATGCAGGCTTTGAAATCCCTCCTGTTTAGTGCTGGGAAATGTCTGGTTGAAACGCTCTTACTCTGCCGCAAGAATACTTTCTACCTTTGCAATGCCATGAAATTCCAGAACCAGCATTCACCCCACCAGTTTTTAATCTATGAAAAAGCTGGAAGCAGGTGTGGCCTTCACTCTCTGAAGAGGATGGGTAGAACAAATAAGCGTTCTTATAGCAGACACCAAGCATTTGAGACAGATTTATTTAGTATTCAAATATCTTAATTAAGTTCACAGACTGACACATTAATACATACACACTTTTAAACAGAAACCAGCATTTTTAGTGACCATGTGGTTGGGTCAGAACTAGAAAATCACCTTCTCCAATTAATTTGATCCACGTTTATCCTGGAAAATTACTGTAATAGCAGGAAAAAGGCACCTTTACTTGTTAAGTTTCAACCAGGACAAGTCTAAGCAAATGAAAAAATACTTGTGGGCATCTCTAGATGTTTGCATATCCTGAAGACTTAAAAAAAATATGGAGCTGAGTTCAGAAAAACATCCACTTATCCCCACCTCCTGTGACAGTCTCTGCCTTACAAATGGTAAGAACAGTCCTGGAGTCACTTAGAGGAACAGCTGACACTGGAAACAGCAAACTGGCTCCAAACAAGGATTTGGAGCTGGGTTTTCCAGTGGCAAACAGTAAAAATGTTGGTAGAAAAAGATCCTAATTACTGTGACTACCAAGAGTGCCAAACAGCTCTGAGAACTTCAGCTTGGTCAGCTACTACATGGTTAGCTGTGACACCAGCACTGAAGAGAATACACATGGCAGCAGCAGGAGAGAACCAATCACCTACAGGCCTGCCTGCAAATTCTTCCAAGCAGCTGAAGATACACACAACCAGCAACCATCTCACATTTTCAAATGATTCACAGTAGAGCCAGAGTCACCTTCTAGGGCTACAAAGGAACCAGATGCACAGCACCTGATGCTATGCTGATGTATAAAGAAGGAAGCTGCGTGGGAAAAGCTGTCTGCAAGAGAGGTAACAGTCAGTCCCATGCAGGAATGTGTCAGATACATCTTAGCGCTGCAGAAAGGACTAAAAGCACAGAAGTGCTTTTATTAAGGTACAGTAAACAGTAAAGTAGGAGTTACTCTTTCAATAGAAAAAAATTTACTTGTATCTGTTGAAGATACCAAATACTGTTTAAGTACCAAACTTCAGCCTCAGCCCTGAAACTACATAGAGTTACTGGAACAGCCAGAGAGAACCACTTTTTTAAGCAATATACTGGACCTTCCTTTTATTACAACCTAATTGCACTCTCTACAGCTTACTGCAAATGCACTCCTACACAACAAACAACTGAAGTACCACCCTGTACGTGGCTCTCCATTCCTCTTGGAAGTGCAATACATTTAAAACCCCTCAATATATTTTGCCAATAATGTCAATGGAAAATTAAGCACAAGTTGTTGGTTCAAACAAGTTTATCCACATCATGCATAAAGAATTTTTCTCCATTAAAAAAGCCTTTTCTTGGTATGGCTATTTCTACCCACCAGTATTTCCTTTTGCTTTTTGAACTTGTTATGATTTGGTGATAAGATCCACGAACGTGAAAGTTTCAACATGGTCTTCAGTTTGATTTCAGATGTTTGTCTTGAAAACTCCATGATACCCTCTGAAAATACACCCAGATGTGTTCATGAGCTTATTTAAATCGTATTTTGAATTAGCAGAAGACAGAAATATTGAAAACTTGTCTTTTTTACCTTGACAACAAAAAATGAAGGGTCAGCTAAAGTGAGATTACTCAAATGGATTCCAAGTCCCAGTACAGTAAGACAACAACTTTTATCAGTCTCGCTCTGGGTTTTTGTTCCTCACATGCTCCTTGTACCTCCTATTTAAATAATCTCTACAGACTCTAAGTTTAACAGATAATCAACATAATATATAGTACATTGAATCAGGAATATGTATGCTTTGATAACGTTTCATGAAAGCTTCTTTATATTCAAACTGATGGTGTTCTTTATAAAACTATAATTCAATTGTTCTAAGATTACTTATACTTACTCTGGCTTTTCATTTAAAGAATTTTGTCTTTACCAAAACAAGTGTGAAATCAGTTCTCACTTAAGATACCTTTCTCCAAATTCTTTAATTTTATTGCCTAAATTTACTCAGAAAGCACTCACTGGTGCTTTGATTGCCACAAAGCAAACTATACCCACAGATAAGCCTACAGTAAAATTCTCCTTCCTTTTTTTTTTTAATTTGGGAGGATCAAAATACACCATCACCTATAATATCTGTTCTTTACAAACAGATAGTCATATACCATGCCAAAACCCAGTTATTTAGTCACAGAAACAAGAGCTGTTTTGATAGTTGAAACGCAAGCAACTACATGAATTTCTAAGTGCATTAAAGAGTCTTTGTACCTCCTACAAATTAAGTTACTTTACCAAATTTTTAAAATGTAATCATACCTGTTCTCTTTCTTGCAGGAATCAGTGGAATCACTTTCATATCTTTTAGTGTTTCCTGCCTTGGTCTCCATTTCCTTGGCTTTAGAAGAATCTATCTTATGATTATATTGGGAAAGAATCTATAGGAAACATTAACAGGAATAAAAAAAAACAGCTAAGAACTCAAAACAGATGGATTACAGGTAGAACTAGGCCATTTTAATTTAGTATTTTGAGAATAGAATTAGTTAGGGGAAAAAAGCGTATTAGCTAACCTTTAGAACATTATCCGGTATCCTTGTTATTTCTGGAGGCGGAGGAGTACTGAGTAACTGGTCATAGTCTTCCAGTTTGGGAGGGGAAGGGTCCCCACAATGTTTAAGATACTCATCAGAGCTTGAAGCAAAAGGAATTCTTTCTTTTTTGTATGGTGTATCTTTTGCATCATTCTTTGTCACTGACTCAATCTTCCCCCCTGGTGTTACCTGCTGCTGCAAAAGAAGTATTAAATGCCTTCAGTTAATTTCCTTATGTTGGGTATAGTATTTAGTAAATATTCTTACAGAATTACTATTAGAAAGAACTTTTACATAAGAAAAGATAGTATTGGAAAAGAATCCGAAACTGACGTATAAAACTCTGCTTATGGCAAAGTGTGTGAAAATGTACATAATTGCTATTTACTACCTTAGCTTCTGCTTTTAGCCATCTCGTTTGAAAATCTGGACACTGTGGTGTTGCTGTATGACTGGGAGGAAGCAGTTCCTTTGTCTCTGGTGACCTCGGTAATACTTGTTTTGGAGTATTATTTGTTTTGGAAGAGACTGTCACATCAGGAGTACAGAACACAAACACCGTGGGAGAAGCCGTCCAGTCAGCTGCTGCTACCAAGGGTGAGCGAAATAAAATTAAAAATATGTATGTACACACAGACACATATAACTATTACCAGTTCCAGTTTCGTTTTCTAAACATGTGTATCCTTTTAGTTGATATTTTGCTTGATCCATCCAAATTACAATATTCCCTGAAAGCAGCAAATGCAAAGTAGTCATTCAAGTCCCCACTACTGACTATAACTGAAGAAGCCCAACTTAAATCAGCATTGTTTTACCTTCTCATTTACCCAATTGTCACTGTTTGCCTCAAGATTTTTAAAATAACCTACTTCTCCTCTCAAAGAAGTTTTAGCATTACTCTTGAAAGTCTTATATTACTGTCTTGCTAGCCCCTTTCTTTCCTGTCATTAAACAGATCCAATGGGTATTCTCAGGAAAGAAAAGACTAAGTTGGCAAAACAATATTTTTATTTCAAATATGGATAAGCTGCAGTTACAAAATGATTAATTCCTCTGTACAATTCCAATTGGATGTGAATACAAAAATGCGGAAAATTTTATAGGGAGTAAGAAACTTTCCCATGGAAGCCATCAACATTTTTTAGACATTACTACTCATACAATGACTTGCCCTGAGTCAACCATATTTAACCAGAAACACAATTTAAGTTAACCGTGTGTTTACAATGCATTTACACATGCATTCTGTACAAATGTATATGTATATTATTTTCACAGATTTTTAACTTACCATTCTTACCTCTCTTACTTAATTTTGATGCAGGAGTAACCATGATTTCCTTGACTGTCATTTCTGGCAAATTCCCTCTGTTATCATCTCCTCTTTTAACCAACCTGAAAACCAAATCCCCAGTTAGCTCTCAACTATTATGAAGAAGTCACAATTAAAGGAATATTGCCAACTTAATCACTTTTCTAGTATTCATTAATGAATATGCAAGTATAAAAATTAGTTTTCTCAAATGTGAATTTTTAATAGAATTTTTCATTTGTGATTCTACTGCAATTTGTGGTATGCAAATGTTCAGTCCAGCCACAAATGATCAGATACACTGAGATTTCAATCTAAGGCATTCAGAAAAAACCAAATGTCCAGAGCAGGACAGATGCCACAGATGATCAGTTCTGTGTTAGGGGTTTTATTTTGAACTGCATGTTGCCTATGAAATTATATAGAACAAGAGGAAATCTTTTCTGCTTTTAAACTAATAAGGGTTTTGTGAACACAAAAAAATTTTTAGTTGTATTTTTACGTTTAAATAAGATTGTTTATCTTAATCAAATACTATAGAGCTTTAATTTTAGCAATTATGTAACTATATAAAAGGAAAACTCCCAAAATTATTTAAAAGAAAATTTAGAGATTTCGAAGTGACAAGCTATTTAATATCTATTCATTAACACTGGAAACAGAAATTTTAAAAAATATTTTTTCATATCCAAGATATTCTAGTGAAAAATGACATATGCAGTTAAGAGACAATAGCAGGCAAAAAGTGGAAGCTTACGTAACCTACACAAAAATCTGTTTCTTTAAAGACAATTATTTTAAATGTTTAAAAAGTAAACTTAACTATCATAGCCAGATTTGTCTACAAAATGTCTAAGGTGAAAAAAATACCCCAATGAACAGTATAGGCAGTCTATTTTACTTAGATGAACACACCTCAAACTTTGGGTTAAATGAAAAAGGAACTTTTCAAGTCAGTTTTGTCTTTGAAATCTTGGATATAGTTGAAAGCATTTGATTTTTACTTTTCATAGTGAGTGGAACCAGTAGAATTTTTAATGTGGTTTTCATGCATATACTTGTTTTCCAAACGATTTCTCTAAATATCGAATATTTAAGTACTGTCAGAATTTAAAATGGAACATATTGCTAATACTAACTATAAAAACACGACCTATTAACTACGCACATGACCTCACTACTGCAATTGTTTTTCTTTCTAATTAGAAGAGGGATAGAGCAGTCTTTTCAACAGAAGACTGGAGCAAAAGGAACAAACTGAGGTGGGGCTTATGTTAAAGACAATACAGTGCTTCTATAAATCTACTGAATGCTTTACAAACTGTTTTCTGTTTATATTAATAAAGCTTCAGCAACCTTTACACTGGCTGTGTGATATCTATGACAGACAAATTCAGGCCCAAACCTTTCGTTAAGGAAAACAACAGATTGCATTGTGTTTTTCCCTTTGTAAATACATTGTGTATGGAAGACTCTTACGGTGCAGTCAAGGCAAGGAGCACATCCAGATGTATTTCATGTCAGCATCTGGCACTGCAATGGGTATGTGAAAAGATTATAGAGAGTTAAATGACACAGGAACTAAGAGGTAACAATCACCCACCTGAAGACAAAGAGAAGGAGCAGCAAGAAAATACAGAACATTCAGTACAGAAACAATCTGACCTCCAGTAACTTACTTTCTGATTGTCTGAGGCGTTTTCTGAATAAGTGACATCGTATAATCTTCGTTCATACACATGGTATGTTCACTAATGCCAAAGTGCTCAAGTTTCGGCGTTACACACTCATAGTCATCCATCTTCAGTTTACATTTGGGCGTTTTGGGCAGTGCCCGGGGCGTTTGCAGTCTCAGTGGAGTCTCACTCCTTGGCTTTTGCTGAGGCACCCTCAGGGCGCTCCAGGGCCTGGGGAAAGCGTATTGGGAAAGGCCAAAGTCACAGAGCCGCGGGTTCTGCAGGGGGTCCTTGGGCTCCTCTGCAGAAGCCGACAGGTGAGGGACATCATTGGCTTTTTCTTCGTCGGATTTATTCTGGACAGACATCGATGATTCACTGTTGACTTCATCCTCCTCTTCTTCTTAAGAAAAGAAATGAAAAAGAAATTATGTCAGAGGTTTCTGTTTCAAGAATTTATAAAATAAACTGGGACACTTCCCCAGTATTAAATTTTTTTTACTTGTTGTTGTAAAAATAGATTCCTCCTTTCACTTTAAAGTACTGAACCTAAAGGGATGCCAGAAGATCTAATTCCAAGTGTTTGTGTTTTGGTTTATTCTTACAGCACCAATCACAACAAAATCTTTTACCCTCTGGATATTGTTACAATGCAAATAACATGGATGTACTTGATTTCCTCATTAATAGAAATACACACATAGCTAAAGAGAAACATTTTATAAAAAATAATATATATATTTATATATATTAAAATGATAAAAATAATTTATAAAAATCACTAATAAAATTGATGCTTTTCTTTACATACTGTATTGACAAGAAATATTACCTGTAGAGCCTTTGACTTGTGGTTTGTAGCCATATTTCTGGAACAGCTCTCTTATTTTTTCAAGATCTGCTGCATTTCTTTGCATCAAGATTTCACTTGACTTCATAAACTCATGAATTGCTTTTTTTTCGGAGCAACTCTTACCAAGACTGGCATTAACATCATCCTTTGGGGACAGAGAGGGGAACATAGAAATACTGGTTTTCAAATCATCACATGGTAGTTGTTTACACATGAAACACTTTGGGAGTAAATATTCAACAGCAATTCAGATGAAGATAAGCAGTGAATTTAGGTCTTTTCTATACGCCTACGGAATACCAGGAATATATAGGGCATAAGCGTGTGGAAACTTACACAAGTAACTGCAATGACAGTTCACAATGTGATAACTACTTATGGGTAACCTTGCCAAGAAAATTATATGCTTTTACCCCAGAAAAATATGAGATAACAGCAATTAGTTTGAACTCTTACTCCATATGTACAAAGAATTAGTGCAGAGCAGAAGGTAAACCTCACTCTTATATCACTCAATTATTTCTACATTGCCCATTTTTTCTACTTCTGTAGAAGAAATAGACAACATTTTTCACAAGATTAACTGAATGGCTGAAGGTACTGAAACTTCTGTGAAGATTGATTTTATTCTAAAGGCTGGTCATGGAAAACAAGCAAATTTACCTTTTTTGTAGGGAGATGCTGTTCCTGAATCATTCTCTTTATACCCTGGGACAGCTACAACTTCCTTGTAACCTTTGTTCCCTGCTTACCTGAGCAACAATAGTGACTGCAAGCTAAGAAATACTGCTAAACCTACTTTGGGTCACCCCCAAGTTTTTGGGCATTACCCCAATATCCATGGCCATTATGAGGACTTAGAGGTAACTGAGTAAAAATAAAGGTTATAACTGCTGACTTACAAAGTTGAATTGTGGCTGAATAATCAAAGCAGAACCATAAGTTTACGGAATGTGCACACACATGTAATTTTTCAAGAAGAAAGCAAGTTAAGATGTTACCTTCTGAGCCTTGATTTCGCAATGGAGGTCATGCAACACTGCTAGTGGAGATTCATCTTCATAGTCTTCAAGATGCATGTTCACATAAAAGAGTTTAGAAAGTAAAAGAAGTGTCTTAGTGTTTTAGCATAAAAGTAACATTCTGTATGGGAATGCAATTTCCTGTATTAGCAGAGGAGAGGCTGGACATGAGCTGTCAGTGTGCACTCACAGCCCAGAAAGCCAAACGTGTCCTGGGCTGCATCCAAAGCAGCGTGGGCAGCAGGGCCAGGAAGGGGATTCTGCCCCTCTGCTCTGCTCTGCTGAGACCCCCCCTGCAGGGCTGCATCAGCCCTGGGCTCCCAGCGCAGGGAGGACAGGGACCTGTTGGAGCGAGTCCAGAGGAGGGACACCAGGATGCTCAGAGGGATGGAGCTCTGCTCCTGTGAGGAAAGGCTGAGAGAATTGGGATTGTTCAGCCTGGGAGAGGCTACTTCAGGAACTAACTGCAGCCTTCCAGTATCTGAAGGGAGCTCACAAGAAAGATGGAGCAGGACTTTTTTTAGTGACAGGACAAGGGGGAATGGATTCAAACTAAGAGAGAGAAGTTTTAGGTTAGATATTAGGAAGACGTTCTTTGCTGTGAGGATGATGATGCTCTGGAACAGGCTGCCCAGAGAAGCTGTGGATGCCCCATCTCTGGAAGTGTCCAAGGCCAGGTTGGATGGGGCTCTGAGCAACTTGGTCTAGTGGAAGGTGTCCCTGCCCACGGCAGGGGGGTTGGAACAAGGTGATCTTTAAGGTCCATTCCAACTCAAACCATCCCATGTTTCTATAATATTAGAGATGATGTATTCATACCTTAGAGAAAGAGAGTCAATATAGACAAAAGCAAAGAGAACTAGTTCCTGTCAGGTACCATGCAGAGGACAAAAACTGCTCTTTGTACAGTGCGTTAAACTCCACAGAGAAACTGCCCAGGCTTCCACTTTCATGTAGCAGCTAATACTGTATATGGCAGATATTGATAAAGCAAGTAGGTCCCTGGGCCGCCAAGAATTACTTATGTTAAAATTTTATCCTTAGAGAGCTTGGATGAAATCGGAAAAAAGTGATAGAGAACCAGTGAAAAACTAATCTCAGCAGAAAATGGAATTTTTCCATCGTATTTGCACGTGGGAAGATGCATTGCTCGCTTACACAAGGCAACAGTCATTACTTTTTTCATGGGAAACCAAGGCTAATTCAAACAGTGTCAAAGAGGGCGCCTGCTACATGACAAGACACAGCACAGAGATAAACACAGTGAGAAGCCCAAGCTATCTGTCCAGAGAGAGAACACGCCCCGCAAATATTTTCGTATATCGATCCACGAAAAGAAGGAGACGCAAGGAGGTGATTCCCATTTCATCCCAGCCATCCTGCTTTTCTCCGTGATAAAACTTTGTGGCCACACGCCCACAAAGGAGCTCAGAGAGACAACGAGACGAAGAGGAGCCCAAACAATTCCCAGCCGAGCAACTCCCAGGCTGACCTCCGGGCCGCCCAAAGGCGCTCCCAGAGGAGCACAGAGGGACAGTGGCAGGCGGGAACGCAAATCGACCAAGGAGCCCCGAGGAACAACCGCGAAGCCACCGTGCCCAGGCGTGCCGCCCGTGGCCGCGGGCTGCTCTTACCCGCGTCCTCCCGGCGCAGGGCCCGCTCCAGCTGCTTCACCTCCTTCTCCACCGTCAGGGCCAGGTCCCGCAGCTTGCCGAAGAAGGCCCCGGTGACGTCCATGGTTCCGAGCAGGCGAAGCTGAGCGCGGAGACAGCGGGGCCGAGGCGGCGCTGAGTGACACCAAACCGGGCCGGGCCGAAGGGAACCGAACCGAACCGGGCCGGGCCGCGCGCGCGCCGCTGAGGACCTTCAAACTGCCGCCGGCGCGAGCCCCATTGGCGCGGCCGGGCCCCGCCCCCCTCCGCCTCTCGCGAGAGCCGCCCTCCCCGCTCGCCCGCCCTCCGCCGCGCCGCCATCTTGGCTCCTGCGTGGCGCCGCCGCCACTGCCGGAGCTTCCCGGTGAGTGAGGCCGGGAGGGGAACGCGGGACTGGGGCAGCGGTGTGCCCGCGGAGCCCCACGGCTTCGCTTCTAAATCGGGCCAGAGGGTAGAATGCTGGCGTGCAGCTGCACTGTGGGAACGGCGTGGGTTGGCTTCTATTTGCGGCAGTGCCGGTTTGTGCCGTGGTAGAAATGCTTGGGTGACTTCCTTGGTCACGGCACCAAGGCTGACAGATTTCATGAAGGGTGTGGACAGCTCTCTGAGGCACATCGTGTGGCTCCTGGGAATGTCGTATGCAGGGCCAGTTGGACTCGATGATCCTTGTGGGTCCCTTCCTATTCCGCGTATTCTGTGATTCTTTAAAGCTGAGGAAATCCCGTGTAATGCGAAAGCTGGGCATTAGCGCGTTCGAGACTAATGGACAGGTTAATGAAGAGCACTTGTGTAAAATCCAAACGTCATTCGGCCTTTCCTGCCCCTTACACCCAGCGCGTTGTGCCAGAGTCTGTCGGTGCTTTCCGCTTACGCCACTTGGTCTAATTCAGGATATTGCTTTTCTCTACCAGCCAGATTTCCCTCGGTCAGGATACAGGACTAGGTAATTACGTACTAATAAGCTTACGGAGAGGCTATAGTTCAAAACCTAATGCTGAGGAAAGGCCAGATTTGGATCGAGAAGCTAGAGCTGCAAATACTGTGTTTAGACAACACAGCTGTTTGAAGAAGGCATGAGCAAAGTGAGCCCTTCATTCTTGAGTATCTGTGACTGGCTTTTCATTAAATAATTTATGAAGTATATGCTGTAATTGCAGTGTGAGGGTAACTGAGTAAATTCTTAAGCTACATATACATAGATTTCATTTCCCCTTTTCCGATTCTTAATTTTCCAGTTTATCTGGCCTTGTGTGTGGTGGTTTGTGAGCATCAGGTTCTGATCTTGAACCTTCAAACCAGCCAGCTAAAAGGCACTGGAGTGAGTGCAGAGCTTTTAATCTTTGTTGTCAAAGCCTTACTTTTGTCCCTAAGGTAATGAGTATTATCTATTTCTGTTTATGTTTTAAGGCAAAATGTTTTTAACAACAGTATTACTATGGAAGAGAATTCCTGGGAAACAATGGATTGGCAAATACAGGCGACCAAGACTGGTTACCATTTCAATGAAGCAAGCAATGGTCCGAAGGCTGGAGATTGAAGCAGAGAATGAATATTGGCTCAGCCAACCTTACCTGACAAAGGAGCAGGAGTACAAACACAACGCAGAAGAGAGACGTGCCAAGTGGGAAGCTTTCAAACGCCTGAAACAAGCCAAGTTTCCTGAGCACAGATACATCAGCGATCATTTAAACCACTTAAACGTGTCAAAGAAGTGGACATGTTGAATAATACAGCATATTTCTATTTGGCACATGTCATGTACTACCCTGGGATCTGCTCTCATACCTGTTGTGGTAATTCACTGTAATTAGGGTGGGTGACAAATGAGACTTTGCTGTAGTGTACAAAATGCTACATTAAAAGTAGTCCTCTGGGATGGTGTATGTTTCCTTATTATTGCTTTGTTAGAGAAGTTCTTTGTGTGGCCAGCCCTGTTCTTCAGGGTTTAAAAAGCAAGTTCCCAGGTGCAGTGGTGGTGATTTGTAGATAACCTAGTTTATAGTTTCAGTGGTTGCTGTGTGAAAGCCTGGAGGACACTGCTGCAGTGTTGGAAGGGCATCTGCTGGTACTGGCCACATGGCTTGGGCTGGTCCCTCTCCCTTCCTCAGGGATTGTTCTGTGCACACCAGTACTTGAGACGTGACTATGACACTTGCCATCAGGCATGCAAGGACCAAGGGGAACTAGAACTGCAGAGACAGGGGGACGAGGCTGGAGTTAATGGAATGTTATAAAATGTTCCATTAAAAAAACCCAAAACTTTCTGGAATTAATTGTTGATTTTAACTGCCAGTGTCATTGTCACGTCAGCTTGGGTGTTACAGCTCTCTTACACAGATTGTTCCTGATCTAAAAGGAATGTGGCTGATTCCTGTTTGAGCAGTTGACTTCTAAGTCAGGCTTAGTGTCCTGAAGGAGTAAGAATTAGCCAAGTTAGGCTTTTGATTTCCCCCCAAGACCCAATGACCTGGAAGATGTGTCAAGAGTGAGTGTAATCTGAGGTTTGTTGCAGCTGGAGTGTAAAAACCGGAGCAATAGTGCAGTGTTTCCCAGGTAGGGTGTTTTTCTCACTGATCTAACACATAAATGCTACAGCTGAGCACTTTTCAGATTCTTTCACATACTTTTATTAAATTGATGTTGCATTCACCGATGAATTCAAGTGTCAAGTCCATTCATATCACTTTGGAAAAGAGATTTAAAACGGTACTTGTTAATTAAACATGAATTATACTTCAGAGAAGTATGAACAGGTCTGAACACTGATGTACAAAATCTTGAATGCACTTTCATTGGTTATAAATGGCTTAAGAGAACTTTATGAAAAAGTATACATATGGGGAAATTGCAAATACAATTAAAACATGAAGGAACTTCCAGGCAAAGCAATGTGATTTTGTATTTAATTCATTTATAAAAGCCCGTTTCAAAAAGTTACTTCAAGTATTAAACTATAAATGGCAACGTTTTCTCTGTGCATAGGATGAGTCCTATCTGTAACATACAAAAAAATACAATAAGTGTGTCATTATTACAGGTATCTTTTACACGTCATCCCAAACTTAAATACAGCTCATTACAAGTTTAGGCAGCACAACAATAAAAATAACTTTGTGGAAGTAGAACAGCTGGGACACTGTGATTAGTGCAAATGTTGATGACCCTTGCTGGCAAATACAAAAGGAACTGCAGAGATAACCCAGGGATGTTTCATTCATCTAAGTTAAAAAACGGGACAGACTTAACAGCAGGAATGCTGCCTCTTTCTGGGATAGCTTTGTGATTGTAAATCATTGTTCAGGAAGATTTAAGTTTCCCACAATAAAGCTGGTAACAGGATAAGGGACAGGAGAAATCAGAGAGGACCATGCTAAGTCTCAAGTTGTCAGCTAAGCAGCATAAACGGAGGGGAATCAGCATGTCACCCCCAACGCTTTGGTGACAATTAAAGTAATACAAATACTTCATCTCTGACACATCTGCTTGACTGCTGAGCATGAGCTCTCTGTTTCTTAGGACAGGGTAGGAAGAAAGGTGGGGAAACCTCCCAAACCCAAAGAAAGCGATCCTGTAAACATTATCAGACTTCACTACCTAATGGAAACAAATTCAAGTAATGGCTTCAGAAAACAAATGGCCAAACACCAGTTTTAATCCGCATTAAAACAAACTACGACTTGTAGCTTCATGACATTTCATGACAGTTACATAATTAAGAAAAATGTATATAAAAAGCTCTATATACAAAATAAATTGATAGAAATGAGTGTAACAAATGTGTTCAGTACTAAATCACTTCATGTGCAGCTGCTCTTTGGTGCCATTTAGGGATAGAAGAGTCTCTGAAGTTGCACACATCGCTGTTTTTTAGATACTGCGAAAAGAGGTGTTTGTGAGCTAAAAGTACCTGCTGCTTGGAGCCTCTCTAAATCCACACCCAAATCCCCCAGTCAGACACAATTTTAGAGCGTGTCCTTGGAGAACATACACAATGAAGCTCAAAGCTGTCATGGTTTTGTTGTCACTTGTAATAAAAATCTGGTCAGTCAGTGCTCCAGATCCAGGCTGATTTGGTAAATCTGTGTTGGAATCAGTGCATCTTGGAAAATCTGCCAGACATTAATACTGCTGCAAGTGCTGCAGTTTCCCTCCTCTTGGGGCTCTGCTTAGCTGCAACTGGATCACGCTTCAGTTAGATCATGAGGTCTCTGTGTGCATACTCAGTGGTATTGAAATTCGTCCCAACCCAAAAGATGATTTATAATTAATAAAGAACCACACCAGACCAAAGGAAAGAAACAGTATCTGAAAACTGTAAGTATTCTGCACTCTGGAGAACAGGACCAGTTTGTAAGAACAGCATACCAAAGGTAGCTTGGTACTTGCAAATTCCACACGCAAGAGGCAGCTTTAACAAAAAAGTTAGCATGATTTCTAATCAAATCACTAAAAATAGAAGTGCCCAAACTTCCTCTAAAATAACCCTCTGATTATTTAAAACAGAGGTTTTTAATCACATCTGACTTGTATCAATACAGTCTCAAAATAATGCTGTAGGAAGTCAATTAATGACAGAAACCTCCTCTTCCTGCCCTCCTCCCACAATACACCTTTGGTAGGCACAGCAAGGATGTGTGTTGTACACTCTGTGAGTAAGAAAAGAACACGGTATTGTGTAGTTTTAAGTAATTTCTATTTATGGGTTTTCTTGCCTCATATTCACAGGTACAGGTTTATTTCAAGACATTTCAGAAAAATGGAGGATGAATCACACTGAAATCCTCCCCTACATCAGGCTTCTGTCCTCACACTGGGAATTTAAAGCCATATTTTTGATTTTTTGAGTGTTTGTAGATTTTTTATTTAAGAGAGAAAAGCGGTAAGAAAGAGGAAAGCAGTTTCTAATTGTAGCCAATGTCGACTATCCTACAATGACTACTATGTATGGCTAGTAGTAGTCATTACTTTAATGGATCTAAAAGCTTAAGGGCTGCTATTTTTAATGACAACCTAAGTATTTTCAAGACTCCCTGACAGAGTAGGTTAAAGCACAAAACCAGGATGTACAGCATGGCTCAACACCCTAAAACAGTTGTTTTCTCAGGATCCAGTCCCCTTCTGATTTCCTGACCATGGGCCAAAAGTACCCCCTTCCTGCAGCCCCTGCCTCTGCTGGCAGGGACACGTACAAGAACCATCCTGCTCCCTCATGGACTTCCTGGCACAGCAGAGCACAGGGAGTGCTCAGGACAGAATCCAAAGGCAGAGGATGTCATCCTGCTGTCTTAGCCATGATACCTCCCCCAGAGCCCACACCTGCCAGGAAAACCTAACCCTTCCATCCCACTCACTGGCATGCCCTTCGGCAGTACAATTCCCTTAGGGAACTTAATTCCTTTAAAACAGCCCAGGGTTGCTCTTAGTCCCCAGTTACCCAGGGGAAAAAAAAAAAATCAAAGGGGTTGGGGGTAGTGAATGTGGGAGAATCATCTTTCAGTCATTTTACTATGTTTTGTATTTGTCAAAGTGACTTTCAGTAACGCTTGCTTTTACACCAACAGTAACTCTGGCCTCAGGATTATACTAAACCACTGCTCTCCTCACCTCAAATATGAAGAAAAATCTAGGACAAAATATTCCTGTGATCTGCATAAACATGTCAGAATGGTCAGCTCTTCATGAAAAGCCGAAAGAATGTCCATCAGATTTACAAAGAAGTGGTTTCAGAAGAGCAGCACTCACTAGAAAATGCACATGGAGATAGCCCAGTCTGTTTACTTGCAGTTTTTCCTGTAGATTCACTATCCTGACTAAAGAAATCAAACCAGTTCTCCTGATGTTGGCCTACAGGATACATACATTCATGGGGGGGGTATATGAAGGGCTTTGGGGGGAGCAGAGACCATATTGCTGAGTCAGTGATACTGATGAGGATTCTGACATACATTTTTCTTATTGTTCTGCCAGATGATGTCCGTGCATGGACATGTTATTTCAGCTGTAATACATAGATGCAGTAAAAGCCAGATGATATCCCAGGCCCTCCATGACAGTTCCACCAGTGTTTGGGGCTGCAAATTTTGGTATTCAGAACAAGCCATTTGAACGTGCAGTCTTCCTTCTCTGTTCTCTTCCCCAAGAAATTTTGCTGGTGCAATACTGCTGAGAGGTTATGTCAAGATGGGCATTTCTCACTTAACATTTGAGAAGAAAAAGCTAAACCTTTTCAGATCAATGTGTAGCAAATGTTTTTGTAAGTTTTGGAATTAGCAAATGCAAAATTTATTGTATAAAGTTTGAAGAAACATTCTGCAAGTTTTATAAAACATGCAAGTGTGGACCATTGCTTCTGTCTCAAGAACATCCAACAGTGAAATCATGTTCATGGGTTCTCAGAGTTCTTGTTCCAGAAGTTTAATATTTAATAAAAATTTATTATATCCAAAGACAAAAAAATACTTATTTTAAACCTTACAGTATATTTGATACCTTAGAATTTCCATCATAAACATATTTAACTCAAGTAGCAATCAGTCTGGGAGACAAACCAAACAGGTTCTTTTGGACTAGATCATCAATTTGACTACTACCTTCAGTCTGTATCAAAAGGGCTCATGTCTATTTGTAATCAGCATCAGCTGAACACCAGAAAAGTTACAGACAGAAAAATATTATTTGTCACTTTTCCCAGGTGCAAAATTCCAAAACCACCCAAAGACGTGTTAGCAATCTTCTCTGTAGAGGAGTGAGGAGAAAAAAAACCCATTCTGTTTGCTGTAGGTCTTGAGCTAAGGATGGGATGGACTTGATTCCTCACACAGGAAATGCATTTTGCCTTCTGTGAACCAGTACATTGCTGCACAAAGCCATCAGTATTTTGCAATTTCAGCATCACTTTAAATTGGACTTGAAGGTGGGAGACTAAAGGATGCAATTTTTCAGTGTGCTAACACAGATCTATAATCCAACACTAATCTTCTCTTAAGTACCTGATACTTGTATTTTAGAACCAATAAAATCTTTTGCCTTTATTAAAAGGATAAAACAAAAGTATAAAACAGTATTTATAAACCATGAAGAGTCCCATGGAAAAAACAGTACTCTGCTGGTTCTGTTTTCTAGCAACACACAACTCCAATATGATTTTCCTCAGGGGTACTTTACCATTTTGTTGCTGCCTTATACAGAACACAGCAAACAGTAACAGAAAATATAAGAACAGTGAATTCCTTTTTGCACTGCCTTTTCCTTGTATACTGACTGACAATTGTTGGAAAGTAATAATCCATGCTTTTTTTCAACTAAAACCCAAGTTTTCTTCTTTGAGCTCTGTCCTTGGTATGGTTAAATAAATCAAGTTAAAATGATGAGGAAGCTCAATCCTATAGCAAAAAAGCAACACCCAAGTTAAAGGCTTTTATGTTGTTGGCATTGCCTTGCTCCAAAGCACAGCTAGTAGCAGGAACCCTCAGTCCCAAAAGACTTGGAGAGCTGTGATCATGGGGTAGACTGGTTAATAGGAAGAGAAGAGAAGACATCATCCAGTCCCTTCCCCATCACCTGGTATCTGAACTATGTATACTCCCATTTCAGACTGGCTGACCATGCTCTAGGCTGACTTTTTCCTTCCTTTTCTTTTTTCCTTTCCTTCTGTACTCGAGACCTGCTATGGAAGTGACTTCTGCAGTGCCTAAGGTATGAAGTTTGCCCGTGAGGAGGTAGGAGTCTCTGCAATCTACCCCCACCACTGCAGCATAAAAGAAATGCATAGTTCCCACTCTGGACCTTGTGCATCCAAGCAGGGCACTTCTGGATCTGGCCCTTTGGTAGCAGTATATAATTCAGTGTTGCATAAATGCACATTAAGAATCTTAAGGCATCTGTCTTAACTTCCCTGCTCTGCAATAGTGCTTACAAGAATCCGTTGTACTGTGCAGAAACTTGAAGTTCTTGTCTCTTCCTAAAATGTTCATGTTCCTTTTTTCCTGCTCAGCTTCTTCCAAACAAAATTAAGTAATATTCAAGCTCAAAATGTGTTGCAGAAACCTAGTGAAACATAAAAAAGGTAATTAATGAAATTATCCAATTAGCTTTGAAAAAAACACATCATAATGCATTACACAAATGCACCTGGGTAATATGATTTACAGACTTCTGATTAAGGTAAGTAGTTAAGGCAACTTCAACTCAGAAATAGCCTTCTGGGAGGTGTGGGGTTTTGTTTCACACTTCTTATGTTTTAGAAGCTTATCGGTGCTAAGAACATCAATCCATCACCACCGATCTGCATCTAAAGTATCCTGGACCCCTGACTGGCAATTCAATTTTTGAATTAAATTGATAAATGTGAGGACACAAATGGAATTTGCCTAGGTGAGGCTGTGGGACTGGCCTTCTTCTGCAAATCAAGCTCTGAACACTAGAATAAGCCATGACTTCGCTTCTACTGTGAGTGACGGGCCCAAAATTTAAAACCACAACTATTGGCTTGTTATAGGGTATTATGGAAGTGCACTGAACAGATGTTGGATCTCACAGCTACTGTATAGTTGCTTAGAAATGCAGGGCTGGAATTAACCCTCTTGGCCTAAACTGTGATCAAATCCACCTGAACTCAGAATGGTTCAAACACTGTGTTACTGAGTTAATTTAAGGTAACACATAACCAAATGCTTTTGCACTGGGTGCAATTATGCACTTTTATTTATAGAACTTTTAAAACTAGTGTAGTTTGGGCAAGTGTAACACGAAGTACAAATTCTTTACTAAATCTGGCCTCGCTTTAGGAAGAGAGGGAATATAGAAAAGAAATTAATCTCAAACTATTACCAGTTAATTGTCTAGCTTAAGACAGTCATCTGTGCTCCCTCTCTAGGTCAGTGGAAACAAAGATTAAGACCTTTCTATAATACCCTATCAAAGGCTGCTGGGATGAGCTGCCTTCAGAAACTTCTATTCTGCTCCATGAAGAACAGGAAAGCCTTTGTAACCTATTTAGATCAGATTAGGTTTTATATAGCTGGAGGCTGAAAAGAACCCCTTGCTTGGGATGTTCTTTTGCACATTTCATTGCATATATAGCATTAAGAAAAGTTGGAAAGGAGAAACTTACCATTGGTGAGTTCTCATGGCTGAGTAGGTTTTTCAAAAGTCCTAACTAGCTAGTCTAATCTTGTTTTTTTATGAGTTTACATTGGGCAGTCTGACCAACATCAGCCCAAGCATCATACCATCACCCACAAAAACCTTTTAGAAAGGTTTTTTTTCCTTTGAAAACAAACCAGCCTCTCTCAAAACTGTAATTTTAGGTCAGAAGTCTCATTAAAAATAAAAGGAAAGGAAAACAAAGTAATCCTAAAATTACTGAGCTTATCAAATTCAAATGTAGTGTTTTATTTCTGATAAAAATGTGAATTACCTGCAAAAACATCCCCCTCACAAAAAAAACCACACAACCCAAAANAAAAAAAAAAAAAAAAAAAAAGAGGCAGGGGGTAATGGCTCAGCTCTAGCTTCTACAGCTGTTGGTTGACCAAATAAGATTTGTTTCTCTTCCAGACAGAAAAACTTAGTGGGAGCTTATAAGCTTGCCACAGTAAAAAGTCAACATAAAAGAAGTCTAATTTAGTAATTGGAAATATACCAAGAGAAATTTCATACATGCCCCAGCACTCACTGTATTTCCTAAATGCAAAGTGCACACAGAGCACTTTAATGCAAAAAGCATTCCAGAAGATCACTGTCAATTCTAAATGTGACAGAGCAGTCTGTATGCAGAGACCTGTATTCACTTACTGACCTTATGCAGCTTCCTAAAGAGCAGAACATGGCCCACCAACATATGATTAAGAAAAAGACATTTAAAGAGCTCTTCCTCAAGACAGTGTTTCATCTCAGAATTGCACTTAGCATCAGATTCTTTTCCCTGGTCAGGTAATAAATCCAGCACTATCCACTTCAATCTAAATTACAGGATTAATCTGACTCATTCCAGGCCTAGCCAGCCCATGTTTCCTGCACTACAGCATTACTCCCATTCTTGGCTTCTCAACAGCCACTCTGAATTTTGTTTAGATTTTGCTATTACTCATCCAACATCAGACAACTTCTCTGCATTCCATGACTAGTTGATTTTTGACTCTGAGATGTCAATGTTATTCATACATGTACAGAGACAGCAATCAATGATGTTAGTCTTACCTGTTTCTCATTGAGATGGTTGGTTAGTAATTAGCTGAGATCAGCTTTCCAGTGAAACTATAATATGCTTTTTTGCACCTAGAATGTGAAAGAATCTTAATTATGTGTTTTTGCAGATTTGCATAACAAATAGCAGAGATTTCAAACCAGAAAGCACATTGACCATGTTGTGCCTACTTTACAAAAATATTTTCCTCCCCCTAACCAAACAGAGAAGATCCCAAATCACAGAACTGAAGTGCAAAATGAGAATTATCTATCCTTCTACCATCCACTACCTTAACACAATAACTAATTTTGAAGCAGAACATGGGATGCAAGTTAGCCTTAATTTCTAAATATCCTGACTTGATTCTGTGGAACACATTTTCTTCTATATCACTCCAGCCAATTCCTAAGGACTTTCTAGGNTTTAGGTGAAAAAAAAAAAAAAAAAAAAAAAAAAAAAAAAAAAAAAAATTGAACCACAAACAAAACCACTACCTGATTTCACATTTTCCTCTTCAGGGCCAGTTTCCACCCACTGACAGTCACCAGATAGCAACCGATTTTGTGATTCACTGAGTGGTCGAGGAAAGGACTGATTGGCTACAGAGCTGAAAAGTAAGCAAAGTCAACAGGAATTCTGTTATACCAGTAGCTGCTTCAGACACTTCTAGAATAGTGAAGTTACTTAAAAGCAAAGCTAACAACAAAAAACCCTACAGTGCCAGCTGGAAATGGCTGCGTGCCCCCAACTCTAATTCCTCTACAGGCTTGATCCAGTCATCAGTCTAAAATAACCCCTACCTGACACAGGCCACACACTTCTAATGGAAAAAACCCATGGATTGATGCATAAGAAATGGCACCCTGACAATAACACTGCCACACAGCTGAAAAGAAAACCTACGCAGTTCCATCTGGAAGAGCAACCAAATACCATCTTATCCCATGCAAATGCCAAGGCCTTCTTCTGAATAATCCTCTGAATGTAAAAGGATACTTTGCTGTTTGCACAAGGGTCCTGATCTTGTGTAAATTTCACAGGTTATGTTGCACTGGAAGCAATTTCTTCTCTGTATTGCCTTTGAATCCTCTAATGACTGGTAACTCAAGTGACTGCTGTTGACAATAATCTTCAGCTTAAAAATTCACCAAACTATGCAGAAGACTTCTACAGTAGCAATTGTAAACACTCCCAGAAACTGCACACAGAGATTCCTGTCTCTTTGACAATACACTGAAAATACACAACATGTGAATTTGGGAGGAATAAAAAGTAATGAGCTAAAACCCCCAGCATGACAGATCTACTTCTCTTGCAAAGTGTCTCAGCATTACTTGTTTAAGCACTCTCGAAGTGATGAAATACAAATAATACCTTGCTTTCACAAAAAAACCCCAAACCCCAAACAAACAAATAAACAAAACAAATTTATTTCCATGGACAATTATTCAGTCTTCCCTAGGACTTTTTTGATTGTTAAGAGCCAGTAAGCTCTCCTACTTTTTCTATTATCTCTGCATTACTTATTATCTCTTATTTCTGTATTAGACCCTTATCCTCTGTTAGAACAAAACCAAGACACAGTCAAGTTTTTAGTCTTAATCCAGTCTATCCCTTCACTGAAGACTTACAAACTTACTCTGAAGATGACAAGAAGCATAAAGAATTCAAAAACTAACTTTGAAACATTTTTTTCTCTAGATTAGTACTAAACAGTACAAAATCAGTATTTTAAGTACCGTAGTTACCTTTTGGCAGGTTCATTTTGGCTCGAGACTGCAAGTTGCTCTGGATCCATAATCACCAAACGAGTTGGGAAATTACATCCATCACCCAAACTAAATAAGAAACAAAGACTCAAATCACTATTGGTATCTGACTTAAATGAACTGATCAAGGACCCAGGAAGGAGGCAAAGGCTACAGGCTCAAGTCAATTAGCTGAGCACAGTACTGAACTCCAGACTTTAGCAAGGCACGTCTATCACTAAATCAGATGATCAGTTAATTAAATCTTGGAGCTCAATTGATTCCCACCCTATCACTGCGTATGGATTGCTGTGCACAGGACAAGTCTGTGGGTTTCAGAAACACAGATGTATTTCAGTAGACTGTAGCCTGTATCTTCTCCCAAACCAGCATGCACACGTGGTAAGATTTAAGATTCCCTGGTATTTACAACCTCAGAAGCTGTTTCATAAACAACATTCTGGAGGCCATGCCTTCCCCATCACCCCTGATTTTCAAATTAGCTAAGCCTTCTTTTAAAATTTATCAGGATAACATGTGGTAGCAAAACAGATCAAGCCATGTACAGTGGAGCTTCTGTCTTTAATCACATGGTAGTTGAGCAAAACAGCTGAGTCAGCTTAAGCTGCTCTGCTGTTTGATACCAGACCTCAGCTTCATAAACAGGTTCAGCAACATTTTTACCTGATACACAGCCCCCAAGAGCACTGGTGAAACACAGTTCCTACTTTATTCTGCTGAAGTCTGGTAGTGGTGGAAGTGTGCAGCATGTCAGTCTTGCTTCACCAGGCTTGTCTGCAACTCCCTAATGCTGGTGCAGCTGACATTTTAAATCCAGCATTTTTCATCATATCAGAATTCTTCCCCCTCTGTTGGTTATTTACATGCACTTTCCTAAGTGTCATCTACACCAAAAGGAAAGCTGTCAAGTTTTTCCAGGGGCAAGAGACAGTATTTTTGAACTGATGTTGTTGTGATGCTGCTGTTTGATCTCCTCTGAGTTGCTGATTTCTGCTCTATAATCACTGAGACTATCACCAAAAGGTGTACAGTTTTTGCAATACACTTCTTAAAGCTTTCCAAACTTCTGAATTTAAAAGGCTCTTGTAAGCCAGCTCCCTGTCTTTGAATGAAAACCCTGTGTGGAGTTTGATTGTCTTCTCTTGCATATTTTCCCTGCACTAATATTTATTGTACTGGATATACAAGTTGGCTTTTCAGCTGTGCTTTATTTTTCAGTAGAAAGGGAAGCAAGGTGCAAGTCATGGAATCAATTAATTCCCTACTTCATTACTATTCAAACTGAATACCTGGTAAAGATAGGGAGTAACCAATACTTCTTTTCATCTCCAAAAACCTCTCTTAGATTTTTGCTGCAGCCAAGAGAAAAGCCATTTTTATCAGGACCATTTCGAAATGTGGGTGCACGGAATGTTTCTGTAAAATAAAAACATGCAATTCCTTAAACCAGTAAGGAGTCAGGGAACATGAAGAAACAAACTAAAACTTCTCTGCTGTGGATCCAATTTTGGGCAAGGTGAGGTGATCTTGATCTATATTATGGGGGAAAAAAAAAAGAAAAAATAATCTCAAATAATCAGAGAAAAAAAATTACAGGGTTAGTGAAAAATAAGAAAATCAGGTAAGCTGAACAGTCACATTGCCAACTTTCTCTCTTTACATTTAACAAAGTCTGAGACAAAGCTAAGTACCATCAGCATGCCAAAGATAACCACACACATCCCTTTGTCCTTGTTGACTTGCTCTCTTCAGCCTTCTTTGAGCAGAAGACTTTCCCTTGTAGCAGTAATTTACCATAAGCACTGCTGGACCTAAGCCCATACAGAACAGGTTTTTCCACATCTGCCAAGTTAGGAAGCTGAATTAAGAGCATCCCCCGCAGTCAGAGGAAGATGAAATCTATTACATTAGAAACAGACATATCATGAACTATACCAAACCACCACCATTTTTCTACTCAGTCCAGTCACACCCTTGGCCAAGACCTGAGAGGACTCATTGCTCTCCCTCCATACCAATATCTTGTCTTTTTATGACCATAATGCAGAAAGCAGATAAAGTACTGTGTTTCCAATTATGACCACTGACTTTTGGGTAAGGAATATGTTGAAGTTTTCTTCAAAGTTAAAAAGAAACTGTAAATAGTCCTTACTGTAGATATGTCAACAGAAAAAGATTTCAAATAAGTCTCCTGTCAATCAATCAAAAAATTTTAGCAAAACATTTCTAGCTGAAGATTATTTTACTTTTTATCAACCCACTTATTCTTGAGATTAGAAATTTAAATTCCAATGAAAGATATAAGATTTTGATTTACTCAGTTGTAGAAATACTCATCAGTCCCTGTCCCCCTGCACACCGCAAAAAACACTCTCAAGTGTTTCCTAGCAAGAATTTCAAATATTTTAATTAAATGCACATAGCTTGGTTATGCTGATCAATGCCATTTAAAATGTTGAGGCATAAAATTATGGAAATCTCTCATTATCTAAGAAATGTGCATCAGTGTTTTCATTTTTATTGCACTTTTACAAGCCACTTCCTAACAATAAGGTCAGTTTTCTTCTCACAGGATTTAAGAATACTTGTTTGTATCTAGTTCAAAATGCAGTACATGTTCATGTACAGCAGAGCCTCTGACTTGGTAGGGGCTACCCAGCTACTCAAAGTATTAGAACAACAGAGTGGGAAGTAGCAATTGCAAAGTTACATACCTCACACTTTAAAAAGACAACAAAAATGCATGGTGCCTCAGAGGTCTCAAAAATACAAACAAAAGAAACAAGCAGTCATCATGAATCTGAATGCTTGGCTCCAGCAAAGGACCCTACCACAGGTTTCATTTTCCCATTTGTTTCACCTTTAATTACTTTCACCAAATATGCTTTTTATTGCACAGTATTGAAAAAATCAATTTATATGTGATGACATATCATGTAGGCCTCACATTCTCACTGAATTATCATTTTTCTGGACAAGGAAAAGTTCCATATCCCAATGAACTGACCTATAGTTGATCTGTTTTTGCCAACTAGCCAGCAGTGGTAGCTGAAGAGTGACAGGATGCTGATGAAGAACATGGCTGCCACAAAGAACAGGAATAGTACGTGGAACTTTGCATGGGTATCTGGCAATTCATTCTGGGGAGAAAGAGAGAAAGAGATTAATATGTTAACACTTCCTAGCAGCTAAGGCAGTATTGTTGCTGAACATTTCCTGCCATACCCAGACTGCTATAGGTCTTTCACCTCAGTTTTCACCACGAAAGAAAAGCAGCAGCCCAGCTTTCCTTTCATGTCATGTTAAACTGGAAAACAACAGCATTTCAATCTCATGGGGACCCCTTCCCCCATGTTTGGTACTGTGCGTGCACATGTTCATCTGTGGTTTTCAAATGCACAGTAGGGGGCAAGGCAAAACATTTTCTATACCAGAAGATGTTAACTGTGCAGCCACAGCCAAAGAGACATGGGGAAAATATGACCAAAGTCACTTCCTCTGAAGAGGAAAAAAAGTGCAATTCCTGCCACAAGGTAGTAATACTGAACCTAATTCTTAACTGGTATAATGAATATAAAAGGGAAATAGTTGGCATGAAGGAGTCCTAAAACAGACATGGGACAGATCTTCAATTTTTGATGACCTCTAATGTTTAAGCAACAACCAGCATGTACCTAGCAAAACAAATTTGCCACGTCTGAGTGGACAAAAGTGAATCACCAGAAACCTATGTGAAAAATAACAATTTCAATATAACCTGCATAAAGAAACCAACCCCCACCCATACCAGATTGTCAATTCTGCCCCAAACTATTTTTAGACTTCCACTTTCAAAAGGCCAATGGGATTTGTAAGAATACTATTCCAGCTCTATATCCTGAAAATCACAGCACTTTCAAGCAGTTGACCTTTAACAACATTATGAAAGCAGAGAGGCTATTTTTACTCAGCTATTTACTTAGCATTACTGCCATTACTTTTTCCATTAGTGCATTCAGTACACCCATTTATCTACGGCTGACTTTCTTTTTTAAGCTAAAACACATTTCAATTAAGATCAAGTGCACATAGGCATATCCATTTCCCTGTACATGGCTTATATTTATAAGCAACAGATTACTAGTCTCCTTCCTTCTGTGATGATGTAAATACCTGCCATGAATGACTGGACTAGAAAAATTGTAGTAGGAACAATATTTAAATAATGACAGCAATATTGGATTTTACCTTTGGACAATTCTCTGCAGCTTTCCTGTGGCAAAGCTTTGTGCAAAGAAAGACAATTTATTAAACACTAGCATTATGTTAAGACAGAGTGTTTGAAAACAGCACAGGCTTTGTTAAGAACAAAGTGGTTGGTGTGCAAATGTGCTCTTGCATGTGCCAATTTCCAAAGCACATCAGCAGCTTTAGGTCCTGTTCTCCAAGAAAACAGAGAAGTACACAAGAGCCCACTACCAATTTCCAAGGCATTAAATTTTCTACTGAAGCATAGAGAGTGTGACTGGATCACTTTCAAGTTGTTGCTCAGCTTGGACAGCCTGACTATACCAATTTCCTTCTTTGCTTGCTTCCATCACAAGTAAGGTTCATGTGAATATTCTGTATGATGAAACCATTCACAAAGGTCTGAAAAGCTTGGAATACTCCTGAGGTATAAAGTAATGGTTTATTAATTACAAAAATCTTTCTGACTTCAGAGCATATTTATTACCATTAGATGTAGTTTCAGCCAAAACCATAAAAAATAAATTGCCATTCTTTGCACAATTTTCTTCATTTAAAAAAGATCAGATAACAAATCAGTACAGTTTTTCTTCTTCCTAATTTCCTTCAATACCGAGCAGCTTGTAGGATGTATCTTTAGTACAACACCTGAAACTGAACCAGTGCTTGAGAAAACAAAGGAAGAAAGAGGAAAGTGGGGTTCAAATTAGCCTTTAAATTCCTAACTTTATACCGACAGAGTGGTATCTTGGCTAATATGCTAACATTTAACTAATCTCTTGTAGGCAAGATGTATGGCTTTTAAACTACAATAATATGCGCAAAAAGCTTAGGGAGAGCCCAAGCATCTACATTAGTCAGGCACATATACACAGCATTTTCCAAAGTGCTGGCTGCCATCAGATAATTCTACAGTAAGCAAATGACAGGCAGAGTCCAACTCTCTAAACTAGCATTTAAGTTCACCTTCCTTTTTACTGGCCATTTTGTTACTTATTTACTGACAATTCGTGCAACAGTCCCTCTTCCACCTGCAGTGGGGACATGTTGTGTTCTGTGACCCACTGAAATACAGCCTAGCAAAATACTCCAGTTGCTGCTTATTCCTGAGCTTCATGTTGAAGCAATAATAACTCTTTCTACCTCAGAGCACACTGCAGTATTCCCTAGCTGCCCAACTGATTTTTGTAACTTCAATTCCTATGACTCTTTTGAAATTACATATTTAAACAAAATAATTCTCTACAAGGAATTCTCAGGAGTTTATTCAGATGCTGAAAGAGCAGCAGCACCACCAGATTAATCTTTGTGTTTTCTGTGGGTTAGAAAATCTAAGTTTATTTCACTTGTGTCTTCCTTAACCAGCAGCTCTATAACCTGGAGGATTTTTTGAATTATGCATGATTAATCTGCACGATCCCCAGGGAGCATTTACCTCTTCTGACTACCCAGTTTCATCCAGTGGTTGTAACTTCTTGAATGACAGTTGCAGAACTGAAGCATCTTTTGAAAAAGGCCAGTTCTTTACTGGAGAGAAGCATGCAGTCTTTGAGTGTGTATAACAAGCTTATTCACAGTGGTGTTCTAGCAGCAGTCCACATGCCCCCCGCATGTGAAAAGAGAGTGAAACTTCAGACATTGGTTATTTAAGACCATTAGGCTCAGCAGCAGCACAGAAGCAGAGACTTGCAGGTGAGAGAGCTGCAGAGTTTACAAAAGGAAGCAATTTCCACTACACAATCTGGACTACTTAGCACACAATAGGCTGAAGACAGTCACATTCAAGAGTTCCCTACAAACTCCTTCACAAACAGAGTCATTTGATTGCTATCAGGTCATAAAACCCCTCAAACAAAAAAGTGCTGAGCTTGATTTGTTCGTCGTTTTTCAGTAGATAGGTACCCACGACATGTACCACATCCTTTATTTGGCTATACTAAGGATTAAAAATTAATCTGGAGGACAGTGAAAGACATTGAAAATGACTGGAAAACATAACGGTTCCAAGGAGGTGGCAGTGCACCAAGAATAAGAGTAGACACAAATATAAGCTGGGAAGCATCACCATGCACTGTGTAAACAAGGCATCAAGCACTGGGTGTCCAGCCACTGCTGGTGTTTGTGTCAAATACATTTGGCTAAACTGACATTTTATCTTTAACAACCTCTGAGAAAGAAATAAAAATGTCATGAGTAGAGAAAAAGCAGTTACGGGTATAAATAATCAGTTACATTCCCTTGATCTACAAACCAGATTTTAACATCAGCATCAGGGTGCAAGACTGTGGTAAACATTTCCAGCCAATGTAGTTGTTCCACTATTGTATGTACAGAATCAAGGCCTTTCTTCAGCACTTCTGCATAGAGCATGAAATATGCTGTGTAAAAGTCTTGCACGTGCAAGTGAGAAACACAAAGGCTTTCTTCAACAGAAGAATTTGGTAGGTGTGCATGTCTCACAATGTTTCCAAGTATCTGCGTAGGAGCATCATGTCTCTATGCAAGTATTATCAACAGTGCAAAACAATGGACTGCTACATTTGTGTAGTTAGCACATACACCTCCACAACCTCATTACAAGTTCTTCCCCCAGGCTGCATTCCCCAGGAAGCAGTCCATACTTCCTTCCAACACTGGATATATCCAGCAGTTTGTTGCACAATCTCTGAATAACGTTTGTGAGGAAGCAAAAAATAAGCACTACCTCCTGAAGATGCACTGTAACATTTCCTATAATCAAGCTTTGGGGGGAAAAAACAACATTGATTTGCTCAGTTTTACAGCATGGTGCTAATAACACCAAGCTTGTGGGCTTTTAATCCCCATATGGGCCGTTTACAGAAGAGGAGGGCTCGATGATCCTTGAGGGTCCCTTCCAATTCAAAATATTCAGTGGTTCTGTGCATCTAGACAGCCTCAACAGCAAATGTCCAAACAGCAATCTGTCTGATGCTGTAGCAGACATAGCTCAGCATTAGCAATATACTGAAGCAGCCTACAGACAGCGCGTGTCAGCAGCATTCTGCTTTGCTTTGCATACAAATGTAGAGAGAACCTTCCAAGAGAGCACTTGCCTAAAAGCTTATGTACAAGAGACATACAAAAATTTGAAAGCCTACAAGATTATGGAGCTGCCACCTCTTTCTGGAAATGTACTTCAATAAGTCAGTTGTAAGATCAGAAGAGTTTTAGCTTTGTGAAATGGGTGACTTAGTATGAGTAAAGTGAGTCAGAGATCTATTCTACTGATAAGATCAGGGAATCGCCAGATTCTGTCTTGGAAGTATCCGGAATTGAAAGCAAGTACACAACTACATTGTCTATTGTTACATTTCATGAGTAGCTCATTCTTGCAGGAAGCATTTTTAACGACTGAATTAATAATAAAAAATAATAATCCCTCTTAAGTTTACTTCCTCTGCTCAAGAGTCCACTTCAACATTGTGTCCGATGAGCTTTGGAAGAGCCTTCCTGGAAATGTTGGTATTAAACGTTTGTTCACTGTAGTCAGTTGTCCTCTGGCCTTTTTTGTTGCACTAACGATTATAAAGTAAGATAACAAAGCAAATTCTTTTTGTCTTTTTTCTGCTCAAGCACTGACTGGTAAATATATAAGAGTGCATCTCCAGTTTCCTTAGAAATTGCATACAAAGCACTGGAAAGCAGCCAGGCAGATGTTTGGAAATGGCACATTCGCAGATTGAAAATTTAACTATTTACAGCCAAGCAAGACTGAACAGCAGAATCAGACCATTTAATTTGAAATATCTTTTAAGACCCAGCCACGACTGATAGACACATTCATGGCTTTCATCTCACAGTACTGACAGCTCAATCCCCACATGGCTCCTTGCTCTCCAGTGACAGGCTGCTATGCAGAACTGACAGGCTAAGAGAAACGCAGTACTTTGGCAGATCAGACCCACAAGTTTAGATGAAAACAAACTTTTTTGCACGATTTATCTTTCCAAATGCCAACTGTCTCAAAGTACAGCTATTTTGAATACATGATCAAGCTTCTCTTACCCTGACATGGCAGCAACCTTTTACTCCAATAAAGCAAATACCAGTATCTACTGCTGCAGACAGTTACTACTTTTCCCAGTTCCTCTGACAGCAGCCAGCATCTAAGAAACATGTGGTGTAATTTACCCAAAGATGTGATTGTGACCCTTCCACTTGTGGTAATTTTTCACATGCTCATTAATGGAAACGGATTAAGGGAATTCTGCCACTAACACCTCAGCCTAGACATAGGAAGACACACTACAGGTTTCTGTACGTGAAAGGGAGCAACTACAGAAGGCACTCTGTTCAGCCTGGAATGTGGCTGGAACAAACCTGATAGGAGCAATTTAACACTGACATACATGGATTGTTGCCTTCACATAAATGTTACTAAACATATTAAGATGCATGCATGTGTATTACCTGTTTGAAAACTGATAACAGTTGCAAGGAAGATATATAGCATTCACACTGTACATATCTTAGCATTCTACTCATACCAGATCATAAAAGTCACCAATATGAAGTTCAGACATGCCTATGCAGGGACTCCAAAACGGAGCCCAGACAATTCCCAACAAACTAATTTGCCTTATCTGGCAGCAGGTTATCCATAGACAAGTCTGGGAAGATACAAAATTGTTGTTTATGTTTCTAATTGTCAATATTTCATATATATATATGCACACTCATATGTAATTGTTTGATATGGCCAGTTCTTTTCTTACCTACATATCTGTATCCCATAGGCTCATAAAAACCTGAGCTGTGCCACTCAATTTTGATGGAGCAGAGAAATTGCACAATGTCCTCATCAAACCTCCTTCCCCCTGTTACTCATCTTGGGCAGTGTAATACATTTAACTCATCAAAATTCATAGGGTTCTCCTGCTTCAGTCACTTTGATTGATGTCATTAATGACAGTAAACCACAGAACAGAGTAAATGGTGAGTGACAACATGCTGATGCAGCCTCCAATAACACATGCAGGATTAAACAAATGAACAACAACCAAAAAAAGCCTTAGAACTTACTGTCCAAAACTTTATGAAGTACTGCAAGACTGTAGCAGCAACAAACAAACAGTACAGTAAGGAATACATTAAAAACAGGAGGAAGAATTTGTAGTTAGAAAATCCCACACAATTATTCACCCTAGAAGGAGGGGAAAGAGAAAAAGGTTACTGAGGTATACAAAAAAATAAAACAAACAAAAACCCCACAACACATTCAGCTTTTGCAGAGCAAAATGTGTATGATGTCAGTGGTATGTCCAAAACACTCTGGCACTACTGTTTCAGAAGCATTTAAAGCCACTATTTTGAAGGAAATTTCTCAGGCTGAATGTTCTGGCCCTCTAACATAAATTTTACCCCCCATGATTCTGTAGGACAGGACATGAGGTGGCAAAGCGTTACAATACAGACAGTCCTGCAGGAAGCAATTCCCGCTACAAACTAACCGCAGTCACCACAGAAAGTAACATGACCCTGCCATCAATTTCAGTGGATGCTGCTTTGGTTACAAAACCACCCCTAAGCCAACTACTAGCAGTAATGTTTTTCACAGTGACAGAAGATAGTATTTTTACTGACTACCAGTGGATAAAAACTGCAGAAGAGTCTGTCTGAGTGGGTCATACGTATCACCTAGAAGCGAGAAATGACTCTCCCACTGCAGTGGGTGTCTCCTCTCCTGCTAACACCAAGAGAGTAAACAAAGGAAAGAAATACCTTTGCTCACAGGTCTCAATGCCAAGGTTTCTCTATACAAGGAGAAACTGCACAGTTTGGATGAATGGATTTAAAACTCTATGCTCCAACACATATTAGGAACAAGACTTATTCCCACATGTTAAAGAACTTCCGTGAGAATCAAGGTTTACTTCAGAAATGCATTTTTGATGAAGCACCTGATGCATCATTCTTATACTGATTTTTTTTTTTTAATAAACTTACCATGGACAGTGGTGGTCCATTTTTAATACACATCTGAAAGAGAGAATTTCCAGCAAGTTAAGACAAAGAATACATTTTCTAAGACATGTAACTTCAGCTTCTACAGTTTTGGGTGTTGCTTTTTATTGATTGATTTTTTCAAGTATTTTGCCCTACTGTATCTTTTTCAAGCCCTTCTCAATCATACTAGTTCTTTATATGAGAGTAGCTGTTCTTTCACCCAAAAGGATCAATTGAGATTCCGAAGAGTTATGAGGAGAGTTTCTTAAATTAGCATGGGGAGCATTACTGAGAACACCATGTAGCAGTTCATTAAGGCACACTAGTTTTATGTGCATGCAGAGAAAACAAATTCAAAGGATTTTTCAGGGTTGTGTGGATAAGGTTTGTTAGCCTCGCATTCACTTCAACTAAATCTACCTTAGGGCTTTGTTCGCTGCTTGCTTTTTTTTTAAAGCTAATGGAGGAAAGGATCAGCACAAAGGGCAATTTGAATAGTTCACATGCCATTTTAATCCAGTTTTAATGTAAAGACAGATAGTAGACATTTTGGACACAGAGACATTCACTGTATTTGCTAACAAATTCGATTTTAGCCAAAAGATGTGTATTAGGTTATTCAGTTAACAAGATTTCCTCAAGCTTAGCCTACTGAATTCTCATGCATAGCCTCAGCCTTCAGTGCCTGTGCAGATTCCTCTGATGATTCACAATGAAAATAGGGAATAGCAGTGATGTTTTTTAAATGTTAAAGGCGTATGATTCTACTGTCAATTTTTGAGATAAGCATTATTACCAGAACATATCTGTTTCAAAGCTACAGAAACAAGATACAATGAAACAGTTCAATAACAAGCTTTTGCTGGTGCTGGTACCTCAGAGTTACTTTTCTTTTCTTTCAATCTGTGATTTTTAATTTTTTAATTAATTTATTTTTTAACATAGGCTTGTTTTACAAAGCTACAAGCAGGTTTCCTAAGAAATTCTGCCACTTTAGACAATAGGGTTGCACCATAACATTGCACCAACAGAAGGAACTGACCCACTGGAGTCATGAACACACTGATGTGATGATTGCAGGAAAGAGAAAATCCGTAACTCCAGATTCAGACACTTACACGTCACATGCAGAACAGTGGTGGCAGCGGTCAGGTTTGATCAGCTGGCATCGATCACAGTATCTGATTGCTGGATTGAAGTGCAAGGGTCAGGTCAGTAGAACTCATTTGATTTTACAAAAGCTTTCCCCCTTAACATGAACTGAATCTTAACAGAGCTTCCTGCCCTCCCCTGCCACACCTGTTCCCAGACTGTCATGTGCCTCATCTCATATGACATGTAGTTTTCATTTTTTAAAGAAATGTAACGTATTAAAGTATTCAAAAGAATCTACTACTACTCTACTGAGTCCACTTGCATTTACTCCTTGACTCCCAAGCCCTTCCACCCTTCAGCCTCTGGCACCAATCCCCCTTTCACCTCTACACAGGGTACTAAGGCATCTCATTGTGAAACTACATTCTTACAGCAAGTCAACCTTGTGCATTGGCTTTCTCTACCTACTTCACCAAACAAGGATCTAGCAGACTGTTCAGTAAATCACTTCTTCCTCAGCTTTCCCGAATATTTTTAAACAAACCTTTGGGTTTTTCTCAATGGAAATAAGACACCAGCACATGCAGTTTGAAAACAGGAGGAAAGCCAACACCTACAGCTAAACAGAACTGGTAAGACCTGGCAACAACTTCCCAGACCACTCCTGAAATTTAAGACTGAGATTCTTTTAAATGGAGACTTCTATTCAACAGAGCCAGGTGTCCTTAGACTTTGTTTGGAAAAGTCACAGTAAACTTTGGCAATGGTTATTCCGAGAAGTTTATGGGTTTGGAAACTCTACAGGGTTGCTAGTTTCAAGAAAGTGAAAAAGATATATACATATGCATAAGACAGCACTTTCACAGATCATTCATCTATAAATCGGAATAAAATGCCTACATATATTAAAAGCAAATCCAGGAATAGTCCGTAACTAGATTTGTACTAAATTGCAGATAGGAATGAAATAACATTTATTTGTTTTTAATTGCAAAAGTATGTTAAGATCTTAAGTACATTTCCCCTTATGCTGAACCAAAACAGCTCAAAAAGAAAAGTTTAAATGGGGATAAAAGTGATTATAAAATTAAGCAATATGTTTGAATTTCCCTATTTCAAGCTATCTTAGCTATATTTCTTTGCTGTGTTTATTTTTAATTAACACAGCTGGAGATAATAGCTGTCATTTCTCTTCTTGCTTGAAGATAATTTTTTAATTTTCAGTAGTGGCTTTATGTTGAGAACCCCAGAAAAAAAAAGGACGGCTGTTTCTCTCAGGGAGATTAAACACCAGGACAAACAAAAACCAAAACATCACGGCATTTGCAGTATCTGCTTAACATTTTGTTCATTCAATGGCAACAAATGAATAAACAGCAACTTCAAGAGCATAGAATTATCCTTCTATCTCACCTCTCGATGCTGTTGTCGTATAGATGGGCAAATCTTTAGCAGCTCTTCTCAAAATCTCCTGCTGGGATTCTGGTCTCTCTTCTTTTTCATATTGCTCTTTATCAGCTTTTGACAAGCAGAACTAGGAGGGATAGAGAAAATGGATAGGAGGGAAGAGATTAATTATTACTTTGTTTTCCAAGGAAAAAACGTTTTGGGTGCCACCATCCAGCAACCCAATAGCACCACATAAATAAAAAAAAGAATGCTACAGGAATCACAGGAGATCCTTAGAACTCCTAAGTTTCTGGATGTCTTCCAGATGTATTTAATTTCTGGGTGTATTTCCAAGAAAATAATCTTTATCTCTGTTTCATTATCTATAGTATTTTCTCTTCAACACAAGGGAACACAGAGACTCGGGGTGAGCTTTAAGGTGCAAACTTTCCTTTAATTTCTGATAAGCATAAATGAAGTAAACGGTGAGCAAGAGGAAGGAGCAACAGTCCTTTGCTGCTACAAGGCACTGAAGTTCTCTTATTCCACTTCCTCTCTAACACAGAGGGGTACAAACCAGATGGGGGGAAGAAAAGGAAGGCGGGGGGTGCGGTGGGCTTCACAGTTCCAGCACAGAAGCGGGAAGAGTTTAACTGGAATTTTAACTCAGGAGTAGCCAACTCTAGTCTCAAAATTCTTCAGCTGTATTGAAAGCAATTTCAGCAAAGCCTGTACAGTTTGAGAGTGTGCTACAACTCTGAGTAAAGCCTGATGAGCATTCCTGTTGAAACCGCACTGAAATGTAAGCCTTTACCAGAAAAACCTGGAGAGCTTTTACTCATTTGTGAAACATTTAGTTTGGTATCTGCTGAAACAGTATTTACCAGTAAGCCCCACAAAACCCAGCATGCTGACAAGGCCCTGTGCAGCAGGGGCTGAAATGACGATTTTCTTTGGTATTTTTTCTGTTCCAAAGCACTTCTAAACTCTGAGCTTCCTGCATGGACTACAAGAGCCCCCTTTATGAGCACACATAGACAAAGCATTCATGGTAGAGAGTGGAAAATGCTATGTGTGCAGCTGGAACAAAAACTGGCTTAGTGTGCTTTAGTATGATCGTATTTTCCGACCAAAAACATGTGCATGATTAGTTCACATGGATTTTCCTCCCATCCTGTACTTTTTACTCTTTTGGATTACACTCAGTTGGCAAGCAACAATGAAGACTCCACTTACAGCAGGGAGGAAGCAGTAAGACATTGCTGCAATTTCTCTGTGCTATTTCCTAACGCAGAATGCAAGATGCCTCACAGCTCACAGAGTTTAGTTAAGCCTCCTGTCACACGTAGTATCATCCCACTAAATGAGCCCACCCACTCTTCAAGGGTGAAACATGAAACATGTTTAATAATACCCTTTAAAACAACCAGACACTAGAATTAATTTATGCAAAGGGTGAAATTAAAGTTTAACATTTCAGCCATCACCAAGACTTTGACCTCATTATTTAAATTTAATCACACAGATAGATATTTATTCAAGCATGAAAACTGGAGATGCTCACGTCAAAAGTTTAAGACAGATGTGAAGCATCATTCCAGCAAACAGTGGGGCAATACATCTTAATCCCTACTACCCCTGGGAGTCTGCTAGGTGACCCAGGGCTCTGTGACCTGCAATCAAGCAGAGGTTGCAATAAACATGAGTACTCTATCCAGATGACATTTCAAGACAAACCATAAGTGCAAAGAAAAGGAACACAGTAACAAGACTTAAAACTTTTTAAATTTGTCCACGTAACATCATAGTATTACTCAAAAAATCCTGGATAGGATTTTGGTTTTCTGAAAAGCTACATTTCTGTTCTAATTTCAGAACTTAATAGGGCTATGAGACCACCGTCTCTCAGGACAATAGCAGGATATGTTCAAAGACATCAAAAGTTGTCTGTTACCACACAGCAAACAGAATTCCCAATGAGGTTCCAGCAGTTCTTATTGAAAACAGAAAGAATCCCTTTGTTTCCTTCCTCTTTCTGGATCTTGTACAATGCTGATTGTTCTTTCTTAGGACAAATGCACAGGGATTACACTAAGACAGCAGCTGCAGAATCTTTTTTTTAGTTCAATAGTAAGACCACAGGATGCTATTTGTTTTGCAAGAAGGGCCAATTTGAATTACTAAAAATATATACATTTACACTCTCACACAATAGAGAGATTCTGAAGTCATGTTTGTTTTTAAGTATAACCAGCATAAATTACTCACTAGTACCTGAACAGAAGGGATTTGCCCAGAAACAGAAAAAGTGGTGCTGGGTTTTTAATTTGGTTGGTTTTTGCTTTTTAAAAAAAATTTTTAGTGTTTTTTGTTGTCCTGGTAGGAGAGGGTTTTTTTGTCTTTTTTTTTTTCATTTAAAGCTAGCTGTAGAAGAAAATTTTATTAAATCTGATCTATCTCCACAGTTAATATAAAAAAAAATTCATTACACGCCATATGCCCAAGCCATCCCTTTCATTTGTTGAATACAAAAAGCCTGCTACATCATCACTGTAACTACAGGAAAAGTACTGTCAGAATAAGTTTGCTATTAATGAAGAATTCTAACAGACAGTAAAAGTTACTAGGCATTAGCATTAACAGCAGCTCTAGTTCATACAACTTTAAAAAATCTAAACCAACACTATTTCAACCACATTTTAACTAGTTAACCTGCTAAACTTTACAATTTTCCTGCAAAACCATCCCAGAAAAAGCAAAACCAAATGACCCTGAAGCTGAGTCACTTCGAATTTTTAGGTTTAGCAATTCACAGAATCATTTAGCTTGGAAACATGTAAGGTCATCAAGCCCAGCCATAAATCCAGCAATGCCAAGTCCACCACTAAAACACATCCCCAAATGCCACATCTGTACGTTCTAAAACCTCCAGGGATGGCCATACAACCACTTCTCTGAGCAGCCTGTTCCACTGCTTGTGGCAATTTCTTCTTTCAGTGAAGAAATTTTTCCTAATATCCAATCTAGACCTCCCCTGGTGCAACTTGAGTCCATTTCCTCTTGTCCTCTCACTTGTTACCTGGGAGAAGAGGCTGACCTCCACCTGGCTGGACCCTCCTTTCAGGCAGTTACAGAGTGATGAGGTCTCCCCTGAGCCTCGTTTTTTCCAGGATAAACCCCCAGCTCCCTCAGCCACTCCTCACAGCACTTGTGCTCCAGACCCTTCAATGGCTACATTTAGACATTTTGCTTAGCTAAACAGCAGAATAGTGTTTAGCTTTTTACACTTTATATCCTATAGCTTTAACATACAGATCTCTAAGCTGTAATTAAGCACTACAGAGGAGTGTTTTCTTTTTCTTTAAAGCATGGGAATAACTCGTCTCAAGAGTGTATAAGGTTGACATTAGATTAGCACTGAATGTCAGTCTTGCTGAAAACAGAATAAAAATTCAACCCCCACAGAGCAGCCAACGCCTCAAACAGTTTAGGCAGTTTAAAAGCTTCATAAAAACAAGGAAGAGAAGTGCAACATTTTAAATTTAGTGACCGTATTTAATTCTTATGTACACACACATTAGAGAAAATGGAAAACAAGGTAATCCATCTCAGGCTTATTGGAATTAATATGGTTCTTTTTCAAAACAAAACTTTTCACAGTCATCATGCATTCTTTTGCTATTATATAAAGCTTCTTTATGTAGTCTCGTGTCAGTGTTCCTAAACCTTAACTATAAGTGGGTTCAGACCTCCAGGTCATAAGTACACAATGCATTACTACCCTTTGTTACTCAAACAATGGTAAAAACTGCCTAAAAATGAAACATTAAAATGATGTCACTGTATTTCACTTATCAGTTTTAAGAATTTCAGGTTTCAAGCAAGCTACTTCATAGCATAGCACTGTACAAGATGCCAAACTGGTGATGATTTAAACACACATTTTGCATAAGGAAATGTCATGACACAAAGCATATGGTATTTTAAGACTAACTTGATCATTTTCATTCATGATGCACGGTCATGCTGTTCTATTTTAGACAATGAGAAGGGAAAGGTGAATCATGCAGTACTGCAAACAAATTTCATCACTGAAAAGAGTTCAGATATTTATAAAAAGGCACTGACATTTTCCTAACATTATATTTACCTCATTAGAGGGGGTTGCAGGAGATGTGAAAATTGTCTTCCCATAGGACCATACAAACATGACGAATGACAGATGAAAAACTACAAGGTAGACAACTGTAATAAAATACAAATAAGAATTTGGTGAATATAGCTGAAAAGAACAAGAAATAAACCCCCTGATCTTTGAGGAGGGCTAAACAACTACACTTAGCACTCTAGGACTGTTCACTTAAAAAAATAAAATAAACACCCACCTTCACTCCGCAAATGTGATGGTTGCTCTTCCTCAAGTTTTTATTATATGTTCACAAAATGACCTTGAAGGCTTCCAGGGATGGAGCATCCACAACTTCTCTGGGCAACCTTTGCTGCTGCCTTGCCACTCCCAGAATAAAGTATTTCTTTCTAATACCTAATTTACACCTGCCCTCTTTCAGTTTGAAGTCATTCCCCCCTTCTCCTATCACCCCATGTCCCTGTAACATGTCTTTCCCCAGGACTGAACCCAGCCTCACTTCTGGCATTTAAGTGACTAATCTTTTTGGATGAAGATGATTTGGCTGTAATTCTGTTCACAAATCACAGAGTAATTGATTACTTACTGACCTACATAATTCAATTGAGTTTCTGCTTCTAGTAGAAGCAGCACAGTACTGTCCCATTACAGAAGGCACTGGTCATCAGTGACCTCTCCAAAAGGTTTGGAGAGTACAGCACTCCAGTCATGCCAGATGTGAGTTGAAGATTCTTAGTATCTTCTTTCAAATCATCTGAGAAATACAAGCTGAAAAAGTCTTGTCACACTGGCAGTAAAATGTAGCTGGCTTTAGGAGGGAGTTCAATAAATTTTCTAATGAGTCTGCATGATACTGCTGTCTTAAAGACCAGAAATCCAGACCTTATGACCCAGGAAGCTCCTTCCAATCTTGTTTCCCCTCATGGTTTCCTTTATCACTTGTCAAGAGGAAACAGATCAGTTGTGCCAGAACAGCAAGTCTTATAGAAGTCATATTAAATATTTATATTATCGTCATTTATATTATCCACTGTTGCACTTAAGTAGGAAATTTGACCTACTTTTCTGTACAGAGTCCTTTAAGAAACTGTACAATGCACTTGATGGATGGTAAAAAAGGCTCAAAACTTTGGGAACCTCCAACAGCTCAGAAAATGCTTGTGCAGAGTCACAGAAGACATGGCTTTAATTTATCACATTTCCTGATTTTCACTGTTTACTGCAATGAAAACAAACAAACTGCATTTGAGCTTTCGTCAGAGAATTATTCTTTTTACCTTTGCCTCTGATTCCTCCAACCTTATAGGCAGACTTGGCAAATTTTCAGCTGTGGAGCTGACTGAAAATGCCAGAAACAAAATCCTTTTCTAAAGCCATCCTAAATCTGTCTCCTGACAGGAAAGAACTTACGTGTTACTGCAGTGGGCAATGAATTATTGGAAGTTTTCTGTTACTGAAAACATACTCTACATTCAAACACAATGTGGTTAAGCAATTAAAGCAGGAGAAAATGGTTTGGAAGAGAGGAGAAAAGGACATAAAACTGGAGGGGAATCAGTGGCACAGATCAGAACTTTGACGGAGAAGAGGGCAAGAGAAATCGAATAGAAGGAAAGAGGAAATGAGATACAGGGGAGGGCAAGGCACAGCAAAACCAACTCACACAGTAAACAGTTCTACTCTGTCCATAAAAATCATGCCAGAATTCAGATCCTTTTGAAGGATTACTTTTAGTGCACACACAATGTGTCAATGAGCTGAACCTCAAAGCTTTGTCACAGGCTGGAAATGCCTCTAAAACACAAAGAATGACAGGGACCATGGCCAGCTGCATCAGGGGTACAGACCTGTGCCAGTGCTACCAGTATTTATTAGATAGAGGCAGCTATTAAAGTGCTTTTCACGTAACTGAGATCTTATAATCTGTCACCATCCTTAAAAGCCAAGGGCCAGTACTCAGGAGCCAGTGATGGGCAGCCCCCAGGGAAAGACCCTGCAACTGGCAATCCATACTGGCTTCACTCTGAATAAATTCTTGCTTCTTTTCCTGCTCCCATGCTGCCATTCCTGCTGTGATTACACATAACTGTCCTTTCAGTGCTCCCCAGGAAATGAGAGGGAGGGAAGATACCATTTTTAACAGCTTTACTTTACAGTCCATCTACCCACCACTTTGGGTATCAGTAGCTCTTCTACAGACTACTCCCTGAAGCATCCTGCATCTGTTTCCAGTACAAATGTAAACCAGATTCATTCCTAGTCAGCTCATTTTCTTCTAATTACAAGCTAGATGGAAAATACAACAAACCCCTCAAACTCCAGTATCTGCCAGTTTGGCCAGACTCAGAGTCACGAGGAACTCCTGGCTAAACTAAGGCAATTCAGGATTCTCGGTGCCATGCTGCAACCAAGTGAAGTCAGTTCTCTTTAAAGGCCTTGATGCATACTATACCAAATTTATGGCCTCAGGAAGACAATGTCTTAAGAAATGCTCGCAGAATCCTCCTAAAACATGCTAAACCATCCTAAGATTTGCCCTTAACATTCTTTTCTGAATCATTCTTAACACTACTTCTAAGACAGAGTAGAATTACAGAGAGGCAATAATATATAACAGTAGTATATCACACTGTTAACAGAGATTCAGAGTTAACTTTAGTCCCCTATCCTAATGGATATAAAACTAGACAAGAAGATAAAATTACAAAGCAAAAAATGAGCCTTAACAGGCTGAAGAAATCGCCACTAAATCAAAACTTGCCATTATATTCAAATCATTTTATTGCAGTTCTTATTACACTGAAATATGGAGCAAAATACACTTGCTGAGATGCACATCATTGATTTACATAGCAATGCTTCTGGTACTTTGGTCTTTCAACTCTCCTGATGTTGATTCCCGGCTATCATGAGCTGGCTTATAAGAACTATAGAAAACTTATGCCAGCTTTCTTTACAAATGAAAAAAGACTTCACGTGTCATTTTCAAATCAACATTCATGGTTGATAAATGTATGCATACAGGATGCCTATGACATAATTCAGAATGAGAGGTGCAAGCAGCGTGCAGGTGACAGCTATTAAGAGCCTAACAGGTTCCAGTGATACTCTCACTCTCATTAATTAACCTCCTTCCACCTAAGCATTTTCCTTCTCTGGTAGATTTAGAAGAACCTGTTTCAGTCAGATAGGCACTGCATTTGAAACAGAGATCTGACTTTGTCACACAAACACTGCTCTGCCAGAACTTCCTTAACTGATACATGGACCTTGCCTTTCCAGATGAAATTAGAAAGCAAAACTTATTCATCTACAGGTCAACAGCAAGTACAGCAGCAACTTGCAGAATTGTGTGAAGTGAAGGTAAAGCCCAGATGTAAAACGGGATGAAAAAATCTGGTGTAACACAAGTCACATCTTGGCTTAGAGTTTATTTTGAAGATTTTCCTACTCTTTCAGCTCTCCATCAGAAATTGAAAAATGATAAATTCCATCAAGATTCCTCCTTTTTACAGTGTTTTGGTAGATGTTCACCAGGAAGAAAACTGCTAGATTAGCTTCCAGTTCTGCGCTCTTTTGCAGAATATTTTAGAGATGAGAGCTTTTACCAGTCTGAAACAGACCTCTGTGGATAGTTAAAGTGCAAATCTGCTTAATCTACCACTCATGTCCCCCCATAAACTGGAATGGATTCCCAAAAAGTATACCAGCAACAATATGCTAGAATTATTTTTTGGTTAGTTTGTATCTCTGTCTCTGTGTACTACTACCCATTGTGGCATACACTTGCTAAAGCCAATATAAAGACTAAAATTTCTCAAAACAACACCTCAAACACTTGACCTAGAAATTTAAAATTATAATGTGTAGCCACTTTTGAAATGGTTGTGTTTTGCACAATTCTAGCTACTTAAGAATGGAGTTCTGAGGAATTTGGTAAGATGTCTGGAAAATACTAAGCAGAACAACAACCATTTATCCTCTTTCAGATCACAGGCCTAAACAGAGAATGGAATTGTGGAGCTGCTGCAGTTCCTTCTCTCTTCTCCTTTTTCTGTTCTTAGTAGGTACCCATGTAAAAATAAATGCAAACTTAAATCATAGTTGCATTACTTGCATTAGTCACAGGTCTTGTCATCATCCCAAGTTTGTGCTATTAGAAACAAAACAGACTCAACTGTACAATATTTACCTTGTTTCTTAGCACTAATCTACTCACTACACAGAGCTCACACATAAAGGAGCACATTTAAACTCTGTGTCCCTCAGAATTTGCATGCAAAGCAGCAATTCACATCTTCATAAAAACTTTAAAAAATTACCTTTTTCGGCAGTTGAAGAAATAGTAACTGGAAGAGAAAAAAAAAGTTTGGTAAATTTGTACAGAATTAAATAATTGGCTAAAAGTAAGATATACAAGGTAGTTGACTTGTTCCAAAGCATACTTCAGGTGTTAGCAGAGCCTCCCCACCCAACAATGGGGTAAAACAGGAGCCAATGTTCCTCCTGCCAGCCCATGACTCTTGGAGAGTTACTGGAAGAGCTGAAGGGATGCAGTTCCCTGGGCTACTGAAGTGAGAACGCTCCACAGACAATAATTAGACAGAATTTATGCATATTCCCCTTCCTATATGCATCTAACTCATTTTTCTGAGCCAACAGCTAGGCCAACAGGTGTACTACTGGAAAGCATAAAATGAAATTAAAAGTTTTTACAGAAATCCCTGTGAAACTGTTACATGTAACCTACTTCCTTAATTCCCTCCCACTCCCACTTCTCTCTTCCTGTCACATACTATTTTTTGCTTTTTTCCCCCCTGACCTGAATTCTTCAGGCATAGTTAAAATCTCTCCACCTCCTTATCTCCAATAGCCTCATCTCCTTTTATGCCAACAGCAAATGCCATTGTTCAAATCTACCTTGTATACTGCCTGACTAGTACATCTTCCTGCCCTCAGGCTTCTACAAAACCTTCACACTCAGTTTGTCAGCTCAGGGATGGTGCTGAACAGAGAGCTGCTGTACTTGTTGGCTGCTGTGTTCTTATCACTTCCCTTGCTGGATCTCTTCCTTGGGCACTGAATTACTGAAACTCAATGAGGAAAGGATTCTTCCTGACTCCATCTCACACAGTAAATTTAAGCTTCTGGTCACCAGCATGAGCACAATCTTAAGAGCACACCGTGCCTTCTGCAGTTTACCTAGTTACTATTGCCTTCCCTCTCCCAGCTCTGACATTTCTGCTATCATTAACCTGTGCAACAATTCAAAAGAGCTTTTTCCAGATGCACACGAGACTCTTAAATCTGCAGGGCTTGAGAGTGCATTGCAGACTTCCTTCTGAGGGTCTGCTTTGTTACAGAGGTGCCACTTGTCACTTATCTGTAGATACCTACAGGGAAAGGGTCTGCAACTGTATTATGCACCTGTGCCTCTTTTTGTGGGCAACAAGAGGCATAATGAGATGATAACTCAATGTATAGATGACCCCTTTTTTGTTCAGATATGTTTTAGAGTTTTTTTCCTTCTTTCTTGCCCCCCTCCCTGTCCATTAAACATCCACCCTCTGTCTGTACACAGAAGCCACTGCAAAGTTAATGGAAAAGGTTCTGGTTTCTTCCACCTAAAGGAGGAAGAAATTACCATTTGGAATAGAACAATGTTGGCTTCAAACTGAAGGAGATCAATCCTAAAGAACAGCTTCATTTCACATTAGTTATGCATACTTGCACAGCCTGCTCCCATGTTTGTGCCTGAAACTCCACTGCATGCTCCAGAAGGCAATTTTTTAAAGTAAATCCTGTGAGTGTTTTGGCTTAAAATTTTACTACTGTGTTATTTCTCCACTTTAAATGTTTTCAAAAATGCAATGCGAAGATAAAAATTATTAAAAAGTGAAAAGTGAAATAAGATTGCAGAGTATGTTTGTTTAACTTAAACAAAACCTAAAAGTACTTTAGATTTAGCTTACCTTTGGCTCCTCATATCTTAAGTAAACACCTTTGCATACATTCATTCATAAACATTTATTTCCTTGGATGAGAAATATAAAAAAGTTCTTAATTATCCTCTGTTGGTGGTGGGAAAACATAGTTATCTATAAAACTTCAGGAAATTTTTGGAAGTAATTCTGTTAAAGTACTTCTTAATTTGTAGCCTCATTTCTGTCCTCAGCACAAAACGGAGCTGTGAGCCAAATCTGATGTTTGAAGACTCAAAATAATGAACAGGTTTTACAAGCAAAAACAAGGGGGGAAAAAAAAAGATAGTATTTTATCACATGTGGGACTTCATCAAAAAGATCTCTAAATAACCTTCAAAGAATTAATTAAGTTTCACAGTACCAGGAAGATAATTTCTTTTCCATACATAAGTCCCTTAGGTTACAATGCAGTTATCAGACTGTGTAGAACAATTTTCATTTGAGAAATTCCTGCAGTTTGGGGTAAAAGCCAACACGGAAATGCTTCTGATTTTCACCCTGTTTTGACACCCTCAGATGAAATAAAAGATGTCCTGTTCTCTCCTGTCTCACAGGCTCATGCGAGTTAGATGTTACCATTTCTATCCTTTTCACTGTTCTAAGGCCCACTGTCAAGTAGATTAAATGAACAGCAACCTTACTAGTCCAAATTCACTCAGCAGATGGCACATGAACAGTTTCACAGGATCTTTATACTACAAAGCAAAACCTTTCTTCACATAATAGTCAATCTTTAAGAAAAAAAAAAGACCTTAAGCATTTGCTAGGCAGGTCATCTAACAATAAGCTTTGTATTCTAGCAAGAAATCAATTTTTGTTTTTGAACTCTACATCAGAGGCAAAAACCTCACAGAACATGACACTGCCATTGTGGGCCCCATCCCTGGCCTGTAGTTACAAACTTGCTTCCTATCACTTCCCTCCTCTACTGCTTCTGATGCTTAGATACGGCTGCCAGCTTCTGCTAAATTAGGACCATTTTCACTGCAAACATTTTTGAAACATGGTTTCTTGTTTGGGGCATGGGATGGGGGGAAAATCCCAAGGCAGCACTGCCTTTTTGCTTATTGATTTTTTTTTAAACAAAATAAACACTGCTTATGATTTATATGTTAACCTCAGGATGCAACAGCACTACACACTAGAGAGATGTGTCAGCAAAACTTGCTGCCTTAAGCCCTGCAATCCACACAAACTGTCCAGGAATCAAAAACATAAATGGTGTAAAACAGCTGCTCTTTTCAGGACTTTAAATATATTGCCATATCAGTCTATTGCTCAGCTACAAAAGGAAAAAATATTCTTGGGATTTGTTTCTTACCATTAAGTTCCTGGTTTTGTGAGAAGACTTAGGAAGTTCTAGAAAGTTATTGCCAGGGAAGGATAAAACACGACCAGACAGTGAAAGCTGCAGTTTTCTTCAATTCAAAGAGCTCAGAAGCAGGCACTTGCATGCTCAGGCCCATGGAGTTTTCACTATGGCCTCAGAATTTCAAAGGACTAAACCTCTCAGTGCTACAGCAGCAGGGGAGTTGAACAAAGTGAACAAGTCCTCTCTGTCTGACTGCAGTGCAGAGCTTTACCTCGACGACATCAGGGCTTCCAAAATCAGCCTGAGGAAGGAGTGCAGCAAATCTTGTAAAGAGAGGCAGACAGGCCTACACTGATCTTCATGCTGCTGCAGCTTGCACAGGGATGTACAGGTAAAGCACACTGTGAGCTGGTCCATTGAACAGCTTATACACTGGACCTCCCAACATTTTGGGGCCCCAAAGGATGAAGTACACAATTTGAAGTATGTGGAATCACATTCTACAGAATGCTACCTCCAAAATACACCACATAGCCTTTATTTGGCCGGATTCAAATGTACTTTATAACTCTGTCCACTCAGGGGACAAGAAGAAATTGCACATTTGATTTTCACAGAGGAAAGTTTGATTTAGACACCTAGCATCACCCCGGCAACAAAGAGACTTTTTCCTTTATGACCCCCAGTGGTTGGTTACACTTTCCTAGATACTCTTCTGCACACTGTTGTCTGTTATCTTTCATCTCACCTATGTCACAAGGATGAAAGAGGCAGGAGCCTACAGTTTTATCACAGGAAACAATCCTGTGGACACCGGGACATCATTTGCTGTATAACAAATGAAACTGGGGGCAAATGTTACTTGTTGGAAGCTTTCCTCTTGGAGTGTGAACTCATAGAAATGTCAACTTCACAAAGCTTTGGAGCATTTTTTAAGCTGCTTCAAGGAAACCACTCAGAATATCTCATATCTGAAAGAAAAATATGTTAGGGAGCTGGTTTGCTTTTAGTTTCAGGATTATTTTCAGAGTTGCTATGAAGTGTTCAAGCATCTTCTGACTCACTCTGTAATAGGAAAAACCCAAATCTCTCTATTCTGAGGAAAAGAGGTACTATGATCTCCCAAGACCTTGCAAGAGGCATGCTCAAAGACAAGACATTTGCCTTCAAGCTTGGAATAAACTGCCCCCCTCCCGCCCCCCCAATCCCATCTTCCTACTTCCTTAAAAGGCATGTTCCAACCATTGCTAGATATGCTTCTTGCAGAGGAAGAAATTGAACTCCAACTAATATAGAAGTACAGCAAAGGACAAGAACTGATCTCATTACTGAAGTGCTGTGCTGATTTCCCCATCCACGCCCACGATGGCTCTTAGCAGGAGTCATACTTCGGTTATTCCAGCCTTTCTACAAATTTCAAAGTAACATCCACATTTTGGCTGACATTCCTTAAGGGTGGGAAGGAGTGATAAAAGTGCAATTGCATCCCTTCACCAGATGCACAGCCTTAACTTTTCTCACCTTGCAATGAAAAGAGTATAAAATAAACAAACATATATATACACACACACTTCTGTATTTCCAGAAGTTACCAGTACTGAAATTTAACAGAAACCCCCCACAGGCACTGCCCTGTCTGCAAAGGCAAGCACCACTGACATCATCTCAGTATTTAATTTGTACAGAAAATGGCATTTTATCGAAAGTGTAACTTAGGTTTGTGCTTACATAATTTCCATTTGCAAATGCGGACCTTAATCACTCACAAGAAGCTGACAGAAAGGCTATTTACTGATACAAGCACGACAATGGGTAAATTTCCTTGAGCAAATACTCATTTGGCTTCTACTACAGGGCAACAACAGAACACAAAGACCTTAGCACTTCACTGTTCTCTAAAAGCCTTCATTCTGTGACCTTCCCACACTGAGATATTTCTTATTTCCCAACTGGCAGGCACTCACTAGGTGTTCTCCTCCCTTAACACAGCCAGGAGTTGTTTTAGAAAAATGACTCGAGATGACTGAGCTGACAGCATCATGTAGCCAAATGCCAACACAGGAAGATGCTGCCAGGTCCCTGCTAAAAGGCTATAGGGGTCCAGGAATCACACACTCAATTGCCACCATGAAGGTTCTTTGCAGAAATTTGAGCCATATGAGTTTAGAATTGTTTTATCTTCATGCAGTTTACACTGATGTATTTCAACTTCACATATCCAGGAATAAGACATAGGTTTCTCTGTTCCCAGTGCAGTGCCAGGGGATTCAGAAAGCAAAATTTTAGAGAATAGTGCTGCAGGAGATGTGGCTCCACAGGCCTTTGTGCTGAGCCAGCACGAAGAGTCACATTGCCACACCATGTGCCTGAGCAGCAACAGCAGCAGCACTGCCTGGGGCTGCTCTGCAGCATGGCTGCACCATCAGCCAGGTCTGACTCAAAGCTTGTCTCAGAGGTTGTGGCCTGTGGTGGACAACTCTTGCTGCAAGGGTGTATGAAGTTACCCCTCTTAACCATCCACCCACTCCCCTATGGCAGACAATCAGAGCAAAAGCGAGCACTCGCCTTCTCAGACACTTGGGGTCACGTTTGAGCTACCAATGAAGTTGGCAGCTACTCCACTGCAAGTCTGTGTGACCACAAGGAGCAGGGCATGGCAGACGGGAAGGGGGAATGGCAGCGAGTGGCCTCTCACTGTCCTGGGTCACAGCCAGTCATGAAAGGGGAAGGAAATGCTGTCAGGGCCACCAATGCCTTAAAGCACATGAGCCAGAGCCCGAACTCCTCACACATCCTGTGCTCAGTAAGAACACTCCAGAGAGTGGCCTTGTGACCTCAAGTGACCACAAGATGATGCCTTCAAAGGCACTGCAGGTAGTGCATGTGTCTTAGAAATCTGGGGTGGGACGACAGGAGGAAGAAAATGCAGCCAGAGAAGAGACACTGGTACAAAGAGGGATGCTTTGCTTTATGACCACATTTCCTATGCTCAGGATCTCCATGCTCGTTGCTACAGCATTATCCCAGGGATAGGCAAAATGAATGAATATTTCAAACAAGGCAGTTCAAGCTGCACTGCAGAACGTTTCTATTATTTGTTACCAGCTATCGTTATGATTTATGATTTAAACAATACAAAAATGATTCTTTCACTAGAACAAGTAACTTAGAGCAGCCAGAGGCTTGCAGCCCAGAAAATACTCTCTTATCACAATAACGAAGCAGCTTTTTATTTAGCCTCAATGCAGAGAGTATATGCATAAATACAAACAGTCTACAGCAGAAATTAGCAAAAGCAATGCAAGATACTTCCTGGGTACTGAGCTACATTTAGCAATGAATTTAGCTATGACAACTGGGAAGATGTCTGCCATGTATTGTGGGAAGAATAAATTCTGTGCTACCACTTCCACAGTTCAAAAACATAGCCACAAAGGCAGTTGACTTCTGGAATCCACAAAATCCTACAGATGGCAGCCTACCTTTGCAGCTACAAAATACTCTTGAAAGTTATACCAAAATTCTCCTAATAGTCTTCTCAGCACGGGTGCCTGCACTTTTTAAATGACTTCAAAACCAAGAGTTACACTTGGTGAGCCTGCAGAAGGAAGTGTTGCCAGGTCAACCTCAGTCCCACACTTGCATCCACACCAACTATAGTGTATTGAAAGATGTATCAGCCCAAAAAACTAAAGGATTTTTCTAAATATGAAGTTAGCACTTAGCTCTGGAAGTGCTAGAGCTGTCCCTGAAAAGCCCCATTCCCCAAGTACTACTCACTTTCAATTTACCATAATTGATCAAAACCCCCCTAATGTAACTTGATTTTTCTTTGGCTATTTAATCACTATTGACACTGCTCATTCTATTTTGATGGATTTTAAACCCTAGAATTACTTCTACACACTTTCTTCAGCTGGTTACTCATATTACTGGACTTCATTCTTTACCAAAAATTCTGCTTTATCATAACAGTAACAGCTTTATTGCTCAGTAGCATGGAAGTGCTGTCCATAAATTGTTTCCAATATTGCCTTTAAGCTATCAGACAGAGCCAGAAGAAAGCTTGGTTTCTTCTTGAAAGACAAAGAGAGCTCTTACTTGCATCAGTCAGTGAGCTGTGCTCTCTCTGGCCCATCAGGGAATAGGATAAAACAGAATGGATAGAAAGGCATGGAAACTCAGAAGCATCTGAGTGGAGCTAGCTAATGTCCACACAATTAATTAATTACATTTACATTTGAAGGAGAGGTATTTATGCTCAGGCTGGCCAGATCAAACTCACAGTAACACTACACTCAAGTATCTGTACACGTATTAGGAATAACTCCAGTTCTGTAGCTGACACTACTAGGACACTTGCAAGAGACAGGAGTGACAAACAGGATAATCAGCTGGTGTTGACAAACACTGTGCTGCACAGAGCTGTCTCACACACCCTGCACAAGACCAGGTGTTCTGCAGGTAATACCACAAACTGTCAGTATATATAAATTAAAAACCAAAGCAAGCAAAAATCCCACCCAATCAACATACATTTTCATAACGGTATTTTTCAAGTAATTAACAATTCACCAATTCTTTTTGATAAAAAGAACACTAATTTGCAGTTTGTGACTGCCTGTCAATACCTGCCTTGAATATAAAGGTCACTTAAAGCTGACTATCTTATGGCTCAGGACATTACTAGTAAATCCATTTACTTCTACACCAGACAGATGAAAATAAGCAACAGTCTTTATTTATCCATTCCACACAGCTGTGAGTATGATGGCAGGAGAGCAGAGGTGTCAGTTCATGGAGAACAAAAATTTCAGACACAGCTGCTGTGACCTGCAGACCTGAACCTTCACCCAGCAGTGAGAACCGTCAGCAGCTGGCAGGGACCTTCTTCATGTTTGGCTTCAGACTCTTCCAAAATCAATTGTTTCCTTCCCTACTTACTGGCCCAGCTTGCAGCAAGCATTTCCCCAAATGTGAGGATAAAATCTATTTGCAAAACTCTGTGGATAAAGATCCCCTTTTAAATCTCCTTACAAAGTATTAGGCACTCTGTTTTCCGAGGGGAGGATTTTGCTGTCACTAAGTTCACTGAGTAATGGAAGAAATCAAACTGCCCAGCCAGCTGACCTCCTCTCATGCATTACATCGCTGGAGTCACTAAATGAAGTTTTAAGTGTGCAATGTTGGTCAGGTTTGCTGGTATTTGCCCCCTGAGGTTAAATATGGAACCACCTATGATAAGAGCTGATTTTCAGCCAGCAATACATTGACAACAGAGCAGCCAGTAATGTAATCTACATGAATTCTTAGCAAGATATTAATAAGCCAAGCTCCTGGACTCAGCACTTTAAGGAAGTTTTGTACTGAAAAACATGTATAACATTTAAAAACAAGTATATTAGTTGTGGGAAAGTCGTGATGGAGAACTCCTGCCTTCAACAAACTGGACTTGTAAAAATTAATAAATATTTAGTATTTTTTTAATGACAAAAATATTTATAGAATAAACAAAAGTTTAAAGACTTCTCATGGTGATTTAGGGAAACTGTTCATATATGGCTTATCAAGTTGCTTGATAACAAATGCTGCCATCTTTTGATGCTGGAGGCTTTGCTGCTTGTTCTTTTTGTAAAACAAAACATTATACATTAAACCTTACTTAGACTGAAACATCCTGAGACAACGTTTGACTGTAGCTAAATCTACACCTTCCAGTTTCTTTGCAAGAAAGGAAGAAATAACAGCAACTCCCCAGGAACACAAAAAAAGATCCAGGTGCTGCAGAGGGAAAAAACCACTGGCAATAAAAGGACAGAAAGTTTTGGATAGAGGACAAGGTCAGAAGGACACTGTTTTGTTGCACCAGGTCTCACTGAAGTACCAGATTACTGAGGAATATGAGAAAAGTGACAGCACAAGACTGTACAAGCACTGCAAAGGGATTTTTGGATACTCTAGAACTTCTAGACTAAATCTTTGATCGTAGTCCAGAGCTAACAGAGAGGCAAGCACACAAAAGAGCAGAGCCTATCATCTAAGAGCTCTCATTCAGTAACTACTGCTTCTAACAAATAAACCAAAAAAACCTCAGAGCTCACCTGCCGGCTGACAGTTCACCACATATTCTTGAATAGCATAAATTCAGGAGTCTAAGCACATTAACTGAAATACTGTAAATCCTAATGCAGCGTGTGCCAAGGGAGAACAGTTCTGCCTACTGCCCCTCAGAGATGCATTAGGGCTCCCAGGGCAAAGCACTGGATGTAACACAGCAGGGCTGGCATGCTGCCTAAAAAGAAACAAGCAGGGCTTGATGCAGGCATGGCTCCTGCCGAGGGAATTAACTTCTGCCATCTTCCCCAGGTAGCTGTAACACAGTGGCAAGAACATCCAGGGTTGCAGGTGAAGTATTTGAGTGGGGCACTGGTGGGAACTAATGTTCATGATGTCCAAGAAATGACTGCTGCTGGTTTAACACAAAAGTCCACAACCACAGTGAGTTGTAGAAAGTTAGATCAGGAGAGTTTTTGCTTCTAAACTCCTACAACTAGGTGTGTGTTGACCCAGACCCTTAAACCTGTTGTTGCCTGAAAGGACACACAGAAGCATCATTTGGGACGGGACCAGGGTGTTCATCTGCTTGCCTAAAGACTCCAGAGCAGGCCTGCAGCAAGAGGAGAGCACTGTCACGTGGCAGGAGACCACCTCCAATCCTGAGGCAAGGAAGTGCAGCTCCTGAGGCCCTGCATGTGCCTAAAAGCTCTCCCAGACCATTGCTTCTGCTCACCAACAGATTCCTGCTTCCACTCTTAACCTGGCAACAGGGTGCTGTAAGCGTGGGAAGTAGTGAGAGATGCAGGATATTTACAGCTTTGAGGATCTTAACAGAAAATAACCACACAAAAGAGAAAAAATAACTGAATCTAGTACTCAATGGTCTTTAAGCTTTCCATTGCCAAAATTTGTAATTTGTCTCAATTATGAATTATTACAGTAGTTCTAGCCTCTCTGCACCACTTGCTGCTTTGGCTTTATCTCAGCAGGTATCTACCACAGAACACGGCCATAATATCTCTGTAAGCAATTACAAAGCTGAAGTCAAACTTTTAGAAAATACAATTATTTAAACCCCTCAACATGCAACTTAAGAAGTAGCAGACTAAATAGATAAAAATATACACACACAAAACATCCCCACTAAAATCCTATTGCATCCTTTTTCAGATACTGTGAAAAAAACCCACTTGAGTATTAGTCACATAGGATTTTTCAAAACAGAACAAAAACCAAATTCTGCTCCAAGTTTTGGGCTCCTTTCAGCAACGTTCAGGGTAAATCGCCAGGTCACAAACCAACAGACATGAAAAGCTTCAATCACCCACAAAGCAATATGAATATGTGGAAATACACTTCCTTTCTCTCTTTTTAAAATCCAAATTTGACAAAGCTAAAAGCAATTACTACTTGTCATGAAGAATGGTACAATAACAGGTTCTCTGCATTCACACCCGTGACAAGGCAGCAGATGAAGCACTTGACACAAGTTTTATGTCTACCAAACACAACTGCAAACCAGCTTATACAATGTGTTTAGGTCTCTTCAAACAAATAATGTCTGTTTCTTTCAAGGCTACCTAAATTTAATCTAGACCTTGTTTCATTCTCTCTGCACTGGCAGCTTGCCTAATTCTAGATGAATTACTTCAAGCTCTAAATTTTTTTTGTCACAAAAACGTTTAAAAAGAGGAAAAAAAAAAACCCAAATAGCTCTGTGCTTAGCACTTCACAAGAGATGCATAAAAATCCCCCACTCTGGAGACAAACACACGTTGAGATGCATAAGTGAAATATCACAAATCAAAGAATGTTGATTTGAAACCCTCTCTCTGTAGATCATATGGTTCCACGCTTGACATTTAAGACAATGCTGCACCATCTACAGCACCAGAGAGACTGCTGCAGAAACTGCAGAGGCAAATGTGCTGCTTCTGTGACTGCACTTGTCTTTGACAGTCTCACAAGACAATTTTAGGAGTCAAAAGAAAAGATGAAAAAGGAATGGATGAGCCATTTGGTCTTCTGGGAAAAAAGGAAACGCAGAGGCTCAAAATGCTGCAGAGGGGGAACTTGACTTGTATCACAGATAAGGGGAGACAGTCAAAGATTAGGTATTCCACTGAAGATTGTGGGGGGGAAGGAAAGGAGAAAAGTGGGAAAAGTCTGGCTTGTTTGCTTCTTGATGCGGGAGAAGCACATCCCACAGAAAACAGTTTAGTGACAGCCGAAGGAGGTAATATTGGGGAAGTGTCTAAAAGAACAAATGAATTTGCTGCAATCTCATTATCTCTTTTATACCCTATTCACACCTTGGTGGGGATTCAGCTTACACACACACACACACAAAAAAGTGGTCTGTGCTTACTTCCCAAAAGTTTCTGTTACATTTTATACATTCTAATGAGAAAAAAATGAATACTCATCCTATTACAGGAAAATTACGCACCAGCTGGAAGAAGTTAATGACTGAGATCAAAACTCCATGAAAGCTGTTTCAGGAACCTACAGTTTGTAACACTTGTAAGGGAAGTACATGTTAAACCAGCATAAACTCTTCCAGTTATAGGAAACTGTATAACAAACAGTGATGTACTGAATGGGTGAAAAATGAACAGCATGAACCCTCAGCATTTACAGGCACAATTTTAGGCAGACAGTTAGAATCTACCTTGCTCCCATTTTCCATCACAGTCTTGAGTTCCAAGAGTAAAAGCAGGTCCAGTGCCATCCAAGTATTTCAACTATCACAAGTATACGAGAACTTGCCTCTGACACTCACTGTTTAACCCTGTAAATTCTTTGATTATGAAAAGCATATTACAAAAAATATGAACCAGTAGAGAACAAAGTTTTTATTATTGAAATTTCAACAGACAGAAGAACCTGAAGTTCCCTGTATGTAGAGGGTCAATCACCTCAAAGTAATCTCTACTGAAAATACATGCCTAAAGTTCTGGTCTTTTATCCATAGTGTCTTGTAGGAAAAGAGACTCATAAGAGATGAAGGAACATAAAACCCCTGATTAAAAATGGAAGCGACATTCAGATCACTGTTCTACCTTTAGAGGCATACAGAAATCTCCTATTGCTGTTACCAGAGAAAAATTTGAGCAAGGTATTTTCCATAACACTAAATACTCCTGCTATCCAAGCCCTTTCAAAGCAACATGAAAAGCTTTACAGTCCACACCTAAAAGGCAATCAGGAAGCGCTGCAGCAATGAGTGATCATGGCTACAAGAAAGTAAAACCACAGGAGGAGTTCCTGCTTTAGCTCAGACACTTACTCAGCCCCTTGCTTTCCCTTCTCTACCCTACTCCCAAACCATCCTGCCCATGGACCAGTTTCAGACAAGTGCTGAGGACCTACTTCAGGGTAGGTCTCACACAAAGGATGTGCCACTAAGTTTCATCCAAGCTGTTGGACAGTAGAAGAGACAAGGGCAAACCCCCTGTTAGCAGAGAGCTTCTCTGAGCCCAGCTGCTCATTCTCTGCCTGGTCCCCTGAGTGAGCTAAGCAACACCAGACCGGCCACTGCCCCACACTTCCTTTTGACCAAATGGTAATTAAGGATCAAGGAAAGATGCCAACTACTGCAGAGCTGTCAGGAATGGTTTAGCAGATGCAGGGGCTGGGGTGGGCACTGCAGATAGAGGGCTGGGAGGGAGGGATGGAGTCCTGATGACAGAAGAAAGAGCAGACACAAGACTCCTCAAGAAACCAGGCTGTTGCACTGGGAACAATTTTTTCATTAGAGGACTGCCAAGAGAGCAGATTGCATTTTCATATAAAAGGCACATGTCCACCTGTCCCTATAAACTAGTATGACCAATACAGTGCAAGGCACCATAGAAGATAATCTTCCTCTTCAGCTGAGCATTTAATTTTCCAATCATCTGTATGCAGTCTGAGCACCTCAAGAGGAATTCTAATAATTTATAATAACAGGAAAAGTTCTCATTTAAGATTATAATATGCATGCTTATGCTGAGAGATTACAACAAAATGAAGTGTACACAGAGTGCTTCAATTTCTGTATTTTTAAATTCATGAGAGGCATGTAAACATAGCTAACTAACTAATTGATCTAACCTGTTTAATTTGCTTTCCTTTTCTTGACAGATAACCCCCTTTTCCTACGGGAATGCCTTTTACACATTTAACATGCAAATGCTGTACCTCAGTGCTGATACTTCAGCTTTTTCTGTAGCTTGAAATCAGAACCGCTGTTGGTATCACCTTGCCATTGCTTGAGAGATATTGCATTAGCATTTTCAGTAGAGATTTCTTTTGGAGGAGGCAGATGGAATTACCTTCTCTCTGTTTATGCAACAGACTCTTCAGATAGGAGTGTTACAACAGATCACACGTGCTTCTCATAAGGGCCATGCTTTGGGGAAATCAGAGCTAGCTCCCTACAGACAACAGACATTGCAGTCTCCTGGAACAGCAAGGAGTATAATTTGTACTACTAACACCAAGTTATGAATCCTAAATTACAAACTGCTTTGTTTGCCAGGATTTTAGACACCCTAGACATTACACCATATAAAAAAAGAGCAAACTTTCTGCAACTAGATGCTATGAAAAGAATACACAACCAGTTACTCCCATAGCTTTCAAAATCACAGTTTTCCATACTTTGCAGACCCTGAGGCATGAAAACACTCCTTCATTCACAAGGCTACTAAATATGTAAAACAAGTCATTATCCTGAAAACTCCTGGCTCAGGAGAAGAGTCAGGACTGTCATTTTCAGAAAACGTAATCTTCAGTATAGCAGTAAAAAGCTAACCTGATCAGGATTTTTAGGTGGGGTTTTTTTGTTGTTTTTAATAATACCAGTTATTAAACACTATATATATATATATATAAAATATGCTTTAGTTAGGAGCTGCAGACAACTCGAAGTTAACGTCCTTCTCTTTTTCTCAGTGCAGGACTGCACTACCAAAGTCTGCAAGTGTTTTAGCAAAAGGATTGGCTGTAAGCAATGAGCTGACTTCATCCACCAACTCTGACTACATGTGACAAAACTGTCTTGTGACCACCCTCTAACCAGTCTGCATTACAGCCCACCACCTACAAAAATGTTTGGGATAGATAACATGATCCAAGTCAGCCACAAAGGAAAGCGAACCACGAGAGAAGCGTTTCCCTCTTTCTGACATCTGAGGGATGTGGTCAGCAAACACAATCAGTCCAATTCAGCAGCAGCATAATACAGCCATTGTTTACAAAAGCAATGTTAAAAGCAAAACATGTTTTGATAACATGAAGGAACACATGAAATGGTTTTAAACCAACAAAAAGCTATTCTACAACATCCTTTACGTATTGCTAGGTGTTTTCTTGCAAACAGAGCTCTGGGCAAGTTATGTGTGAAAAGAAGAAATAATCTAGTGTGAAAGTGTTTATTTGGATTTTTCTGAAACACTTAAAAAACCCCTCTGAGCGAGACCTCCCCTTGAGTCTTCTGCAGTTTCTTCAGCTACACGTGTTCACTGAATTTTTACACTATGCTGACATTCCTTCAACTTACATTTGGCTGTTTTCACCTTTCCAATTAGCTTAATAGCTAATTTACTCGATGGATCACAACTACACAGCAACAGTGGTCTAAACAAGCCAGTGTTCAACATCTTCAGAGAGACAGAACGATGCTGGCAGTTCCCGTGGGAGGAAAACAATAGACAAGCTCATGAGTCTCCTTTCATCCTATCCACAACAGTCCTCCTCAGTGTTCACAGCCAGTGTATAACTATTATAATTTGGGGTTATAGAGGAGGCATAACCCAGTAAATACATACTAGGAGTGAATTACAGCGAAGTCTGCGTCCATCAGGCACCAAAAGACATTGAGCAATATGCGAGCACCCCAGCAGAGGAGGGTGGGGCAAGCAGCACAGAGAAGCAAAACTGAAAGGAAAAGGGGCGAGGTGACAAAAGCAGCAGCCTCAACTTTACCATCTTCTACTTTTTGATACTACACTAAGCCAGGCTTCCCCCTTGATCTACTAACAGAATATATGTTCAACCTTTAATAAATGACTAAGGACTACAAGGAAAAACAATCAAACAAGGAAGAAGTAATAAATGGGGAAATAAAGGCTTTCCCTCTTCCTGTTTCCTTGTTAGCATCACATCTCAACAGTTACAGGTATTTTTTTTTTAAGAATAAACTTTGAAAAAACATCGCTGTCTGTGGGGTTTCAACTTCTCTTTTACCCAGTATTGACTCGAAATTTTCTATCGTGTCTCCTCTTTTCTAAAGCTTCCCTTCCTCCATCTCTGTTTCCTTTGGGAGGCACACATCAGCCTCTCTCCAAAGCCATAAGCCCTGCTTCTGCACCAGCCCCATGTGAACATCGGCAAAGGCCAGCCTGCCCTCAATCCGTAGCTGTGTGCTGGAGGCACATCCTTGCTCTTCTTCGTAGTTCACAGTGCTGTCGTTCCCAAAACGAACAGAACACAGGGAGCACCAGCAGAAGGAAAACTTACCTGCCAAGACAAACAGAAAATCCTGTACTTTGCTACAAATCCTCTCAATCCTGGTCTGAATTCAACCGCAGAGTCAAAACACGCAAAGGAAAAAACCCACAACACCAGAGAGACTCAAACACAAAATCCCTTTCCTCTCCCTTGGTGAGATGACTTCTTCTTAAGAGTGTAAACAAAATTCAACAGATTAAAAAGAAACAAACAACAAAAACAAACCCCTCTGTTGTAAATAGGCACTGTATATTAATCTGGGCATGAGAAATTAAAGAATTGCAGGCAGAAGGAATGTGCTGACAGAAGCACCGGAGGAAAAGGTGAACTGAGGAACGCCTTCCTCAATATACAAATGAAAGGAGGACTTCAGCTGGGTCTCCGCGGCCAAATCACCCCACCATCAGCTTCGAGACAAGCTCCGACCTCCAATAGCCATCCTTCTGTCTAGCGAAGGGACCTCTAAATGTCAATATGATTTACAGTTAATCCACAGACACCATTCTGATTCCACTCAGGAAGGAGTTTGAATCCAAAAAGAAGGATCCATGAATCTCATAATCCTGCCCCAAACAAAGGAAAACCCTGCCTCGAGGGAAATAAAAAGTATAAAAACTGGACCCTAAAAACAGGACGATGGAGTGAATGAAAGGAGGACTTGGCGCAGGCCAGTTCTGTGCTCGCCTCCCAGTTCCATCGAATTTGATCTTTGTTGTGGCTTGGATTTTTGTCTGTTTCATTGCAATTTGGTCGGTTTTTTTGTTGTGTTTTTATTTCTTTTCTGTACTTCAATTCGCATTAGCGAGAAAATAAAATTGATCTTTTTTTAATTCTGATTCTGCTCACCATATTTATAACACCCTCCAAACTCAGAACAGAAAAAACTCACAAGACAAATAAAATTCTTGGTCATCAAGCATGATTTAGACAAGTAACACCTGAAAATTCAGAAGTCAGTAAACGTTTTGCTTATTAAATGAAACTTTTTCTTAAAAGCCTGTATGTGCAGACATTAATAGAGCTGATTCGTGAGCAAAAAGTGCCAATCTTCTAGAAAACAGACTTACATATACAAAAGGTCTTGCATTAACAGGAGCCAATCCTCTCAATAATTTTCACACAAACGAAACCTTAATGAACTCAGCAGAGCTCTTTGCAGCTTCTCTATGTCCACGATAGAGAAATCATGCACCAGCACCTAGTCCAGACCCACTCTGTGATCAAGACACCAAGCTGGGACTCAGAGCTTGAGGCTCTGTTCCCAATTCAAGCAGAGACCACCTGTGCGACCCTCGGCAAGTCTCTTAATCCCTGAGGTTTTGTTCTTTGTTTAAGAATAGCCCTAATCTGCCTTTTGTCGTATTAATTAGACTGTAGGGAGTACAGAAAACTTGTAAGATGTGAGTCTATAACCTCACACAGCCCCTTTCAGGACTGCTGTTACAGCAACCCATGTGCCAGACCTCCAGTAGACTGACTCAGATTCGTTTTCAAACGTTCGCAGTTTTAAGCATGATTTCCCAGAAAACTTATTTATTCACATAGACAACTGAACAACAGTAATTTGGCAAGTTTGGATACACTGACATATTTGCAACTGCATCGTGTCAACATTTCACGTAGTACCTCAACAAGCATTATTTTACAGCTATGTCTCAATTATTTAAAGTTCAAATAACATTTTTGCCAGCGGTTCATGTGCCGGTCCTGATGTACAAATACAAAAGGCTGTGAAGTAACATCAGAATACAGAAAAGTTATTCAAAATACCAAGTCATCACAGAAAAAACCGAACTGATAATGGCTAATGGAAGGCTGCCTATACCAGTTTACCCAGATATAAAGTACATGCAAACATTTTTTTTTTTTTTTTAGCTAGGGATATCAAAGCATGTAGTTTACACAAATAACAAGTAGTACCAGGACCTACAGAGACTAGACAGACCTATATATGCCTTAAAATAGTTCTTAGTACTTTGGAGGTTCTTCATTTCAGCTTCCTTACTTAAACACACCAAACGCTCAATAACCCATTCCTTAGTTTTCCTATGCTGCTTCCAAGTTTCAGCAATTCTGATAAATACTGCAGATCACAGTTCCCCTCATTCACCCTGCCCAGAGAAAGCCAAAAGCCTCCTGAACTGAACTTTCCTCCTGGAGACAGTAAAGGGTAAACATCACCCTGACCGACATCGGCTGCAAGTCAGATTTATACAAAGACGAATCCTCGTCCAGAAAGCCTGGATACGGCCTGACGAAGCCCCGTAAGCCCTAAATCCTTTCCCCAGCCCGCTTAAGTTGGATGCTTCCAGCCTCATAATGCTTCAACGGCACCCGGCTTCTGAATGAGGAGGAGGGATGGGAACCCCCTATACACCCTTAAGGAATTATTTGACACATCAGACGGATGAACAACAGTAAAATAGAGGGAAAACTCCTCACGAGGAGACACGAGGGGCTGAGCCCTCGAGAAGTCCCTCTCCCCAGACGAAGCACCCTGGGCCTCCTTCCTTTCCTCCGAACCCGTTCCCCGCGTTTCCACAGGCGGCTCCGGGCCGGGACCCCGCCGCCATGAGGCACCTGAAGGCGGGAGGACAACAGGTAAGCCCGGCCCGGAGGCAGCGAGGGAGGGAGCGCCCGAGGCAGGGTCTCCTTCCGCCGCCTGAGAGAAAGCCTGAGGCGGGCGCAGGGAGAAGCGAGCCCGCCGGGGCGCAGAGGAGGGGGCGGCCGGCGGAGGGTCCCGCCCGCCCGGCCGGGAGCTCCCGGCGCCCGCCACCCGCCCGGTCCACTCACACACACACAGCTCCACCACGTAGGCGTAGTAGGACCAGGCCACGACCAGGGCGATGAAGGCCACGGGCACCCAGGCCAGCACCTTCTGGCAGCACTTGAGGACGTGGGACGGCGCCATCTTCCCTGCCGGGCACCGCGGCAGCGCCGGCGCTGCGACGGGCGGGCGGCGGCTGCAGCTCCGGCCGCCGCTGCGGAGCCGGCCCCGGGCGGGCCCTGGGCGGGCCGCAGTGGGCGGGAGAGGGGCGGCCCCAGCGCCCGCCACCGCCTCCTTCTCGGGGCGCCGGAACGCCCCGCTGGATCCCAGGAGGGTTAGGGATGGAAGGGACCTCTGGAGATCATCCGATCCAACCCCGCCCGCCAAAGCACGGTCACCTAGAGCAGGTGATGCAGGAACGCATCCAGGTGGGTTTGGAATCTCTCCAGAGAGGGAGACTCTATGATCTGTTTGGGCAGCCTGTTCCGGTGCTCTGCCCACCCTCCAAGGAAAGTTCATCCCCATGTTGAGGTGAAACTTCTTGTGTTTTAGTTTATGGCCATTGCTCCTCGTCCTGTCATTGGACACCACCGAAAAGAGCCTGGCACCAACCCCCTGGCACCTGCCTTGGAGATATTTATACGCGTTGACGAGATTTCCACTCAGCCTTCTCTTCTCCAGACTAAACAGGCCAGCTCCTGGAGTCTCTCCTCATAAGAGAGATGCTCCAGATCCTTAATCATCCTTGTGGCCCTCCACTGGACCCTCTCCAATATTAACTCGTCTTTCTTGTCCTGAGGAGCCCAGAACGGGACACAGCACTCCACTTGTGGCCTCAGTGGGGCTGAGTCTTGGGGGAGGATCCCCTCCCTCCACCTGCTGCCCACATTCTTCCCTATGCATCCTTCGCCATGCACCTCGGGGGCCCCCCGCCCTCCGCCCTCCCTTTGTTCGCACCGGCGGGGCCGTCTCGGGGCGAGATCGTCCTCCATCCATAAAACCTGGTCTTAAACCTCCAGGCTTTGCTCTTTTCCGCGGTCCTGGCCGGGCGGGTCGGTGTCGGGCAGGAAGGCGGTGGGACAGCTCCGGGCACTTGTCCTCGGGCGCTGCTGGGCTGCTGCCCGCCCCTGCTCGCCGAGCGCCTACACTGCTCAAACAGCCTGGGCGCCGCAAAGGGAACTCATGAATGACTCACTGCTCTTTGCCTTAGCGGCTCTTTCCTGGGCGCCGATGGGCGCCGGACAGCTGCGGCCACACCGCCACCTCGGGCTCAGCCTCCGCAGCGCCTGAAATCTTTAGCCGTACTCTGGCATTGCTGTGGGCGAGATGCTGGGGACGGAACGGCCCCCGCCGGGGCAAAAATCCCCATTTCCCTGCCGAGCCAGAGGGTGCTCGCGCCGGGAGCGCGTCCCCGGTCCCCGGGCGGCCGCAAGGCTCCGGCGCCACCTGGCGGCCGCGAGAGTGGCCGCCCGAGCCGAGGGAAACTGAACAGAGAGAGAGCATCCATAGGGAACAGACAGCGTCCGTAGGGAACAGACAGCGTCCATAGGGAACTGACAGCGTCCATAACAAGGAGGGGACACTCTGGCCAAATGCCCAAGACACAGCCTCTGTATGTGTGGGAATGTGTGTGTGCATGTTCATCTGCGTATCAGAACAGAGGAATGAAGAGGCAACCTGTGGCCCTGATGTACAGGGTAACTATAGAGCAGGGAGCTATGCCCAGGGATCACAGAAAGATGAAGATCAGTCTAGGATCAACTCTGGGTATGGGCATGCTTGTGCACGCTGTGTATGGAAGCAGGATCAGGACAGCAGGAAAGGGGATTGCAAGACTGTATGCAGTAATGCAAGGGCTGAAAAAGAAAAGCACTGCAGGAGAGGGAGAGAGCTGGTATAAGAACTTGGTGTGGCCCATTCCTAACGGAGAGCTGTAAGGCAAGGGAGGAGTGACTGATTATATGGACAGCATCTTGGTTATGGGGTCTAGTCACTCTGACAAGTGCTGACGAGGATGGAGCAGTTTGGATTTAATGTGAACTAGGACAGTCTTGGTCTGATGTGCTGGTTAGCACATCGGGGATATAGTTAAAGTATTCTAGTTCCTCTAACCTTTATTAATTGTGGCACTTGGGGACATGCTTGAGTGGTGAAGGTGGCAGTGCTGGGTTAGCACTTATAGGTCTTTTCCAACCTTAATGATTCCATGATTCCATTTCTTAAGGGTATCAAAACATGCCACAACCACTGGCATGTGCTTTACCTGAAGATCTCACAGGACTGTTAACACTTGGCCTCAAGACAATGGGAAAAGATTAAAATTCTTGGTGTTGAAATATTTGTTAATAATGCTTTTAGAAGTACCTGATTTTACCTTCGTTTGATACTTCTATGTGCTTTTAATAATTTAATTGCTGTGTTACTTTCTCAGTAGCATATTCAGTGAAGAGACACTGTTCTTCCAAGCCTTCAGGAATCTAAGGAGAAGGGACCTGGACCTTGGAAGCAAAGTTCCAAACAACTTTTACCAAGCAGTGCCGTGTGTAGCGGGTTGTTACTGTGCATTGACCATCCTCTTGGCTGTGCTTCCACCAGCTTTCCTGACAAAATCCCATGCCCTTTCACAATAAGCACAATTCCTAACATGAAGACTAAGGAGCACAACCATGAATGAAAAGGCTTAGCCATGTTGGATCCCGTCACATCTTCCCTAGCACAGTGAACTTAGCAAGCAGTTCACTATACTAGGGAAGATGCGAGGGGACCCAACATGATCTTCCCTATCCCAGTCTTCCCTGTTGATGTTGACTCCAGTTTCACCCACAGAGGTATCAGTGGAGCCATGTGTGTGTTGACATTCCCTCCTTTCAGCAGGTCCATGCTGAGCTGCAGGAACAGCCGCCATGTGTGGTTTGGATGGAGTCTGAGGCTGGCAAAGCTGGAAGCTGTGACATGGCTGGTACTTCAGTTCTGGGTCAGACAGATGCCTTGGATAGGGTGGAAGGCCAGTGGCTGCAGCATAAACCTTGGACAAGACAAACTATTTTTGACCAGCTACTATCCAGCAACATTTCTGTGCAGCATTTCCATAATGACAGGAATTGAAGTGAGACTGAATTAAACAAGGACAACACCAAGGTTGTGAGGTGGCAGAGAGGGACAATTTATCCCCAGACTGTGCCCCCCACTGAGGAGTTCTGCTGCACTAGAAGCCCCTTGGCACAGCTGGCAGGAACTATCATCTTCCACTTCTGAAAGCCACCTGGGATGTCTCTACAAGGACTCCTTGAGAAGAAATCAGTTCCTTGAATAGAAGCCAAGCAGGATGGGAGGAAGGTCTGCTAGGAATTGCTGAGCACCTGTTTGGCTTCAAATGGCAGCAGTGCAGCTTGTGCAAACTTTGCTGCCTCATTTGTGGGGAAGGACAAGAAATGACATTTGGAGCAGACTTTGGGAAGCTGAAGAGCAACTCAGAATGCCATGCTGTAGGAATAGCTGCTCACCACACTCTCACTGGATCCCATGAATGTCAAATATTAAAAAAAAAAAAAANATTAAAAAAAAAAAAAAAGGCATCTCCCGTCCATTTTCACATCACACCTTCACTTCTGGCTGCCCACTTGCTTTAGCCACAACACAAAATGTGTAAGTGAAGTTAAACATTTCCCTTTGCAGCCTCAGCCTCAGCACCAATTAGGGTCTGTTGCAGTCTTCCAGATGTTTGTTGGTCCCAGAGCAAGGCACTGTCAGAATTTCTTTACTATTAAAAGCTTATAACCTACAACAATGTAATCTCCATTTTACTTCTGTATTTTTTCCCTCTCAAAGTAGCTCATCTTAAATTCCAGGAGCATGCAATCCCCAGGCAGAAGCAACCCAACCTATTAGATAGAGACTGATGCAAAATCATAATTTGTCTCATTCATTTCTTGTAATATGAGACAAATCAATTTTTGGAGGCTTTGCATTCCTGATGTACACATAAAACCAACTGAAGTTATGTAAAATATTTGCTCTTCACATTCTAGTACAGATCATGTAATCTTGTACACACCAACTACCAGTGATTAGTAGCCTTTGTTTGCATTGAATCAAATTTATAAATTGTGAGTATACATTTTTTGGTCAAACATCATTTAAAAAAACCTAATTTCAGCCATATTGATTTAGTCCCTGCTTACCTGGGATCCTTTTGTTCAGTGATATTCATATTTCCTAAATTTTTAATTTATTCTAATAGCTTTCTGTTTCTTCTACTAGCATTGTTGCTTTTAACTTTAGGACTTATAATTTAATTAGTTTCCTTTCTAAAGATTAGTGGCAAAGCATCATATTTTGGTATCCTCTCTTTTCAATAGTGAATGTAATCTTCTACCTTGTGACTCATCTGCCATTGCTCTAGGAATTACCTTCTGTACATTATTTAAGAGATGTTCACTATGTTGTCAGTAATGTTTGCTCAGTCCAATAGTATCAGTTTCAAAGTAGATTAAAACAAAGTAAGAGGCCACATAATTTAAAACAAAAAAATCTGTATCCTGAAAAAAGAAGGAAATTTCAAAACACTTCATTGAAAAGTCTTAAATTAAAACAACTGGTTTTCTTTGGGGTGATTTAGAGCTACCAGTTGCTCCATGGGCTAGAATTAAAACTGACAAATTTTCCCCTAAAGCAGTGGACCTGAGGCATAATGTTGTGGTAGAACACCTCTGTAGAACATCCTTTCTCCAGGAAAGTGCTCATGGCATTCAGAAAGTACAGGTTTAGTCCAGCAAGGCTCATCTTCTGTGCTCCCTTTGCAGTCCATGGAGAAAGGCCAGGCCCTCCAAGGCAGTTTCAGAGCAATGAGCTTGCATCTGAAATCCCATGAGAAAAACTTCCACACATTCCTCTGAATTACCTATGGAATAGTCCTCCTCCCAGCTTTTCAAATCTGTGTGTCTGAAATCTGGCCAACACAAACCCAATTATAAACAGGCTTCTGCAAGGTGTTGTGTCCATTCTCCCACAGCCTGATACCATCCATGTTTCTTCCACCACTTGGTCAGCCTGGAAAGGCAGGCCAGCCTTCTGCCAGAGGCGGAAGAGAAGCACATAATCATTTAAAAAAGACCAAGATCATCAAGTCCAGCCATTAATCCAGCACTGCCGTGTGTACCACCACTAAACCATGTTCCCAAGTGCCTCATCTACACATCCTTTCAACACCTCCAGGGATGGTGATGCAACTGCCTCCATGGGCATCCTGTTCCAGGGCTTGACAACCCTTTATTGGAAGTATTTTTCCCTAGCATCCAATCTAAACCCACAAGGGGCACAGAGGTGAGGAAAAACATGGCCTTTTACTTCTCAGGGCATGAGGTGTTGTGCCTCAGCCCACGCAGGTGGGAGCAGTGCTGAGCAGGCTCCCTGTGTGCAGGAGCAGCAGCCAGGCTGCAAGCAGAGCTCTGGGCGAGGGCACTCCAGTTAATGAACTGGAAACATTATTAACTAAGCCAACACCAGCCTAATGGAAAATCTGTCTTCACATATGTTGTATGATTTTCTTTTTTGTTATTGAATCAACTCGGAATTGTTTAATAAACAAAGCCAACAGGAAACATTCAAATAAATGAGTGAAGAGACACATTTTTTTTGCTGATTAATTTTGTGTGTGCTCAAGTATCTCATGTTTTCTGTTCTGCAAAAGGCTTTAGGCTTCTTGTTGGGTGACATCTTCAGCTTCTGTAAAAGGAGCTTCTGTGGCCAGCTGGGCACTTGAAGAGGGTGTCTACATCTGCCATGTTCATCTTCATGCTTCCCTTGTGACCAACTGCATTACAAGAGCTGTTTGTTGGGGAAACTTGAATCTCACTAATAATGACCACAAGATCATTTGGGCATGTATTTTCTGTTTAGAATGACTGAAGGGTTTTTTCTGCACTGGAGCAGTTTCCTGACCCAGCTGTGATTATTTTATAGGAAAAATTAAAACTGAAGGTATGAAGCATGCTTGCCCTCTCCTATGAGAACTCTGGCATGAGGAGAAAACTATTTTTAAATTTTGATGTACACTTATCAATCTATTCCTACATTTTAGTCAAAGTACACCTGAATTTTAGTCAATACACCTGAATTTTATACTTCCTCTAAGCAACAGGGTTGTTCCCATTCTTGCCCTTTATTGGGCAATGATCCTTTTTTTGTTCTGTGCACTGAACATGTGAAGTGCCACAACACCACAGTCCATGGCCTGGTTGTTTGTCTGCTATGCAGAACATGTACTCCTCATTGTTGCCTGTCTTGTTAGAACCTGCCAACTTGGTTTGAATCCAGAGGGACTTTTGCCTTTAGAAAGAGGCTTGTACAAACTGAGACACCAGAATTAACTTCTAGAAACAACCAATGAGTTTCTGTTACTTCTAGGATATTACATTGCATTTTTGCCTTTCCTTCCTCTGCAAATGAAGAATAAATGTCTCTTAGACATCATCTAAAAGTAAAAAAATGAAGAAATATAGAAAGTGTTATTATGGGAATACAACAACTAAAATTCTGTAAAGGAATTATATGCTGTAAGTGACTGCACTTGCTTTTGTGTATCCTTTTGATATGTTATATCAATTTTTGAGACTTCTGCAATGTCCAATGTGTTCATCTTTATTCCAAGTAAAAATCAGATGCAATGTGGTAGATTTTTAAAAAAATCAATTTTATTAGGTTTTCTATATATTTCTGTTCAGAGGAAGAGTTCCTAATGTTAAAACAAGTCACAATTAATGTTTAGATTGGTAGCTAGCACAAACCTTAACTAGTGTTGAGTAATGCTCACAGACAAGCTGCAAATACCATACAGTGACTAAAAAGAACTAAACATCAAACACTTAAAATAGAATGAATTTCTGAAAAACCAGGGTTTATCTAAACACATATATATATGTATCTTTCAATCTCATATAGTAAAAATGAGGAATTATTTTAAGACTATTTTATAAAGCATCTTAGTTGCCAAATAACAATAAACTTACAAATTAAACATAGAGTCTGATTCTTCAAGCCTGAGGGACAAGTCAGGCCTTTCAAGGAGTTCCTTCCTGGCTGCACTTTCAGGATTCTGAACTTCTGAAAATGACTCATAACTCTATTTTAATTTCCAATCAATCTTTTTTTTTTTATTGTAGACACAAAATTCATATAAAACCCAAGAATATCTCTTTTCTTTTCCTCTGAACTCAATACCAAAGCTTTTGCTGAAAATAAAGCTTGAAATCCCTGAAAGCAGATACTGCTGATTGCACAAACCCAGATAGAAATGAGCACTGAGAAACTGAACTCCCAGATAGACTAAAGCTAAGTGAGTTGATTTTTCCAAAAGAAAACCAAAGAGCATGTAAGAAGGAAGTAATTAGTAAACAAAAGAAATCACAAAAGGAATAAAAAACATCATAAACCTATTAACTTCACACTGAATAGAATGTTAGGGAATAATTTCCACTCCAAAGTAAAAATGATTTGCCAAAATATTAACAGCAACAATTAAAAGGCAGCCTTGCATTAAAGCCAGAGCTGGCACAAAGCATATTTTGGGTGAACACACACACTTTTGTGCCACGGAAGCTTTTTCTCAATAGTGTATTTTTTTTTAATAATTCAGTGAAGTGCAGCTGGCTGTGGTACTGTGATGCCAATCCCACTGCCCCACCTTTGCTCCCATCATCAGAAGCAACAAACAATGTCCAAATACACAAAATAAACCAGCCACCTGCTATCCTGCTGCTCACACAGCACTGCATGAGCTCAGTGTGAGGGGAGGAGGCTGAGGCATTTACTGCATTTGGATTCTTTCCACAGAGTTAATTTCATTTGGATTTTTTCCTGTGGGAAAATGGATTCTTGATGGTCACTGGTGCCTGATCTTCTAGACAGTCTCAGGACATTGCCACAGGCATGGTCTTGTTTTGGGTGCATGTCCACGACAGGACTACAAGCATTTTCTCTTTAACACTTTAGATTAATGCTCCAATCTGAGGCCATGAGGAAAGAGTTGCTTTTCTGACCTCTGTGCTCCCTAGGAGAGATGACTAGGACTTGTCCTCAGCATAAATGTGACAGCTACAGACACATCAAACACATTCTCAGTATTCCTCAGGAGGGACCTTGAGGGTTTCCCAATGCATTCTCTCCTGTCCATGCACTCAGTGAGAGCTGCCCCAATTTCTTACCTAGCATGAAAATTTCCCCTCTTCCCACAAAACCCAAAGAAATGACAACCAAGCCCCACATGTTGAGCTTATTTACAACTTTGAGGCAAACACAGCTGATGTCATACAAAAACCGGATGGATATTACCTCACTGAGTGGTGAGATTTCTTGGTTATTGTTCTTGAGACATCTCCCTAGTCCATGTTTTGAGTCAATTATCTTTGCTACCACAAACCTGTCCTGAAAGGTTAAGCTTTCACCCCAGCCAAGACAAGTCAGACAACTAAGAGGGGGAAAGAGGAAGAACCTTGACAGCTTTACAGATAAGTCTATCTCCTATATATTGTGGCCAACCAGGAAGAGTGATCTGGACCTGGCTATTGGTTCCTGGGATTGTAAGAAAGATAAAACACGTAATGTGCACACCTGTGTACACAGAGAGGCACCTTATGTTATTGCTAAAAAAATGTTCATCTCTAATTTCTAAGTTTTAGTCTAGATTTGTTCCTCCTTTTAGTCTTTAATATCTTAGGTCTAACTTTGCATTTGGAGTAATAAATATTTGTATTTGGTTTTTTATTGGATATATTACCTCAACAATGGCTTATTATAACCTTGAATTCCTGAGATACTTCAGGTTTCCCTGTCACGACCTTTAGTAGGATAAACAACTACCTGTTACACATTCATCTTCTGCAATACAATTAAAGCAAAATAGCCATGAGTCAAATTGTAGCTACCACTGTGTTTGATAGAATGAGGATGTTTTCTTCTCATTTATACTATGTGGAAAAGGTCTGAGACACTCAATGCACACTCAATGATCAATGTACAACTTTTAAACCCTGCATCAAGCCTATAAGTCTCGTATTTCCAGTTTAATATTAACACCATGAAGGCAGATAAACCAGACATCCACACAGGAACTGGTGGAATCAAGCACCAGGAACCAGCACATGAGCAGGTCTCCATAATGAGGTGTGAATTTTTCTTTTTGATTTAGGAAAACTTGGTTTAAAATGCGTTGTGCAAGTGATTTTGCCTTGTGGACCTCTGCCCTCTCTGCATAAGGAGAGTTGCTGTGTCAGTGGCTGAGATGATGTCCACTCCTTTAACAGGAGATGACACTACTGTGATGTTCCTGCCTGGGGCCATTATTCAATCCTGTGTGTGTTGTATCCCACAGTGCAGGGTCAGACCCCACAGTGCAGTAAACAGTATTCCCCAGAACAAGAGTACTTGTGTTTGGGGGTCAAAAGTGATACCAGTTCTGTAAACCAAGCTGATTGCACTGGAACGATTATAAAATTATTGCATTAGACTCTGGGTTAATTAAACTTTAACTGTAGCTAAAAAAAGAGCATTTTTGATTTCGTTATTATGTAAACAGGACAAACTCCCCTAAAGAAAAACCACTTAAGCAAAAGAAAAATGGACTGCTTTAAAAAGGACTTTTCCCAGTTTGCTTCCACAGTTCTTTGACTTCTTTTATGCTTTCTTTTTTCACACACTTCCAGAAACCTTGAATGCCCTGCTGCTGCGGTACCTGTAAATAAAATTAAAGTGTGTTTAGGATTTACACAAAGAAGACTCCTATTCCCAGACTGTGTAAAGACAATATATAATGTTGTGCTGCTGCTTCCATAGTTCACGTGTGTAATAACAAGTTCTTAGTGGCAGCAATCCTCCCAGATTCATACATGGTAAGTATTAACCAGTTGAAAATACATATCTTTCTCTATTCATTAACTCTACCTGTGTTTCTACAAGCATTTACAAGAGAGTTGTAGCAATCATCTGTGGTATTTACAAACAATTATGTCAGCTTGTTACCCTCAAACCTCGATGAATTCGGTTCCTCAGGACTCCAAGAAACTCGCTGTGGCTGAGGCAGTCATCTCCATCTAGATCAAAAATCTTGAAGATCGTATCCAAAACATTATCTGACAGGTCCTGTCCTGTTGCCACCTTCACTGCTCTCTTGAACTCAGCTAATAAAGACATAATATTACATCACAGGTGACTGAACTTGCAAAGAAAATGGAAAACTTATAAATAGCAGGATTCTGTCCAATTTACAATGGCTTGTGGGTATCCTTACTTTTGGGATGTGTAAACTAGTAAACTATTCGGAGGCCTCAGTTCATGCGTTCTTGAGCTTGCTTCTTCTTTTGTAACACTAAGTTTATTATTTTTAATATAATATAATATANAATATAATATAACATAATATAGACAAAGAATTCAGGAGAGAATTACACATATAGGCACGTAACAATCATGAGTTACCTCAGCAACTGACTGCTTTTGATTACAGTGGGGTTCAGTGCATAAACAGAGTAGTAATGAAAGTCACAAGTTGTAAATCCCTCAGTTTTCTTTGGTTCAAACCCCATCCAAACATTCATGTTTCAAGAATATGTATTTCTCTTTCCATCTTCTCACATCTGTCATCTTTTTTCACATGAGCCCATCAAATATTAATTTCAATGAATGTTAATACCTCCTCACATTTCCTTAGGAACTTTTTATGTTGCTATTTTGAAATAACTTAGGAGACTTGTCCTTCAAGAGTAACAACTAAGTAACAACCTCAGGATTAAAACAAAAAGCATTTGTATGTCCATAAAACTTTTGATGCATTGCTCCTCTTTCTCCTACATAGGAAGGAAGCAACTCCCCTCCTCGAAATCTTTGTTTTAAACCCCACTTTACAACATTGTTTCTTTTTGATAGACATAATTGCATAACACATCCTCCTCAGCAAAGGGAGGACATGGAGTGGGTCCAGAGGAAGGCCACAAAAATTGTGTGATAATTTTTGGGATAGAGCACCTTTTCAGTGAAGAAAGGCCAAGGGAGTTGGGGTTCAGCCTGGAGAAGATACCTCAGGGCAGACTTTATTGTGGACTTCCACTATATCAAGGGGGCTTATGAGAGAGTTTTTACCAAGGCCTTTAGTAACAGGACAAGCAGAATGCTTTCAAACTGAAAAAGGGTAGATTTAGACCACATATAAGTAAGAAACTGTACAAAGTTGTGGCTGTCCCATCATTGAAAGTGCTCAAGGTCTGGTTGGGTGGGGATTTGAGCAACCTGATCCAGTGACAGAGCTCCCTGTCTAGAGCAGAGAGTTTGGAAAAATGACCCTTAAAGGTCCCTTCCAACCCAAACCATTTTATGATTATGCTTTAGTCTGCTGTGATTAATCCACATATGACAGCACATTTGAACTTTTAAATGAAAACATTTTTGAAACTTTATATTATTATTATTTTATGAAATAGAACTAAGTCCAAATATAGAGCAGTATAATATTTTTGGACTTGACTGTGGTACTTTGGGATAACTCATTTACATTAACTCCATAATTAAAATGATTTCTTTTCCTTTAAAAAAACCCATACGAAAGGTGTACAGCACTTACCCCTCTTAACAGGACGATTGGCGACAGTAAACATCTGCATGGCAATAGAAAAGTCTTCCAGATTATTTGTAAACTTGCAGAAAGTCTTGAATTCTTCCAAACTGATGTTCTAGAGTATCACAGAATTCAGAGGATATATAATGAATATACATTCAAATCCCAATTATTCTGTGCCATTAAATCTGGTGGGACTTAGTGTTTAGATGCGACTGCCTACTCATTGTTGGCATTTGTATTTCTCAGCTGGCCAATTATCATTGCTCTTACTTGTATAAAATTCAAGGGCTGCGATAATTCATCTGGCAACTGTTACCTCATCAGATAACCACATTCAAATGAAAACCTGTGCATACAAAGGAGGGAGCAGAACAAAGCATACTTTGGGTACCAACCTCTCCTGCTTCAATTCTATCTTTCACATTCTGCCAGTAAATTTCATTGTTTTCCTCATCAGTGAAGTAGAGCAACCATGCCGCAAAGTCTTCTTTTCTCATGACGCTCAAACCCTTTGAAAACTTTATGAATTCCATTTCTTGGACTTCCGTTTGCAGATTTTCCATGAATCTAAATGTAAACAGATATTATCCACCACTTGATACTTGCACCTGTATCACCACTACCACCTTAGCTACTGAGTGCAGCAGACACCAGGTCTGAGCCCCAGAGACTCTGGACATTGTTGTTTAAAATATCCCCGGTGGTTTAATTTTCCCGGTGCCCGCGGGTGTCTCCAGGGCTGCATTTCCATAAGGACACCAGCAGGACGCGCTCTCGGCCCGCACAGGCGGCTGCTGCCAGCAGAACTTTAGGGATGCATTGGACATCTCGGCTTTACTCATGTTTAAAAATGCGCAGATAAGGAGATAAAAGAATCGTTAAGGCAGCAGCATAATGAATGAATGAATTAAAAAAGGACATGGTAACTGAAGGCCTGACACATGAGTTATGAAGTTTCATGTTAATAAGAGAGGAATGACAAGATTGCAAAGTGCCTAAAAACATGAGGCCTTAATAATCACAAAGGTGAAAGAGGAAACTCGAAATCGTTGCTGTAGAAGATGACTGAAAGAAGATGACTGTTTGGTGAATCAGTTCTGTGCTCACTAGAGGACAGATTAGAGAGGATTACAACTGACTTGCACAGAGTTCAGAAGAGCACAGAAAATGTTGCAGGAGTTTGGGAAGGTAAGAAGAGAGCTGTCTGAAAAAGGAAAGAGTCAACATCATGGTTTTTAGGAGACACACATTCTTTTGGGAAAGAAAGAAAAAAGTATTACAAGAAGCAAGTAATAACCTGCAGGTACAGGGCTGTAATTGTGAGTTGTAGCTTCAAGTTTCCCCAGTTTGGTCTACATGGCTATTAATTTTGTATTAATTTTGAAAAAGTTAACACAGACAATACGGTGTGATGCATTTGATATTTTCCACTTCAGAAATGGGGCAATCCAAAGATGAGGAGTGATTTTTAAATAAAGGCTAAAACCAGTGGTGCTTGCCAGAATCCACTCCGTATTTCTGAAGAACCCTGCTTTATTGCGTTGCAGAAATTTTTGACAGAAGGGAATGAAATACTCCTATGTTGGGACAAAGCAATTAGTTGGAGAAGAGGACAGCTAAGGGTCTGTGTAGCCAATATCAGCAGAGGCTCATTTGCTCATCAGTGTTTGCCTGGCCTCACTGGGTTTGAGTTCTTTCCCTTGAAAGTACAGCTTTTGAGTTCACACAGCTATCTTTAGTTCTTTAATGAGATCACTTGGACAATTAGTAGCTTGAAGCTCTGTGAAGTCTATAAGGGTTTAGCTAAAGACTGCTGTTGCAGCATAAGCTCTCTCTTGTATTTTTCCCTCTAACAGGTAGAGATGCACATGCAAGTAAAGGGCCAACAAATGCTTCACAGCTCAGGACATGCACGTAAATGAAAGCCTGACAGTGGAGGTGAATTTAACATTAACAGGCTAACATTATGAATTAGGTTAATACTGAGGAGATGTACAAAACGCTATCACATTTTGTATGTGCCTTTTTCTCGTCTAGTAAAGAGGATTCTACACTATAGCCAAACACTAAAAGGTGTTTCTCCACAGTCCACCTTAAGACCTGACACACTTCCAATTCCCTCGGCTCTCCCTCTCAGAACAGGATGAAACACCAAAGCACCAGGTATTGCAGTCAGTGTGACTGGGCAGCCCTTTGTCTTGCACAGCTTGCAAACCACTCTTCTGTTTTCAGGCCCAGCTCCTGTCTTTGTAACTCACAAGGAGACAGCACCACCACCAGTGTGTGCCAGGGACACTGGCACCACGGGCTGGCACAAACAGCCCTGCTGCACCCACAGCCCCTGAGAGTCTCCCCAGGTGTTGGGAAGGGAGGGCGGGGTGCAGAGGGAGAGAACAACATGGACCTGGCATGCAGTCCAGGCATGGAGTCAGCCCAGCAGAGACTGAGTAGGGCCACTTGGCTGCATTTTGAGAGTGGCCATCACAGGCAGGGAGGAGATGGTATCTGGGATGTGTGGTTTGTAATTGGCTGGAAGACACAGCTTTCCAGCCAAGACCATGCAGAACAATTTCTTTGACTGTAGTTTCCAACTCGTGTAACGTCTGGTCTGGAGGAGAAGTTGCTGAAAATGAGGTCACTTACAGAAATAAGCCTAAAACTTGGATTCAGGGAAATGAGACAACATGTATTTAATTTTCTTGGATTTTTATCTATGAAAGGTGGACTTATTTTGCAACAGACTTAAGGTCTTGAGACTTGAGCTATTTATAATGGGGAGCAAGCTCTCAGTCATCTGCTTTACTGGTTGCTAGCCACAGGCATAGAAACAGATTCTTCCACCTCTTCTGAATATTGCATTTCCTTAAGCAGACAAGCCTTGGTGACCTGCCCTCTAGCCACACCCAATAAAGGCAGGAAAGCTTCCTACATGATGAGGAAGGAGCCCACCAAGCTGCACACATCAGCCTGCTGAAAGGGACAGCAAAGCCAGAGCAGACAGTGAAGGGTTCGGCTGCTGCATTTTCACTGTGTTCTTGCTTCTGGGCCCTCTTCTAATTGAAGATCATTTCAACTTGTAGGCTTGCTCCTGGCAAGCCAGAGTGGGAAGATTTCCTGCCATATCAAATCCTACTTGGAGCAGTAGCTGAAATGTGCAATTTAAAATTTATGTGATAGTTTCCCATAATACAAAAATTAAAATACTATGAATCATCACATCAGCATTCTAGGTCACTCTTATTCCCAGATGTGAGAGTTAAAAATCCTAATGAGTTTTTTTTTAAGTGAAAGTTATTAAAAGTTATTAAAAATAACTTTCTGGTTAGAAAGTAAAACTTGATACATAAATGTCAAGATACCACTAGGGATACTTGCTTTTGTATTTTCTGGATCACAGAGCAAGGAGTTTCAGCTGTGAAGTCCTCAAAATGTATCTAGACATTAGGAAAAACAAGCACAGGAATGAAATTCCTGCTCTCCCAAAGTCAGTGGGATCTTGGCTGAGGACTTTGTAGGGAGTCAGAATTCAAGTACACGAACAGGATTCTGATTATAGATATGCTCTACAATTAAAAAATTATTACACTGGGAATACTCTTATGCTAATAGCAGGTTGAAAAAAAGAAAACTCTTAAGTTTCCAAGCGACAAAAAGGAGAGGTAACCCATAAATTTTTAAGATGGGGAAAAGGCTAGGAACAGAGAGCACTTTCTTTAAGACAGCCCACTTTATCCACACTCTCTAAAACACCCACGTTGAAGGCCAATGGCCAAATTTGTTATCGTGTTACAACAGCATCCAGAAACCTTATCAGGATTTATCCCTCATTTTGTAATGGGCTCTACTAAAGAAAGAGGGAGTCTCCCAAGGCTTTTGGCAACTCAACTTTAATAGTGTTAATCCACCACAGAACAGAAGTGAAAATGTAGTAAAAGAGGGGAGACCTCAGGAATGCAGCTATTCCCCCTCCAAGTGGAGAAGTGCTAGCATTGTATTCTTTATGGCACACAAAGCAGATTGAAAAACGAAAGGAAATGTTAGGGCAAGATTTTTTTCCACCTCTTGACCTGAACTCTCTGTGCAGAGCTTTAACACTCTTAATACAGAACTGACCAGTTCATGTTACACTGATTTATAGGAAAGGAGTCTAACAACAAAGATAGTGGTGGATATACCACCCCAGCATTTGTACCATGCTTTGGCTCCTCTATGGACACCAAAGTCCTTCTGAAGAATTGATAACCCTCTCTGCACCACAGGACTGTGGCAAACCAGCTGCATGTTGCCTTTTTGCAATCTGACTTTCAAACCAAAATATAGAAAATCTAATAAAGGCTTGACCATTAACCTTTAGAGAACATTTAGATCTATGCTTGTAAATTCAGGTTTGCAAGCATTAAGACAGTTAATCAATCTCACCATTTTCAGAATTGCAAGCAAAACCCTCTCTGATTTACTGTCCTTAGCATTTCAAACCAAAAAACTCACTTTCATTTTTAAGTGCTCTGTAGAAACTAGAAGAGCTACTCTTTTGCTAAGCTCACAGGAAAGGAAGAAAAATATTTTTCTCAAGCTCTTTACTAAGTATTTGGGAAATAATCAGATTGAGTTACGACAGGAATATGACAAAGTCAGATTCTGTTGGTGTTCTCCCCTTCCTCACTGCCTGATCTTGGCTGTAACTGATGTAATCTCTATGTATTATGGCTCTCTCTATATGCACACACACAGATAAAAGTGTAGGAACAGAGACAAGTAAGGAGGCAATCATACTCTATTCCTGCAAAGCAATTCCAAATCCCCAGATGAAAATCACTGAAAATGTACAAGCTGTCATCACAGCAGAAGCACAGCATGCTGGCTGATGATGATACCTGAAAGAGATCCTACATCCATGCACTGGTACACACACACCCCACAGCCCCCCAAGAATGTCAGCACTAGCAGTGGGGTCCAACCTGAATCATTCTGGCTTCTTCATGAAAGGTTCCAAATAAATTGTATCAAGTAATTCAAAACACTGAAGGAAAGGAACAGGATAGGCAGGGAAAAGGCATGATCTGTGTATGGTTGTACAATCTGTCACTTTCAATCTGAAGCAGAAATTAAAGAAGAACCACAATTAAAAAATATTTCTGGTACAAAATTCTATTAACTGATGAAAAGTCTGGAAGCAAGAAATCAGGTAAAAAAATGACATAAACTAGATTGAAATGTTAATTTTCCTCATATAATCAAAAGATGCCCATTGTTTAATGACATTCGGAATGACTTTTTTCGTAAGACATCCCAGAAAAAATACAACAATCCGAGAGTTTTTTGAATATCCTTTCCATACTCTCTGCACTTTCTTTTTTCATTCAAGGAGAATGTGAGAGATTTAAGCTTGCTTGGGGACAGATTACACAAAAAATCCCAGCAGTCGTAAACTGTTTAGGGAGTGAAATACTGTCTTCTCTTTTATTTGGGATTAGACATACTTAAACAAGATCAGTAAGGGACTTTTTTCAGGGGAAAGAAAACCCCAGTGTCTGTCAGGAAGAAATATTTCCTATACCTAGAAAACGAAATAGTTTTCTACTCAGAATAAAAGATAGTACATTTGGTAGAGTTGGAAGTTAAAGCACAAGTTAAACTTTTTTGGAAGGAAAACACCAAAAATTATTTCTGTATTTAAAACCAGGAGAAATCCATACAAAAGAATAAAAAAGCCTTGAATTCTTGGAACATTTTTTAAGACATGACCTGGTATTAGAAGATGACATTATTTTTGAGGTGTAAAATTGAGTGGTGTCATCTGAAACAAACTTGTTCAGATCTTCTGAGAAGAAAGACTGCTTCCTGTATTAAATCTACCCTCTTCGTTACATGATTTACGGCTTACTGTATATTCTTCTATATTTTCCTAAAATGTTACAGGAGAATACTGTTCCAGCTGTATTTGACTAAGAGGCCACACCTTTAGTAGTGATATACATTAACATACTCCAGAAATTTATATTTCCTAAAATTTGCCAGGGAAAAGTTGCTTTTGATATTCTAAATTCTTATTAATAATTACTATGATGCCCTTATGTTAAGGACAATACAACTAATAAGAACTCATCTAGCAGTCTGGAGGTGAACATGAGTCCTACCTTAAGAAGCCTGAAGAGCTCTGGAAGTACCTTTGCATTTGATGAAAACACTGCTGAGGATTGCCTGTGTGTGTATCAATACCTGTGATCTCCCAAGAAGCAAGCTCCAGCTGGAGATAGATGCCTGACCATTTTCCCTCTCTATTCTCTGCATGCCCCCTGTGTTCAGGGCAGTAGGAAAAGAGGCACAAGAACTGGTTTACAACAGCCTCACATTGCCCCAAGTGATGTAGACAGTTTCCATTTTCTTTGTGCCATCTGAATGCAAATAAAGGAGAAGAGGGCAAATTAATTGCCCTGGTTTATCAACTGTGGCTGTCTGACATTTTTAAAATGTTTGGACTGTGGGCTAAAAGGCTTAGACAATGCTGGTGTACATGTAGATACAGATGGTTGCACACTTACAAAAGGATTTTTTAATGCCAGACAAACTGAAAAGGGGGAGCATGAGGAAAATATAAGTAAGTAATGAGATGGGAACAGTGGTCTCAGCTTTCAGAATTCCCATGTAAGTACAGTGAAATTTCAAAATGAAAGCATTCCTGTTTTTCGGGGAGGATTCTTTCTATATTTTTTGTGGTTTTTTCTTTTTTTTTCTTTTGGGTTTTTTTTTTTTTTTTTTAGTTTTAAGGACCCTGTGTATCTGTGTATTTAACTAACGTGACAAGTTTTAGTGCGTCCTAATCAAACATAATCACCTCTACTTTCTACTAGGTACTACACTGATCAATGGAAAAGCTTTCTAGGCAAGAACTTGGAAAATGATAAAAGCATTTACCATCATTATTTTCTGCTTTTGACAATGATCTATGTCTGTACAGCTCATCAGTCATCTCTTGTAAAAACAGTGTGACACTTTGATCAAACAGCCAACAATAGCTTCCCGCAGAAGGTAAAGTGTTATGAGAGGCCATCAGATAGAAATCGCATTTTCCCTGAACAATAGGAACCCAGAAATGATGTGCTTGATTTACTTGCAAATAAAATCATGTGAAAGGTGATATCCTCAGAGAGGTTAAAAAGACAGCAATCCTTTTATTCACCTTTCTGCGTGTTAAACAAACTCCACTGTCACGTTGCAGCTGAGATGGAGTGTCTACGCAGTGATAAAGAGCCACATTCCAGCCCTACGAAACATAACTGCCACTGTTGAAAAATTACCTGCATTAAACCTTACACTTATCCCACAAATTTTAAGAGCAAGATGTGGGAGTTTGATTTTGATTACAGGCCTCTATCTGTGTGGCAGGCAAAGGTCTTTAACCTATGTGTTCTGAATGTACAAGGTACATAGTTTCATCAATGTCATGCCTCATTGGGTCAATGTAGGATTTTATCTAAAACCTGAGGCTTTTCAGTTTACACTGTATATGCAAACACAACCTTTTACTGGTGCTCTCTGCCTTTTGTTTCATTGAGAGGATCTATGGTATTTATAGAAAAGGGAGCTGGAGACATCTTAAACTTATTTTACTCACTTAGATTCCTATTGAGCTGAGGTCTTCAAAAGGGAAAGGTTGTTTATTTGAAGACTGGTATGTACCAGACCCACTGAAGCCAAACACTTTTTAGTCTACTGATTGCAAAAACACTCATTTTTAAGAGGGCTGCCACACATTCTCCACTTCTGAATACAAACTGAAGCAAAACACATTATTCTACTTTATTTTTGCAGTCTGTAAATGACTGATTATGTTTGTAGAAAAGCTAATGCTGATGTAGATAATGCTCTCTTGATGCTGTGCTACAATATGTGTGTCAAGATTCAGGTATCTGCATAGTCCTATTGCAAAAATAGTTCAAAGGGCAGAGGAAAAGGCATTGGGAAAGTTTCAACAGAAGCTAGAATTTGAAGCAAGTGGAGAAGTTGCCTGTAGCTTACCATGACAGCTGTAATGGGAAAGGAGATATCTCAGCTCAGAAAATGTTTTTCAATTGATTAGAAGTCACTTTTTTTTTGATTTGGTCACAAAAAATACTCATGAATCACATTATTTTAAGGTATGCCACCACACAGCTGCCAAGAATGGGAGTCTCAACCCTCCTGGTGCACTGCTGCTAGCAGTTATCGTGGTGCTCACCTCCTGCAGACAGCAGACTCTAGGAGCTAAATGGGGAATTCAATCATGCAACATCGAAGTGGAATAATCTCCACTTCATTGCCTAATTTTCTGAATCAGCTCAGTGTGATGTCAGATGAACGCCAGAGCTGGGGTAAAGCACAGGGGGTAGGAACAAGACTGGCTCCTGCTAGGCTTGCTTAGCTGAAAAAATACCTGAAAAACTCGGAAAAGCGAAGTTTGTCCTTTCCTTGCTTTCCAAAGAAATGGATCAGCAAGACGGTATTAACAGCACAGCTGTCCAGTTCTGTTTCCTATAAAACAAAAAAATTATGGTTGTTATGCACTGCATGACCATTAATATTCACCATGAATCTAAAAATATTTATTTGAACTAGAATTTCCCAAGAGATACTTGATTTAATTACTGCTCCCAAAGCTATCACACAGGATCTCAGAGTTGAATAACTCTTCCACATTAACTGCTAACAGTGTATTGTAAGTTCTGCTTCTAAATGCTCTGTATGAAAGATAAGAACAATTTCCAATCTCCATCAGTACATTTTATTATAGCATTTTATTATATTTATTATTAAAATGGAGAAGGTTGCAAATTTAATCTTCAAGAATCTTTATTCTAAGGTGAATAGAAAGCTTAAATAAAGTTAATATCTGTAAGGAAGTTTTTAGTTAGGTATTTCTAACATGTTACAGCCATTTAAAAACATTCATGATAGTCTAATAAATGAAGCCAGGAAAATACAAACACTGACAATGCTCTATTATAATATGGTCTTATAAGACTGCTTAGAAATTTTCAGGCTTAGTGACTTTTCTATAAATATTTTTAAAATCTGAAGAAGAAATTTCTGCACAGAAGGGATACACACTATTTCAACTCAATCTTTAACAAGCCTAAACCCACACATAATGCTGGATTTCTGCTCTGTTCTTCTTTCAGCACCAGCATACTGGCATTTCTTTGAACACAACAAAACACTAAGCAACGTGAAGAGAGAATTTTTTTTAAAGTCTGTAGGGATTTCAGCAAATTATTCTTATGACATCTAAATAGCCCCTGTGTCTTTTATCTGGTTGAAGAGGTAAGATGAAAGACAAGAGTCTATTCATAAGATTTAATACTAATGGTTATTTAGCTTTCAGCATCATCAGTAACAAGTCCCATTAGTCCCACATGTTTCATGCTTACTGCATACATGACACAGTTATTTTATAGCTAAAGTAGTTACAGTCCTCATTTCTACTACAAGTTGCAGTTCACCAAATGCCAGCGATATGAGTTATGCATGAGTGAACCTAGAAAAAAACACTTTTCAAGCCATATGCAAACTGTACTTACTGAACTTTTATCATTTAATTGCAGGCAAAGAATATTTAAATATCCACAAGATCCATCCTTCTGAAGTTTAAACAGTTCAGATTACTGTGAAGACTGATGCATAAACATTGCTATATGCTTTTTTTGAAAGCTGAAAGTCAAACATTCATGTATGCTTATTTGAAATTCACACTCAAACTATTTATATCAGAATGCAAAGTTTTCTAAAAAGAAACAGAGAAGAATCCACATATCCCTCACTGCACCTAGATTGTAATCTGCTTTTTGTGGGTTTTGCCTACAGGTTTAAAGGACACTTGAAAAATGCAAAGAATAAATTTGCTAATGTAATTTTAACAACTAAATTCATTATGCAATTTAATGCTTCTAATTTAATTACTCCATATTATAAGCAATGTATTGAAAATAAAGTGAAAAATGAGGTTTAAAATAACCTTTTCAAAACTAACTCTGTGACAGCAAAAATTTTTTTCTATTGATGTTTTTCTAGTTACAAGCTAGAAGGTGGCATACAAACAATACCTATCTCATCTTATCTAAGATGACAAAGTCTATCCCAGGATTTATAACAAATATGCACCTACTTGCTGGCTACCTTCTTTATCAGTTGAAATTCCACAGTGAAACTGGCAGATGTCCAAACACTATGTTAGAGTTAAATGTCTTTTAAAACTACAAAACAGTACTTTTCTTTAAAGCATAAAATGCAACAGGAGACCACAGAGACTACACCTTAAGGGTAAAATTTCAAAAAATTGCTTTTCCTAGAGTTAATGCTATTAATTTAAAGTACGTGTTAGTACATAATTCCTTTTTGTCCACAGAATCATTAGGAGCTTTTGCTTCTGATATGTATAAATTAGTACTGACATGACAAATCCTTGTTAAAAGATAATGAGAATTCTATTAATATTTCCAACACCTCGCCCTCATGAGCTTGGGTAAAGTAACTTACACTTGGAATGTCTCTCTTGGCAATCAGAAGGAAATGGCAACCCAATCCCAGGCTGTAAAGCAGACCAGACTGGTAGATTTGACTCACTGTTTAAACTGAGTGAAAGTTTGTCATCTGGTGTATCCAGCTGCTTCAGGCCCTGGGACGGTGCACCACCGTCTGTGCATTTTACAGAAAGCTGAGGCACAGAGTGGAAAAAGGATCCCAGTGGTCTGAGTTTCATCTTGATACAAGCACAGGATGGGGCAGGGACACGTATCACAACTGGAGAACCCAGACATGTTCCAGGGCCCATTGGTTCAGACAAAGAATCCCAAAGACCACACAATCTGATGCCACACAAGTCTACGAACTAATGAACATGTGTGCACATATTACAAACATAGGCTAATTTTCCTAGAGTAATGTTAACGCCTCCTACACTTTGCAAAAGTATCATGAACTGCTGAATTATGCAATTATTCCTTTTTAAGCAAGATCAGATAACACAAGTTATTTCCTTATTACATTACACAGGCTGTTAACATAAGAGGCCTGATGCTGCAAACACTGAGTCATGGGCAAAGACCTACCTAATCCTGTAGCTCCCCACTGAGCTTTAGACATTTAGTACCTGATACTGCAGCAAGTACCAACAAGTGCCACTGAGAAGAAACTTATCACACAGTGAGATGGGATTTTCAAAATAATGTACCTAACTGATTTTCAAAACTCATCTGAAATGTTAATAGACTTACTGTCTCTAGATTCTTACCACCTTTCCTTGCAGAATTTGCCTGAGGCATGACTGGAAAGCATTCATCATGATTAAAATCTGCAATTCCTTTCTTGTTCTCTTGCTTGCTTCCTGAGAGATGGTATTTGCTGTGCAATGTCTTATTTCACTAGAAATTGTAAAAATAATGCATATTTTGGACTGAATTTTTTTTTTAGTTAAGACAGGAGAGTGAGTAGATGGATGAATAGGCAGAGAAGTGAAGTTGGGCAAGGAAAATACCTTAGTTTCTGTCTGCTAGTGATGTCCCATATCTTTCAAAAGGTAACACTAAATCTTTGCAAATTTTTTTTGAGTCCACCTCTCTGAAATGCTCTTTGTTTTTAAGCAGCTAGCTCAGTCAACTCACCATGCCAGGCTTCTATCCCAGCCTAGCTTCACACACTGCTAAAGAGAATTCAAACTTTCTGTTATTTTGAGAGTCTCCCAGATGCTGGGATATATCCTACAACACAGTTGTGGTAAGAAGGTTTAAAAGATGTGTCCATTACGAAATTAATCCTAACAGTTAAAGTCAGTCAAAAGAAATGTAAGCAGCAGGCCAGCTAGTGGGACCAGGAGATTCAGATCTCCAAAAGCAGTCCTTTTTGGCAAAGCCTAGACAGTCTCAAGTGGGCCCCAGAATGAAACTATATATTTTACAATGAATCAACTTTCATCCTAATGTAAATCTGTACTGAAGTTTTTTTTACGATTTGTAATGCACATTCTTACTAGGTAGGATTCAAAAATACCTCAGGTCTGATGCAGAAGGGCTGAAATGTGCACAGATGATTCTACAGAGGATATAACTGACAATATTTGAGAAGTCTGACAGAACATCTTCTAAACAATAAACATCCAATAACACCCACAATTCCTGTTACTGGGAGGATCAGTTGTTTTCTTAATGACAACTAATGCCATGGAATCACTCTGCTGTACATTTAGGTCCTTTAGTAATGAAGAACATGTAACTTCACAGACATACTCAGGTTTCAGTGCATCACACACAATTCTGCATCACTTTGTAAGGAGGTACAGAATAAAAATGGTTACCAGCCAAGGGGGCTAAAACTAATCCGGGAGTAGATGCTGCAGGAGATACTTTAAGCCCCAAATAGAAACAAGTTGAAGCTTGTCTTGTTGCAAGCACATCGACTGTGCCAAGCAGTCGGGGAATGGCACTGTTGCACTGCAAAGCCCCCGGCTGCCTGACCCGTGCGCTGCTGGCAGCCCGGGAAAGCAGCTCCTGCACACAGCTGGGGACAGCTCCTCGCAAGAACTCAGGCCCTGCCTCTCTGCTGTGGCATACTTTAAAAATACAACTTTGCACCAAGAGAAGAGATTCCATTACCAGGATGCTCCCTGGGAGGAGTGATGTGCTATGAAGCTCACTCTTTTGATCAAGGCAGACTTGGCCTTGAAGGCTGAGCACATCCATCCTCAGCGCATGCAAACCCTCCTGCTCTTGGTGCTGAAAATGGCTCAGGTCACCACCCACCCCCAGCCACCCCCTGCTCAAATATGTTTCTTTCTCTCTTGAGGTTACAATGTCATCAGATCATATGGAAAAACAGAATAATTTCCTTGGCTATGAGGTAAAAAATGATCCAGCACTTTTTAAATAGCTTCATATTTTGGTGTCAGACAGTTTAGTTCTTTAGGGGGTTTACCTGTCTGAAGAGCTTTCTGTAAAGCACAACATCACACTGCTCCTTGGTTTAAAATATCTAAAAGCTTTTCAAGAGAATTCAACGTTAAATTGCTGACACAAAACATACATATTTATGTTGGAGAAGATAGGTCAAGAAAAAATGTGCATTCCATCTGAACTGAGAGGTTACAAGATTAATGACAGACTCTTTGGGGAGGGATATTAAATTTAGTCTTGGGCTAGATTCTTGTAAAATTTGATGTGTTGAACCCCGGTTACAGAGTACTGCTGCACTAGAAGAGCATAGCTCCCAACCACCACGTTCCTTCAGTTCTAGGCAGTCTTTAGTTATGCTGAGCTATGCAGACTTAGAAGCACAGCGTAGAAAACTTTAAATCAGTTGGATTCTAGGGAGCAGATGGGCAAGTCATGATGAGCTGCACAGCTCCTGTGGTTGAGGAGATTCTGCAGATCCCAATTCTGCAGTGTCTGGAAGTCCAAGTGTAAAACCTTCAGGTAAGCAGAGAGAAACATGCGAATGACTAATGTCATTTACTTCTTTTAAAACCACAGGGAAAAAAATAAAAAGACAAGTAGACAGGTCAAAACAACTTACACTCAAATAATAGGAAATTGTTCATGTGTGAGTCTAAAAGTACACTGCATATAGTCAGACTCAACTTCAGTTCATAAGTTTTCTGTTTAAGAGAGAGCTGTGTCCCCAACCACTAGTTAAATGTCAAAAAAAAAAAAAATCCCCTATCATACTTCTCCCACTTCTTATGAAAATGTACTCACTAGGGAATCCAGAAGCGTATCTTTCATCATTTGGAAATGAGACAATGCATGCATTTCACAACACTAATTCCATTTCACGAACAAATATAGAACACTCTGTATTGTCATTCCTTTTCTAACTGTAGCTAAAAATAATTTAAAAGTTTACCCATTATATAAAGCATATTAAATGAGAGGTATTGACAGTACTTGAAAATTCATTAATCTAAATTGAAGGGCCTGAGAATGAAGTCCCTGATCTAGACAACTGGTCTGTCCAGTAGGTATTTGCCACCATTAGCACTGTTTTCACAGCCAGGACACTAAAGCATCTTACACCTGAGTATCCTGTTAAGAAACTCAGGGCAGTAACACAAAAGCAATAGCTGCTGTTCACCAGGTAACGCCTTTTCAAAATAAACCAAATCTACCAGTTCGTGCACTTTCCTACTATAATCTTGATCACTTCCAGGCCAAACTCCCTAGTTCGGCTCTCCTCTTCCATGAACCATGGTCACGTGTTCAGCATGCTCTATATGAAGAAGAGTTCAGCCAGGAAGCCAGATGGAGCATTTCCTCTGGCCTGAGCTGAGACAGTCACTGCCTCTGTTGACTTCTGCACCATTTGCTCCAGTCTGATTAGACAGAACCAGGCTGCAGTGTTTTAAGTCTGACTGTAGCTCTCCTTCATGGTGTGCACCTCTGCTATGAAACTGCTGGATTGCGTGCTCTGCAAAACTCAGCATGGAACTTCCCAAAAGATGGAGCCAGTTAAGGTTGGGCAGATTTGGTTTTTTTGCTTTTCTTCCAGCATCAATTATAATACTGAAAAAAGAAAAGCCCTCAACTGAAATATATGTGTCTGCATAGCCAATTCCACTGTAATCCCATTCAAGGGCCACTATTAAGTGGTGAAAATTTGAATTTTAGGCAAAGTGTCTAAAAAAGGCAGAGATACAAACACCCTGGGAGAACAGTAAACTGATTTTTCTTTTCCTGACATAGAGTAACTTGATGAGTATTACACAGTATCACCATAAAGCAAATAAATGACTGGGACCTTTGTCTACACACTGTACAGGGAACACACCTGGATATACCTGCTGGTTAAACAAAGCTGCAGACTACCATTTAAACTATACTTTCCTAGGTTGGTGACACTTGCCATCTGGTATCAGAGATTGGGTTTACTCATATGCAAATTGAGAAAATGGAATGGCAATAAAGAATCATTCCAAACACCAAATTCTGATGCAGTATCTCAACTTTCAAAACACATAGCCAACTTAAATCCCATATTTTTATGCTTCATCTGTTTTGCTTAAAGGCAATACTATGACTGCCATAATTATAAAAAATAAGGGGTAAAAACATATCCAACAACTATATAGTCAGATTCACGCTTACAAAGATAATAAATTTCTTTGGTGAGCAACTGAGACAGGAAGGAAAACAAAAATTAAGAGAAATGTGATAATTTGGATTTTGCAAATAGAAATACGGATACCAGAATAATTTCAAATTAGGTGTATTCCTCAAGGCTATTTAATTCTTCTTTCATACTAGAATTCCATTTATATTCTAAGAAACTGTATTAAATAACATTTTTTGGTTACAATAACTACAGATTTTTCTCAATGGAGAACTCAGAAGACAAATTTTGAAGCAAGAAAAAAACAAAATAGAGACATTCCGGCTCAGGTATTTAATTAGCTCACAATAAGCTTATGTGTTTATAACTAATCTGTCCAACTGTATCAAAGTTTCTCTGGAAATTTTATACTATAGCTGTGCATTCATGCAGAATAAAGATCCTTTTTCTTTCATTGTCATGGTAGTTAAGTCTCAATTGAAATAGGTTTTGAGGAGCAGACAACCCTATTAATCCTAGCTATTTTAATCTGGTGACTGATGAAAAGATTCAAGAAAGGAGATGGTTGTTTTTCAATCAAACAATTTTTGACTGAACTTCGAAAATACACTCAGGGAGGAAAACTACTGTGAATCAAAGGTTTAAGGGCATCAGCAATAGCCACTTCCACTTTTTCCTCAGGCATGTGAAAAAGTAAAGAACATGAGCAACTCTTTGTAGAAATTGCTGATGCATGATTTACAAAACGCAGCCCTGTATAAATTCCTTATTGAATGCTTCCAACATGAGCAGCCACTGCCTCATGCCCAGTGTAAAGTGAAAATCTACAGCTGAAAGAAAGTTGCTGATGTAAGCAGCATCTTTTAGTAATAGATGGAGACAATCCAGCTGTACTCTCCCCTTCTTTAGAATCATAGAATAATTTAGAAGGAGAACTCCATGATTATTGAGTCCAACCGTTAACCCAGTACTGCCAAGTCCATCACTAAACCATGTCTCCATGCACCATATCCACATGTGTTTTGAACACTTCCAGGGATGGGGATTCCACCATCTGCCTGGGCAGCCTGTTCCAGTGCTTGACTACTTTCAGTGGAAGTTTTTTTTCCTAATATCCAATCTAAGCCTCCCCTGGTGCAACTTGAGGCCATTTTCACTTGTCCTGTCAGTTGTTACATGGTTCATCAGCTTCTTCTGAGGTGTTTTCAGTCTGCTCAGGATTCCCCCTCTCTGTTTTCAGCCACCCAGGCTAGAGAACATCTTGTCTCTGCGCTGACTACAGACTCAAGAAGAGATTCTACCTGAGCTCAAGGGAGGTTGCAGGTGGCTGGATTCAGGAGAAAACAGAAGAGAGCAGGAATTTACCTGTCCCTTTCATTGATGAGATATATTTACCATTTGCTAGTGGTTTGCAAAAGTGTGAAACTTCTTTCCCAGCTGGACATTCATACTCCAGAATTGTTTCTTCTGGTCTGCATCTATGCTGTCTCTTTCTGGAAGTGGACTTAACTAAAGTAATCCTTGCCTTTGTCACCTCAGTGACAATAACCACAATTCAAAGCAACCCAGAATAAGCTGATATCACTGCAACAGCAGCACTTAGGTAAGCTTAAGCTATCGATTTCCATTTGGAAAGCTTTCTATTCTCATATGGCAATATGGAGTTCTTTCTGAGATTTCCATAAATAGAAGAGAGGGTCATGGAAACCAACCAACCAATCAACCAAGTGAGTACACAGTCATGAAACACACTGATTGCATCCATTTCATCAGAAGGCTCAGAAATGACAAACGTTTTTCCTCCCCAGTTAGAAAGCAGCTGACAAATCATGCCCTTTCATTTAATTAAAGCCCTAATACTTAGGCATATATACTTATCTAAAAACTCTGAAAAAATAACAAAGTCCGTGGGAAACACGACAATGTTTTCATAAGGAAAATGTATCTATTTCATACCCGAAGTACAGTTTCATCTCCAGCTGCTTTCAAGTCATCTTCCTTCCCAATGATTCTCTGTAGCTGTATTGGTTGAAACATGAGAAAAGAAGAGGAAAATTATGAATTTGATCTTATAAGAGTCTTCTTTTTCTGAACCTTGATTTAATTGCACCTTTTCTTAATTATACATTTCTGCAAGGTTCTCTAGTCATGACAAAATATTTGCATACTTGAGGATATTTTGCTATTCAGACACACTTTTTCCTAGGAATATCTTATCTACTGTGGTTAATATAACCAAACATGAATCTAGCTCTTGCAGCCCAGTGCTTCCTCTATTTTTAGAGAAGATTTTCTTGCACCAGAAGCTTAGTTTCCACTTCAGAAGATTTTGAAAGTCTGGGGTATAACATCAAGGATCATTCCAGAAATAAAAATTATTCTGATTTTCATGCTGTCCTTCTAGATAGTTTTATATAGTTCTGTTATAAACATGATTTTCTAGACATGAAAAACATACCTGTTCAAATGAGGTACTATACAACTAACAATAAAGTATAATTTAAATTTAATTAAATAAGAAAATATTTTTTTCAGAACTGGTACTAGGCAGAATGTGGTTTGAGGTTTCTCCTCCACTCCTGGAAAAAATTAATCTTAAATGTATTAGCTAAGAAGATTTTTAGAATTACTGAAATGACTCACATTTAAAAACATAACTTCCACTGCCCCAAATAAAGCTTTAAGGTAATATAAACAGTGCATTAATTTGCAGTACAAGTATATCAGAGCTGCAAGGTTTCTTTGACTGTATTTCGGTTTCAGACATGAACATTGCCACAAGAATGAGTGATTTAATATAGCACAAAGTACACCTACCTTTCAGACATTTGCATGAATCCTCAAAAGGACAGCAGAAATGAAAGAACAAGGGACTTAATACATTTCAGGTAGAGATATGGAATTACACCAATCACTCTGGATTTGGAGACTTTAAAAGATGCTTTTAAAGCTTAAGGATTTCAAAACTGCTGGTTTGCTTCTCAAACATTTCTGAGTGATTCCTCAATTGGCTCATTAAAACTGGGAAAAAGTTCATCATTAAATTTCCACGTTCATTATTCTGGGGAGTTTTTAAATCTCAATCTCTCCCCTGTTTTTTTTTTTTTTTTNNTTTTTTTTTTTTTTTTCTCAAATTTTTTGCTCTTCAAAGAAGCAGTATGGGCTTGTAAATAGTAAGAAAAACATGTTATTGATTTGTGTTGCCAAAGGTCATTCCTTGACCTTCAAATTTTGAGTAATTCACCTGTTCTGGGTTTGTTTTGGTTTCTTTATCCTCATCTTTTTAGTTTCTCAGGATTCTTACTTTCTATTATTAATTTTAAATTGCATGTCTTGATAGTACTTACCAAAAGAAATGCTATAAAACAAGGCAATTAAATGCCACTTGTTCCTCCAAATTATCTTAATTTTGATCATTTACAAAACAAATGACTAGTACTGTAAAAGCATTATGAATTTCTTCACAGCAAAATAGCATTATAGAGCTCTGGGTAAAACCACAACTGCCTGTCCATATTCTTACTGAGAAATCACAGTTTTCCTTTCCAAACAGGAGAAAAAAAAAGACTTTTTTCTCTTTCGGATTTTATTTCTAAAGGAGTCTTAAAAAAATCTGCAGAATAGATTGCAACAGCAGAGGCTACTCTAGAGCACAGACACACAGTATAATTATTTTCACAAGTATTCTGAAAGATTTCACTTATTGTTTTCTTACACCGTACGTAAATTCTTAGAGCGCTTGAAACTATTTCCAGAAGTTTGTTGATTTTTTCCCAGCACAGTGCAGCAACTGCTCACAGAGGGAGAAGAATTCTGCCCTCAAGAAATGGACTCCTCCATGTAACATTTATTTGTATTTAATATTTATATCTGCTCACCACTTGCTATAACAATGGCTAATTCAAAGATAATGAGACCTATTATGCATAAGTGAAGGCTCTACTAAAATCAGAAGTAATCTGTTCTGAACAAGCCTTTCTGGAAGAAAGAATATATCAGTCTTTTAAAAGAAAAATAAAAGGGTGTTTTTGCATCTTGCAGTTGCTTGAGAGAGATCTGTGCTTGTGGATGCTCTAAGACTACAGAAGTGCTCTGTGCCACAGCTGCTCGATGTTCGGTGCTGGCTCATTCAGCCCTAGATGAAGCTCTACAAGTATTTTGTGGTATTTGCTCTCCAGCAGAAGTGTGTAAGACAGTCTACTTAAAAAGTCTAAGTCACATGGACTTTCACATTTTAAAATTACTGAAATGACTCACATTGCTCTTGCATGTGCCATCAGAGCTACTCTGACTTCATTCCCAATAGTTTTGAACTGTCATTAATTTTACTTAGACATCTTTAATCAGGACAGATTTAGAGAGTTAGGGAAATTCCTTACTTGCTGGGGATTTTGGGAACTTTGGTAGCCTTATTCCTGGTGGGAGGTCTCAGATTAATGTGCATGGGTTATTATGTGTCTGGAAATCCCTCTCACCAAGTCTCAAGTGACTGTCTGGGAAGTGCAGAGTTCACAGAAGTCTCTTACTGTCCTTACAGAGATGCAGATAACGTGGCTCTGAGAAATGGTTCTGCACTCTGGCAGGGGCTGATTAAAGGGTGGCAACTAAGCATCTGTGAACATGCCATTTCCGCCTTGTCTTCTTCACCCTGGAGTTGCAGGGCAAAGCAACAAAACCTTCTTGGCCCTAATACTGAAATGTCTCTTGTACTGTGACTGTTTACCACTGAAACATGGATGAAGCAGAATTACACTGGCTTCAACTCAAAGAAATAGGGAGGAGAGAGAACAAGAGTATCCCTGTGAAGGGAGAGACTTTTACTGGAAATGAGGAGAACATGCACTGAAATGGAAAGGCTATGGAGGACAAAATAAACTCCCTTGTTGAAAACATGGGATTGCACTCAAGATCTCCTTTCCTGAACATTCATTTTTGTTAGCAGAGAACACTGGGAAATTCTGCATCTCACACTCCTGAAGTGCCTGATCCCTACAGGTTTGAACAGCCTATATCCCATCACATAATGCAGGCACTGAGGACTGGGGTTGGAGTTTCTGCTTGTCACCTGTCTCCCTTTCCTGAATGACCTGCTTGACACATCTTGTGCCTGTTCACCCAGGAACATGTGAGAATTGAGATATACACAAGCCACAGAATGATGGACATTTTGCAAACGAAAAGGCGAGTTCTTACCTCAAAGATTCTACAGTCTAGATCAGCAGTTGGACTCTACAGTCAGACAACACAGACATACATAAATGTCTAATCTCTAGATAATGATGAGAAGTGGGGAGCACTTCCCCAAGGGTGACACAGCAATGAAATTTCTTTTCCCACTGTGCCCTGCTGACAGACACTGCCTCCTGATTACTGCTTCTTCACTATTCTTTTCCACTGCATTTTCCTTATATACATTTCCTGATGTTATTGTCAAATATAGTGTGGAAATCACTATAAAATAGTTCAGATATACTTTCCTAGGATGCCAACTGGGACGAGACAAATGACAGATTAGCCACAGAATTTACTGATTTATTAGCTGTCTAGAAACTTTCTATGATGCATACAGAACTAGAGTATACAGATTAACACACACACTTATTTCCACATTCTTACAAAATTTTATTTTTAAACCTAATTTATAAAGTTTTGCTTAAAAATAGTCTCTTCTGTAAATGCTAAGAAAACAGTCATGAGAGAAAACTCATCCTCTGACTAACTTGCATCCTGTGGGACTTCTTTGAATTCAATGATTATTGTGAGTTGACAGAGTAATTTATATGGGGTTTTTTTATTACCACTCTATATTATTTTATCAATACAGCTCAAAAAGGAAAAGCAAAGTAACAATCTATCTAACTAGAATAATTTTAATTTAACTTGGTTGCCTCTACAGAAATCAGATTATTTTTAATGACTTATACGATGTTTTCACCTTTATGGCTTTTTGTTGTTTATATTGGCTGATTCAATTAGAATTACCTAAAATGGGTAATGATATTAAATAGGTAAAATATTGCACATCTTCCCAGTGCTGGGTGTTTCTACAATGTGGCATTTTGGTGCAGAGGCACAACAAGCTAAACATGTTCACTTGTGTTCATGGAGTTACTGTTGCTTGTAACATATTGTTTTGCAAATGAATAATACAGCCATAACAGACTTATTTTGGTAATCAGGGCATTGTTAGTCTGGTAACAATTCACTATGATTGCACCTGGTTTAGTAGGCTAAAAATACAGACTTTACTAGAATTTGATTTCTTATTGATCAGCAGAATAATTAACACTTTAACAGAACAAATTCTTCAAAATTAAAAGATCTTGTGCAGCAACAAATGGCTGTAGGACTGTGCTGCATCTGGCTGGGGTAGAGTTAATTTCCTTCACAGGGGCTGCTGTGGGACTGTGTTTTAGATCTGTGCTGAACAGAGTGCTGATAATGTAGAGATGTTTTTGTTATTGCTGAGCAGGGCTTACACAGAGCCGAGGCCTTTTCTGCTTTTGTACTGACATGCTGGGGATGCATGGGAGACTGGGAGGAGACACAGCCAGGACAGGTGACCTCAACTGACCAAAGGGACATTCCACACCATCAGACATCATGCTCAGTGTATAAACTAGGGGGAAGAAGGAGGAAGAGGAGGACATTTGCAGTGATGACTTTGTCTTCCCAAGTTGCCATTACACATGGTGGGTCCCTGCTCTCTTGGGAATGGCTGAACACCTGCCTGCCCATGGGAAGCAGTGAATTAATTCCTTGTTTTGCTTTGCTTGTGTGCCTCGTTTTTGCTTTGCCTATTAATCTGTCTATATCTCAATCCATGAGTTTTCCATCTCTTACCCTTCTGATTCTCTCCCTAATCCACCTGGTGGGGGAAAGAACAAGCAGCTGCCTGGGGCTTGGTTGCTGGCTGGGGTTACACCACGACAAGGGTATCTGCAGGTTCAGTTAGGAGCTTCTGGGAACATTGTCTTGGAAAATCATCTAATTTCAATTATTATTATTTTCAAATAGTACTACTAAGTCTAGAAGTATTTTTGCAAGATTTTAAAATAGATTTAAAGTATGACCCATCAACTCTAATCTTGCTAAGAGACAATTCACTGAAAAAAAGATGATCAGCGCAAAACACATGAACAGCTATTCTATCATTAAATCAGAGTTCAAGGCTATGAAATTAACCTAAATAAATTTTTGCTAACTTTTCTATCAACAGGTGCATTTTAAAAAGTTTTAGATTTTAAAGTTCTCTAGAGATGTGAGTTCATGATCAGCTTTAATGTCATTGTAGTGACAGAAAATAATTTGAGTTGTAGTAGGCACATCTGCTTCTTATAAAATTCTCTCCACTTACCTCTAATACAAATTAAGGATCTGAAATATGTTGAGGAATTCTATTAAAAATCATTCAACTTTTGACAAGTTAGTTAGTCTCCTCTTAAATATTTAAAAGTTGAGTAAGCTATATAATTAAGCCTACTCTTCTTAAATACATCAGAGCAAGATTTTCTTGGTTTTTAAAGTATCTACTTCCCCCCCCCATTTTAGATATAATATGGGAAAAAACCTGCTGTTTCTCTTCAAAGTGTGAATTGATAAAAACCTTTCTGTAAGAACAAGCAAAATTAATAAAGATCAAAAGACGATGGTGAATTACAGAAATTATTCAACATATTTAGAAAACAAAAGACTCTTCCAGATGATTATTTAAATTAGCTCATGGAATTAAGGGATATACACTAATTCCTACCTTCCCAGTAGAAGATATTTACTTACAATTCTAAGATAATATTTATAAAAGTGGATTCAATTATGATAAGTGCTTCTACCACAACACTTCAATATGTGCTCCTTTCATATAAAATATTTTAGTAAGCATGTGATCGTAGACTGGACTGAAAAATAGGCTCAATGATTTTAATGAATCTTCATTGAACAAATATAACCCATGGATCTATTTAAATGCTTTAAAATTAAAATGTATGTCAATACACCTACCTTATAGAATTCTTTCTTTTCAACTTGTTCATTGCCATCTGCATCCAACATTTTAAAGGCAATCTGAAGTCCAGTCTGGGGTTCTGCAACAAATTGCAAAAGAACTTTACTGAGAACATCACACTTACACTAGAACTCAAATACCAAATGTAAAATGGGTATTGACTCTAGTTCAGTTCTCCATTGTTATGTACATGCACAGTATTTCCAGTGAGCCATACACACCTCTTCCAATACAAGCAAACTGTTTAAACACCTCTTTACTATCATTTCAAGGGATAATTAATGCAATGGCAAAGTAAGAAATGCCAGCAGTGCCTAAGTAAAAGCCATGAATGTCCATCTGACCCCAATGAAAATACTGTATCTCTTACTGGTCTGGTCTTAACATATTCCCAAAGGATGTCTCTATAATCCCATGTCACTTGTGCAGTCTGGCTCTGCCTTGTTTGTAAGAGCTCCTTTTCAGGAGTGAAGAGTAGAAAACTCCTTCTGGCTGTTTTTGACAAAAGCATGTTCTGTGTGACTCCCTTCGAGATGATTTTTTTCATGAATTCTACACAATTTTACCCGGCATTTCCTTCACTGAGTGGAATTTGTTTTCAACATAAAAATGTAATGAGTTCTGAATCTTGAAGATGCTATAAAAGCATAGTGTGTTTCAAGCTCCTTCCCAAAATTTCCTGATTTTATTTGGCTTACAGGAGGTGGCCTTGATCCTTAGCAAGCCCACACAGCAGCAGCATGCTGCTGAAATGTAGCTACAGTTCACTGCAGTAGCACGCCCTTATCCCGGTAATCTCTGGAGCAGGTAAATTAATGCCACAACCCAGTCATGTCAGGCATTACTATGCAAGCCATGGACTTGCTGTCTCTGGAACATATTGATGCTTCCAAGAACAATGCTGGACTCATGAGGTCAGCAAAGCAGTATCTCTAGAAAACTCTAATGCCTTCAGAGTTCTGCTTCTAGAAATATAGTCTTCTAATTGCATTCTGTAAAGTTTTAAGTCTTGCTTTTTTTTATTTTTAGAGAACCTTTCTGCAAAGGGAACAAATTGAAGAAATATCCGATTCCTTTTAAGTCATAACAAGATGGTTAAAGAAAGTACTATTTTTACATTTTAGAAATAACTACATCTTTAGCAGTCAACCAATATTCTGTGTGAAGCAATCTTGTGATGCAGGGATATTTTATAAACACCATTGCAATCTGCACAGCAGAACTGTCCCCAGCAACTGGGTTGATTTAAAACTCAAAACTGGCCTCTTTTCCATGGAAATGCCACATACTAAATTTGTGTTACTAGTACAAAAGCAAGAAAAGGCTATCCAATAACATATTTAGAGAATAAAAGTAATTGATGTATTTAACAGCAATTCATACCATCTGTGTTCCAATTTTCAGATAAGAGAGCTGTTAGTGAAAATATAGACCTAAAGCTGCTTATGCTATTCAGAGATGACATACTTATCTGATATGATGTAACCCTAAAGGTATGTGTTCGTAAAATAAGCATAGTTCAAAGACTACCACAGATATATTTGTATTTAATTAGAATCAGGCAAATTTCCAAAATCTGAACAGAAGAGCTTCATCCTGGCTGTGAATGCAGGTTAGACCTAGGTGCTTCCTCTCCTGATATTCCTGTGTTGACCAAGCTGTCAACTTGTGCGACTGGGAAACAAAGCTCTAAGTAAAGGTGACAACTTCAGATCCTGGGCTTCTTCACTGGGCAAGGCTCCATTAACTTATTGCTAGAAATGAAATTCAATACAGCACTGGAAGAAAAAAGATAGTGATGATACAAAGCACACAGAAAAAAGAAGGTCATGGGGGAAAAAATAAAACCTCTGTCTGTCACAAAATTACATTTTCAAGTTCAGTGTCTTTACAGACTCTGATTTTGTATGACAGGCAGCATGGCACGGTCAGCAGTGTCCTGAAACCAGGAGTCTGATGACTCTCCTTCTGTTTCCCTGTTGCTCAGTTGGTGACTTGGAAGTAATTTAAATATTGATGCCTGCTTTAAGAAATCTCACATTAATTCTCATCAGTGAGAGAGACACACTAGTTACTCTGTGTAACTCAGGGCTGACTGACAGGGGATACTTGTTAGGCAAAGATAGAGGCACTAACACTGACATTTGCTTTCAAACTGATCAGTATGATAACTCTCCGTGTAACCAAAGCAGCAACATTACCACTGCATTTTTATCCTGCATCAAAAGGCGCCTTTGTTTTTGTGGTTCAACACATTCCTATATAAATTCTGTGAAAAATAATGTTACTTGATTGTCTGGAGAAATGGAACAACTTGCTCTGGTACTGCTTCAATTTTCTAATTGTTCCAGCCAATAATTCAGCATGAATTCACCTTCAGCTGCCATAAATTCCTAAAGAAATAGAATCTTTGGCACCTATTTCTGCAACTTTAGCGATTCTTCTGAAGCTATAATTTGGCTGTTATGGTTGTCCTTTTTTAACATAAATTTGGTTTTTTTGAGTTGCAACAAATATTTTAAAATCAGTATCCTACCTGGGCTAAACTCTTGTCTCTGATTTTAAAAGCCACTTGAAGAAATGGTGTAACTCATGTTCAAGCAGTGTGTGGCATGGGACAGATACCACTGCTGAAGCAGTGTATTTGCATGTTAAAGCTTAAAGCATATCTATATATATAATTTAATACTGTGTACTAGTTGAAGTTGCCAAAGAGATTACCCACTCTTCAAGCTGTGCAACAGGAACTAATGCAGCTCTGCTGAGAAATGAGGTAAGCTGCAGAAGGGCCACTTGAATTGTGCAGGAGGTGTGTAATGATGGAAGGCTGGACATACTCTCTCCACTCTCTGGAGACCAACATTACTTGTTCATACTGCACCATGAGAGGATGAATTTCCAGAGCAAGGAAAACTTGTCAATTTATTTAAGGCCCAGCCACACACCCTGCAGCCATGGAAGTGACGAGGGTCACACGAGAGTCATGCCTCTACTGTCAGGAAAGAAGTCTGCTTCCTTCTCTCCTTTTCCCACGCACTGATACAATAAATCTATTATGCCTGGCTTTGTCCCTTGCTGAACATGTTAGACCTGTGTAAGTCAGTGAAACAAGACTGCATGTGGACTATTCCATGGACATGCATATGGACTACTTCACTACTGTTCTAGGGGTCTCATTGTAATGCTCATTGACACATCTCAAATCTTGGTATTTTTAAGCATCACCTACACATCAGAACAAAACAAGGGGTGGCAAGCATGCACAGAGTAAATACCAGACAATCCCAGATCACCTCTATGCACAAAACCAAAAAATGCCTGTTGCTTGTAGATAAAACAAGTGCCAAACAGAAGTTGTTTTTAAAAGAAGTGTCTGAGAGAAAAAGGAAGGAAGCAAAGGAGAGGGGCAGAAATACATGTACTATACTTGCAGGAAATAAAGTCAAATGGAACAGAAGATAAAGAAAAAGGACTTAAAAGTCAGACAAAAAGACACTGAAGAATTCTGCTTTTTATGAATTGCATCCATTGCAAATCTGAACACAGTAAAAACAGGCAATGACCTTCGATACACTACAACAGTTTTTCACACCCCTGCACTGCTAATGCCTCATTGGCCAAAAACACTAAAACTACTATCCAGAAGAAAAATTACTTATCTTCCTGTCCAGTTCTTCTTCTCCTTATTATGTGGTTCTCTAACCAATGTCTCCCTCCTCTCAAAAGATTTCAAAAGACTTTTCTGATCCCATGGTGCAGGGAGTACAAGGATTTTTGAAGTATTGCTATGAGCCAATGATGACACTGATGTCCATTTATATTAATGCATTGTCACTCTATATACAATAGCTTTTTATGTTTTACTATAATGCAGAAATTTAGAAACTAAAAAATATCAGAAGAGAAATTCCTGATAAATTGTTAGTAGCTGAGTATTTTTGCCTGTGTATTTTAAATATATAATACTTACTTGTAAGGATTGTCAGCAAAAACAGATACTCTGCATAAGATATCAACCCTGAAAAAAAAGTTAAAAAATTACTTGTGGAAAACCCCAAAAACTTACAGTGAAATTTGAAAGATTAAATCTTACAAATATAAAAAAAATGTAGTTTGACATTGTACTAAATACGTGTATTAAAGTAAGCCAAGGTCCTATTTAATAAAGTTTTCCCTTCTGTTTTTAGTACTATGAAGGTAAAATTCCCTAACCCGAGACTCATCAATGTTCCTGTCTAACCAAGAAAGTAAGGTTTATTTGGTATTAACAAAAGGCCTACCCTAAATCTTTGTATTCTCACTGAAAACATTCAATGTTTATATAAAAGGCAAATAAATTAAATGTGCTTTGTCACATTTAGTACCTGGGAGGAGAACTACTCTAACATTACCCTGAAGGATCAAAGTCCTCCATCCTTTGGCAGGCTCGCAAAAGGCGGAGAATAGCTTCCCTCTAATTCTCAAGGGAACATGGCAACTGAAAAGCTGCCAAGCTGCTAGATTGTGCTGATAGTACTGCTGGGCCCTGTGCCAAGAGGAGGCTTCTTATTTTTTTTTTAAAATAGGAACATGTCCTTTCTACAAGGTGAAAGTATTTCCCCCCCTTTCGAAGGAAAATTCCAGTGTTTTCTTTTGAAATACTGCCTTAAGTGAAAAGCCTGAACAAACACAAAGATGTGATAGTGTCAAAATAGAGCGTGCAAGCTAAAGATAGAGAGTGCAGAATGAGGATGGCTAAACAAGAGAATCTGAACCATCTGCCCTGCAATAATGTTTGGGGAAAAAAATGTAAAGGGCTTTTTTATACATCACTTTTCAAAATAACTGAGCTACTTTTAACTTGTGAGCTAAACATTGTATAATGCTGAGGCTGCTTAAAATAATGAAGTTCAAACATGCCTATCTGTGCAAAGATAAACTATTTTTGTAATTTATATTTAGTTAATTGATAGATAAGGAACCCACTTAAGCTTCAGTGATAAACAATTAACTTCTGATAAACTAGCAAGCAGAAGCAACAGCATTTGTATTTGACCTCAGATAGTGACTTAACACTTCTAAGTACCAGAGCTCAGAAATATTAAATTGCTAAATGCTAGAGTCTGAAAATCTAAGAGTCTTAGTTAAAGGGAGTTCTAATGCTGATCCTGTTGCCAACACACTCTGGTTCCATATCTCAGCTTTCCTTTCCAACAAAACAGGACTATTTACCCTATTATCCTACATGAATTGTGTAAATCAGCACAGTAGTACAATCATACAATACACTGTGGAAATAAATGCCTTCATCTCAAAGACTTAGTCTTGCTAAAAAGTTTTAGCGTTTCTGTCATCACAAGAATGCAAATTATTATTTTCATTGGTGTAAAACTCAGAATTGTATTCTTATATGAAACATCTAGGTTTTCTACAAGTTCAAGATGGAATAAACAGAGAAAGAACTCCTGCCCAAACTTTTTAGCTTATATGTGTAAGACAAGATTAAAGAAAAAAAAAAGCATAGAAACAAACAGGTGCTGAAAAGAGTTCAAGCAAATAGTTTGGTAAGTAGTGATCAAGGTTCCTAATTTTGGTTTGTGTGTGACACAGCAAAAGAATGTTTAAGGGAAGAATATAAAGGAAGACAAGGAGGCAACTCCTCAGGTCTGTATAGAAAACACCTCCCAGTCAAGGACTGCAGTGGTGTCAGCACAAAGATCCCTGACTGAAAACGTAACCACTGAGCAATGAAAGACGGCGTTACTGGGCAAGGAGGAGTGGGAGCCTGCCCCTGTCTTGAGATGTTCTGCACAAGGATAGTCTAAGGAAGACCTGGAAGCTGAAGTGGTTTTTGCTGAGTAAAACAGAACAAGGAGAGCCCAGTGTGGAGATACAAAACAAGATATGAGACAGTCAAAGAAGTTGTGAAAGAAAAATGTGTTTATCAAAGCTTTTGAAAGGATATTAACACAGTAGACTATAGTGGTAAAAGTCTGAGAAAAAATAAAATTGTAATAATTGAGATATAAAATACTGAACCCCTGGGGAGTTAGTTTTATAGCTAGACAGGGATCATTATAGCTTATAAAATTTTGCAGAAATAATCTGCAAAATTCTTACAGAGATGGTAAGATGTGAAGAAAAAATCAATTTAAAGACAACACCCTGCTGATTGCCTCAAGGGGGAAGCACTGGAAGAGGGCTGGAAAGAGGAGCCTTGCAAGAAATGGCAGGAGTAAGACACAGACTCTGTTTTCATCCTCTTACTGTAATCCAGCTGAAAAGTTGCTATAATGAAATTGGGAAAAACGTAAATCTAATAAAAATATGTAGAAATAGTCTGGATTGTTCTTTAAAAACAGACTCAATGCTTTAAAGAAAATTCACAGCCTGTCTGATATTTTCTGTAAGACTCATTGTACAAAAGTAATTTATTACAAGATTTTTTAATTTATTTTAATTTATCCATTAAAAACTTATTTTAATTTTATTGTCCTTTTACTACATGCAGTGAGTGGCCAACTTACCTTATCCATAAAGTAAATGAAAGATTTTGGTAATTTTCTTTTTTATTCTACAATAATCATTACAAAGGTACTCAAATTAAAAGACGTAATGCAGCAAACTTTAAAAACCCGAAATAAAACAACCCACTGAAAATTAAATTCATATCCAAGTGAAATTTAAAAGATAAAAGCTTCACACACAGTTGAATGACTCAGCATACTTGCAGCCAGGAACGTGAAGTTTGCATTGGTAAAATACTGTCATTTTCTAAAGCTAAAGGAACTTTCCCTAACCCTCCCTAGAAATATCTGTCCTCAAACTTACTAGCAAATGCTGACAGTACAATATTCTTATAAGTACACCTACAAAAAATGACACAAATTCTAAAACTGCCCACTAGAAGGCAGAATCCCCCAGCATTACAAACTGACTGATGGCAGTTTTCCCTCTCTTTGACATTTAAATAACAATTGAAGGTAGTTAAAATAACCTCAGCTAAACAGTTGAACAGGGGTAGATTCATTATTCTGGTACTTGTAAAAGCATAAATATTTTCATTTTTAAACTGTGATAATAATGCATCTCAAAGCAAAACCATCGAAGTCACTAAACAGGCATCATAACCAAAGACTGTAAAAACCCTCAGTGTTGTGGGGACGTATGGATGACTGCACTGAATGTTTCTGCATCATCTCAAACTCCTACCTGACCTTTGAAGGACAGAGATTGGAACACACACAGTGCTAAGCAAGGGCAGATCTCTGCCAGAATGTAGAAGGTGCCAACTCTGAGTGTATCACTGACCCCACTTTCTGCCAAGCACTCAGCTGGGAGAGGTGCAGTAAGAGGAGGCTGCACTGATTTGCTGTTTTCGGTTTCTCTTTGTGGATTCCTGGTTTTCCCAGGCAGCATGCTCTGGGGATTTGCAGTGTCCATCACTAGAAAAAGAAAGGCTCTAAAATAGCAGGTAAAGAGAGAGAATATTCAAAAAGTCAAGACTGAGAATACTTTAAGCCAAATCCTGGGAAATCATGTGATGATTGGAAAAGGCAGGGAATGACTGTTCAGTACAAAATCCAGGCTTTCCTAGTATAGGAAAGAACTGTTAATTTGTTCAGAGATGTTTCAGGCCTTTTGGGGTATGCTGGGGCTTCCAGGAGCAGACTGAGAAGCAAGGCACCCAGCTGAAGACCCTTGCAGGTCTGCTCTAGGATGCAAGAAATGAACTGCAGGCAGACGAGGCTGTGAAGCTCAAGGGTAGGTGAAATGCTGCAGGCTGAGATCGAGGGCTGCTCTCTTGGCACAAGCTTCCAGCCGTGTCTGAGGATCTGCTGTGCATGGAGAGAGCATGGCTCATGCCTGCCAAGGAATTGCGGCAGTGCAACAGCAGCTTTATTTTTCAGAAACACCCACAGGATAAGGGATTCAGGCTGAACTGTATGATACAGAAAGTTTGTGAATAGGCGTTGTCGGTCTTTCTCATTAGTTTGGGAATTTTGGTCTTTGTTACTGTGAAAACGGTTAATTGCTCATCTATTTGGTTTTCTTGATCCTCTTGTTTGTTTTCTCTCTTCAATTAATTTATGTTAATGAGATGTTTATTTGGTGTTCTTTAATCCCCTGTTGTCACACTAACAATATCCCAGCTCTTAGTTTTCTCTTTATGTAGTCCAATATAAAGTGCAAATGCTGGGTGAAAAGAAAACAAAGCACATCAACACTGTGAAGGGTCACAGAACTCCTGAAGAGGGAAAAATAAGTTCAACTGCTCTTAGAAATAGGGATACACTTAATGTAACTAGGTACAAATTTTATTTTTATTCTTGGTTTCCATGCATGTAAGTTATATAGAGGAACAGTCAGGTTATTAACAAAAAGTCTTAGAAGTCCATTTTATGTTCAACTCATCCCTTTAGCCCTTTTCTCTTCCAAGTAGGCTTTTCAGTTTCTTTCATCTCTCCTCCTGCACCTCAGAAGGTTTTCAATTCCCAGCCTCTTTATTCTCTCTTACATAACTGAGAGATTTACCAAAGAGGCAACTACTGGCTAGATGGGATGAAGTAAAATCCATGGAAAGTCTTTAAAAATACTTTCAACTCATACCATATAATGAGATGAAAAGAAAGATGTATTTTCCAGTATCAGAAGTGCTCATTACCTTTATCACCAAGCTCTCTAAAAAAGGTCGGTCCTGGTTTAGCTTTGGCAACATACAGCAGTGCAGCATCTACCTCCTTTAAAGACACAAACAAGAAAATATAAAGTCAGTTTTGAAAGAGACTTAATCACTTCAGCAACAGAAAGAATGCAAGTTCTTTTGAAGAAGGAAAGGAACATTTTGCTTACCTTTTTTGTCAGTTTCTTGGCTGAGGCTTTGCCTATAATAAAAAAAAATCATCATCATTCAATAACAAACTGACTTTGAACTTTGATCAGGTTCTGTGGCATTTCTTCAGATTTTTATGGGAAAATGCTAAGTAATATGAAACAGAGTATTTTGCAACAGACAGTTTGTTTCTAATTCCCATAATGATCATGAAAAGGACAAGATTTAAAAATAACACGAGCAGTCTGTTCAAAAGCTCTCTCAGCCTAGATTAAACTACAGCCCACTTTCATATCGATGACCAACTTACTAGTATGCCTTTGCACACCGCGAGCTACAAATGTCGCACAGATTCCAAAGCAAGACTATACAGCAAGAGACAGCTGTAGTATTTACAAAGGGATTTCCATCCACACGATAGCTCTTGAAGTGCAGGTTGAGTATGTGAAAGCTAAGGAATACTAAANNNNAAAAAAAAAAAAAAAAAAAAAAGGAAAACATTGATGTTTCTATTGAACAGAAGTAAATTGAACAGCTCTGCTTTCTGAAAGAGCATCAGATGAATATCATGCCAACTCCCAAGTGTTTCTTACCAGGTTCAAGTGTATACACTCAAATAGGGGAGCCACTGGCAGCATAGGTTATGTTCCTGTTTAAATCTCGTGTTTGAGGAGCTGCAATGTATCAAGAATGGGGCATTGCAGCTGGTTAGACAGGGATCACAGAAACCCTATGGATATGGATCTGCAGGAGCTGTGCACGTCCCTTCTAAGTATATCTCCTCATACAGTTCTCCAAACCCTCTTGTCCTTCACTCTTACCATTCTCAGCCCATCACGCTCTTCCTTCATCACCATTTCCTCTGGATTCCAGCCAGCCATTCCCTCCTATTTATTCACATTGAGTAAACACAAACTGAGCCACTTGGATGTGCTCTGTGGACTGGTACCCCTGAGTGCAGCAGCTTGCTTTGCTCCATGCTCAGTCTCCAAGGCTACTTTGCTGCTTCACAGGCATTTTGCATCCAAAGGGTCACCAGTGCAGCACCACTATCTGGAAATGGACATGATGGAGGCAGCCTGGTGGGCAGCTGTCAACAAACATCTACCAAGCATTTTCACAGGCCCATAATTTGGCCAGACGGAGGTGCTTTGTCAGTAAAATAGTGAATTTCCATAGTGCTGGCAAATGGCACACCCAGCTGCAAGGGATCTCCACTGGCAACGTTTGGCTTGGAACATCTCAACCAGCAATAGCTCATTTTTCAGCACAGGCAAACCAGTACCCTGGCCTCTGCTCCCTGAACCAGCAGTAACAGTTTTGCTGATGAATTCCTCTCCCCACATCCCCTCCCCCAAATCAGCCTAAGGCAGACACCTGGCACATAACATTTCAACACAAATGTTTAAGTTTGACAAAAGTTATAAGCAACTAAAATTAGGGTTTTAATACTGGAGTGTTGAGTGACCCCAGCAACAGGTGTTGCCAGTACCACCTGTTACTGTGAATGAATACATTTTTGTGCAATGCCTATACATACATCTACACCCATCTACACACACATATATAAAACTCCATAGGAAGATACCCTTTAAGTAAAACAACACATGAAATCCTCTACTTTGCCTCATTTGAGACAAAAGAAGTCAGACTAATAATGGACTGGGAGAAGAAGCAACAATAGCTACATCCAGTAAGGCTGAGTCCTGAGCAGTGTGACGTAACACCACAGTAACATCTAACACCAGTCCCTGCTGCAGAGCATTTTCAAGAATGGCTGTTTAGCAAATTAAGTGAATCAAATCTCAGCTTTGAAATGTCACTCCTTCTCTACAGCAAATTTCAACGTGAAACTCAATTTCAGCTGTTTTTCTGGCCCTGGCAGACCCACCTAGAGACCAGCCTTACAGAAGGGAATGAGTCAGGCTGTAGGTCTGCAAAAAGCAGTATCTGAGAGAAAAAAGGGAAAACCACCCTGCAATGTTTTTCACTGTACATGGTCCTCGTACTCGCTGTCTGCACCAAAGCCAGCCATATACCCTTATTTGGTTAACAGCAATTCCATTCATTTAATTCTCCTGGTGATACCACGAACATCACATCTGGATTGGCACCTGCAGTGTACTGGGGAGTAGCCTTTTGCCAGCATCTAGGAGGATGATGAAGGGAGACAAGCTGAACTCTGCGAGCTGGAATATCAAAGACACGGATAAGTGATGCAAAGTAAGGAGAAAGCACCGGGAGCTACAGGTGAGACAATAGCTTGCCAAGTTTGTGAGGCTGTACACTTGACTGAGTCTGTGTTTCTCTTCTCTGTGTTGCTGTCATCACAACAATGCTGAAATTCTTCAGCTACACCATTCTGGGGAGCAACATATCCCCACTGAGCATTACTATATCATGATAAAAATTGAGAAAGGGAAGGGAAGTCTGCTGTAGGCATATGGACTCTTTTCACCAGCCAGCAGTCACAAGTGCAACTGCCTAGAGCTCACAGAAATAGCTGTGTTGATGTTGAGCCATCAACATCTGCCCTCTGTGTTGGCTGACCTCTTTCAGAGGTGAAAAGACAGCAACAACAATGATACAGAGATGCTCATGCTACCCTTGCATGGGTGAAAGGACTGGGAGAGGAAAAGAAGTCTTTGCTGAGTGGCAGAAGAGGGAGAGAAGAGTCATAATCACCACAGGATGTGGTGAGAGGCAGCACCAGGTGGGTCAGAATCGGTCCTTGCAGTGACTGGACAAGAGGCAGCTGCTACAGTAAGACAGGAAAAAAGGCACAAGGGAAAGGGACAAATTGAGAGAGAAACAAAGAGATTTCTACTTTTCAAAGCAGTAAGCACAGCAAAGTAAAACATATGGAGTCTTTTAATGGTGCTCTTCTCACATGGGCAGACATCAGCAGGCATGCGTACTGGAGGGTAGGAAATTTTTGGAAAAAACACCCTGATTCTAGGGACAGTAGTGTTACAATCTTATAATAATATAATAATTTAAACTGTAGAATGAGTTTCCTCCAATAATTATTTTAATGTTTTCTAAGAATTACATCCACTTATATTTTATTGGTACTGTCACCATATAAAATCATGTGTGAGAACTCAAATCTCTGTTTTCACTAGGAAACATACTTCTTGAATGCTAATTTAGCTCTTAGTGCTTGTTTTCTCAATTTATTTACTTCCTAACAGTGAGATCCCTTTAAAACACCAACAAGGAAAGCTCTATTAATATCAAATGTGCAGCTCTCTGAGGAATCAGATCTTTTAAGACCTTGTCTAAAATAATGATAAGAACATTAACTCCTTGCTGCAGAAGAAGCACTGCAAAGGTTTGAAAAGTTTTCTTAGCCAGTTTGTACATTGAAGAAAAAAAAGTCTCTTTCCTCCTATGAATTAAATATTGGTGCTATCATTCCTCACACATGATTACAAATACATCAGGATCTAAGCCTCTCTCTGGGGACTACAGGCAATAGATATAATTATTAGGGACTATTTAATCCAATAAGTAAAAGATCCATGTGATTCAATTTTCTTTAGTTTTATTCTTTTACCTTAATAGATTCTTATTAATTGGAAAATTAATGACACAGTATATGACTTGTTTGTTGAAGTTAGTCTTACTTTGATATGAAAAAAAAGAAACTTGGAATTTTTATTGTTTTGAACTTGAATAAATGAGAACACTTTTTTTTCCTACAGACCTGCCACAACGATGATGGAATGCTGACTTAAAGGACAATGAGTATTTTCAAGGGTGTCTACATATTTTACAGATGCAATAATCTAATTTTCACCACCTACAGCATATCCACGAAACAATGAGGTACAGAGGCACTTTTCATGGACAAGAAGGCATCTGAGCTTTTTAAGTTGTATGAATACCGGGTCTACTTACAAACATACAAGTTCCGTGCCATTAGCCAAGGAAGTTAGTTGACAACTGTAATTAAGAAAACACTGCCAAGAGCAGCTCCATCAGTCTTAATTTGCCCTTGGCAAACCTGGATATTTTGTCACTTACGTTTCTTACAATAGAAGTGTTTCCATCATCTATCATTTTTTTACACTAAGACGTAAAATGGACCTGACATCAATGTTAGGATTAGTTAGGAAAGGGCTGAATTAAACAAGGCTGAACTTGCACACACAGTAACACCCTATTACCCCTATAGAGCTAAGAAGTGTCTTAGATCTGACAAATGATGTTTAGATTCAAAGAATGAGCAAAATCATAAGGATCAACAACTCTAAAAACAATAATCAAAGGACAAAGCAAAAGTAGTTTCTACTATTGGCAAGAAAACATAATTTTACGTGTCTGCAAGACTGCATTATTTTTGTAATATGGAAATTTAAATTAAAATTTGATTCAATTTTTTTCCACAGCCTGAAATTCAAATGTGAACAGTATAAAACACGTATCTTTTCCTAGAAGAGCAAACTCCTGTCCTTTTTACCAATAAAGTCACTAAGACGGTTTGACCCAAATCTTTTTTTAGCTCCATTTCAAACAGACAAAATTACAAACAAGAATAATAGAAAAATTGACCTCCCAGCTTTTTAATTTTGGATGGTATTCATTGCTATCTTTGCTGAATACTGGCAGGTTCAAGGTCATACTGAGGCACTATAAAACCATTTTTTTAAAATGCAAAAGTAGGATGAGAATAGCATTAAGTACATTCACAATTGAAACAAACTCTCATTCTGCAAAATGATGAGGGAAATGAACCTTTTAAACTGGGTGGGATTTCAGCACAGTCCTAATCTGAGGATCAGGGCATTTTAAAAACCACACCCACTGTATGCAGCTCATGCTGTGGCCTTTACAGCAGAGCCCACCCTGCAGCCTGGCCTGTCACGTGAACAAGAATTTGTATTTCATCTTCGTAACTGGCTGCCAGCTTTCACACAAGCTGAACTCTGAGAATCCCGCACCAGGGAGCTGGGTTAGATAAGAATTGTGTGTGTTGATTTCCTTGGGGAGATGCTGTTAAAATTTCTGTTTAAATTAGCCTGAAATAGAAGACCTTTGAAATTCAATAGCTTGTATTTCATCCTCAGCTCTCTTAGATAATTTTAATGGTACTGGACAAATATGTTATATTAACAAAGTGTGCCTTTTTAACCCACCTTATTTTCATCTCCATTCTTTAAAGCTCTTCTATGCATTTATGAAGTACTTACTGCTAATGAAACCAATAAAGGACAAAAATTCAAGCTAGTAATTAGTTCTTTAAGGCCTGCTTTTGAAATACTGGTGATATTAGAGATAAATTAAGGATAGCAATAATTTAAGGCTTTTTGAAAGCATGACAAACCAAGTGGTCAGATTGCTATGCTAGCTCCTGGCAAACCAATATCTGAATAACAAATGAGCAAGCAATTTAAACGAATTAAGAATCTACTTCAGCTAGAAAGCTTTTACTGAACTACTGCATTGCTCCATTGAAAGATAATTGATAAAAGTCATTTCAATCACATGAATTAGTAAATTAAACCACCTGAATTGAATTCAAGTATGCCCAGTGGAAAAGGCAATTTGCAATAATAGAAGCTTCTGCTATGCTTTACAAAACAAGCTTTGCATCTGTCCTTCTATATTTAAAGCAATCACTCCTCTGAGGAAACAAGAAATACAGAGTGCTGGGATGAAGCCAGCACTGGCAAATCTCCATTTCAGAAGAGCAGTTGCATCAGAGCAAGTCAATACCAGGAGGTTTCTCAGTGAGTCAGGCAGCCCGGGGTAAAAAGGGTGGGATGCTGATGCAGGGAGGAAACATCAAAGGATGGATGACACAGTCTTTAAGGAAACTGAAACAGACAAAAGAATTAAGATAAGCAAGTTTTCAAAACCTCTTAAAGAGATCATGGCACGGAGTCACCAAGAGTTCCAAAACAACCAAAATCACCAAAAGGGTAAAAGCAGATGCTGTGGTGCCCACTACAGTGCTTGCAAACAGCTCAGTCCTCAATGGGACTGTAGCAGGATTCCGTGGGGATGCCAAGGAGAGCAGGGGAATAGCTTCTCCTTAGATATTATTCAAGGAAAGTGACATACTCCCAGACTCGCTCTCTTTCTAATAATATATCTGATTAGATAGGTAAGGAAAATAAGGAAAAGCTGAGAATATGTTCAAACTTCCAAGCTCGCCACAACACTTGTAACTGCAAGGACATACAGGACACAGAAAGTCAGTTCTCCCAAACAACTGGAGCAGTCTCACAGGACTGTAAGGGCAGTCCTGCAAAGGGAGCACGTGAAGCGAGCTAAGACTTCACGTGAAACACACAAGCAGCAAGAAGCCAAGCAGACAGCACAACTGCAGCTGAGCATTTCCCCAGCAGGAGATGCTGCCAGTCCTCTGGGCAGGCAGAACTCAGCACTGGAGGGAGCATCTGGAAAAAAATGTGTCATGTGAAACGCAAGCCCTCAAACTCCCAAAAAAGCACCTCATGCTTGGCTCCTCTGGCTTCATTTAGATGTCTAAAAATTAGGTGCCTAAATGTGAGTTAGTGATCTCTGTGGTGCTTTGCGGTAACTATGATGGTTGCTGGTGAAGACATACACAAAAAAAGGTTTATAATTAACTTTGAAATCTGTTGCTCCTATTTCAGATCTGAAGAAGAGCTCATATGCCCAAAAGCTTGTCTAATTTTTCCAACTTAGAGCAACTGGTCTAATATAAGATACTAACTCTTTCTGCAAACTTCATCCTGACTAATGACCCTAGGCTCCCTTTATAGTCAAGGCAGAGAAACAGACAGAGAAAGAACAATTTGTTCCAGGTTGACACAGGTGTCTAATCCAGGTCCTGCACTTATCTGTTTCCTTTTTTTAAAGAAATACTACAATTACTTCCTCTGACCTGACATTCAGTTTTATATATGTAAGTTGAGCAGGTGAGTCCTGCATGCAGCCAGATAATTCACACTGTGACTCTTTTCTGTATTTGTTACATCTGTAATTTGTTTTTTCCAACCTCCTATCTAGCAGCCTGATGTTAGCAGTGCTAAGGGCGTGTATTCTCTGTTTTAATAAGAACTTAATCAGATGCAAGGACAAAGTTTACTACAGTTCAAGAGATGGAATGGCTGCATAATTGCAGCAATAAAGTCTTATAAAGGACAACTAAAACTACCTGGAAAGAACTGTATCCATAATACATGTTTCTGAGACCAGAAGGGTGGAGAACAATTCCTGCAACTTACAGAGAACACTATGCAGTTCAGACTTTTGGGATAGGTGGCATTTCTTGACTCTGCACAAAACCATGAACCTTCCCACAGGCAAGCAGAGCCACAACCCCCCAAAAACTCCTGCTACAATGTTTGAAGATTGTAGTCAGTCTTATCTAGCAAGGAGAACAGTATAAGCTAGACTACGCCTTCAAAAAGACTCAATTAATGAACTTTGATCCAACTCTGAAATAAAGAAGGTGTAATTTGTGTGGCATCACTCTCTTTAAATCATCATCTCCTATTGTTAATAAAACCTAGTTTTTAAATACTAGTGTCAGAGCACATGCTAGGTTAGGATACTAACATCAGATGAAGGTGAACTACTATGACAGCCTCCTAGCACTAGAGGTTTAATTCTGTTCCTCTGCTAGGCAGCGTTAGAAATCATGATCTCTGGCCTAAGGGTTCTGCAATCTACTTTATGGCTGGAGAAGATTGTTATAGAAGAACAAATAAAGAGGGGTAAGCACAACAACAATGAAACGACACAGTTCAAAATCTGACTGCATACACAACCTGAGCAAATGGCACCTTAATTATAAGCAGAGATTAATTTGGATTCAGAATGAAAATGTGTGCAAATCACGCCACAATCAAAACGAAGGGAAAAAAGGTCAACATCTTAACAAAGCTAGAAACTGATTCTTGTCTCACTATGCAAAACTTGATTTAAGCTTATGTGCTCAGTATAAAGCCCCCATTACCACAGTAGCAACCACTCCTTTTATCTCATTCAGCTACTTCCTTTACAATATATATTCTGAAGATCTTCCCTGTCATGACAAACTGTTACTTTTCACAGGCATCTTACAAAAAGCAAACCACCCCCCCACCAGTTAAAGACTAAGCACAAGAACATTAGAGATTGCTTATTACAAATCGGGTTCTCTTGCTGGCAAACATAACTGAGGTGCCAGGTGAAGAATTAATCTGTTGTGTGGGAATTTATCATTAGGATAAAGCTACCTTACTAACCCTGGAATAAGAAAAAAGAGGACATGTCAGAGAGGGACATCTTTTCCACCTCTTGCTCTGATGCAATTTATCCCCTAAGCAGGAACTGCGAAACTGCAAATAATTTCAAACTGTGTCAAATTATATGAAGCAATTGTATGGTTTATTGCTCTTTGATATGTACTGTAAATTCCAACATGAAACAACTACAGATAACAATGCCAGAAATAACCACGTGGGTCAACCACTTTGTCCTATTGCTCCCAACAGACTTTGGCTCATGCATTATCTCATCAGTTTAGGTGCACACAAATACATTTTCACACATTTGAAAGACAGTATAAATACTAAAATTAGTTTAGAAAATGGCCTCAAGTTACACCAGGGGAGGTTTAGACTGGAAAATGTTTTTTGCTGAAAGGGTTGCCCAGGGAAGTTGTGGAGGCACCATCCCTGGAGGTACTTAAAAGATGTGAATGTGTTGCTTAGGGACATGGTTTAGTGGTGGGCTCCTCAGGGTTGGGTTAATGGCTGGATTTGATGATTTTAAAAAATTTTTTTAGCCTTAATAATTCTATGATTCCACGATTTGGCTTCAAAAGACAATAGAATCACTAAGATTGGAAAACACCTCTAAAAATACCTCATTGAGTGCAGTTGTTAATGCAGCACTGCAAGGTTCACCAGTAAACTGTGTCTCCAAGCGCCATATCCACATCCAAGTCTTTTGTTGACTTTCAGGGATGGTGATTTCACTGCTTTTCTGAGCAGCCTGTTACAATGTCTGACCACCCATTTGTTGAAGAATTTTTCCCTGGTACCCAGCCTAAACCTTCCTTGGTGCAACTTGAGACAATTTCCTCTCAAAAGTCCTGTCATTTTTGATCTGGGAGAAGAGGCTGACCCCTACCTGCCTACACTCTCAGGCAGTGAGTGATGAGGTCTCCCCATAGCCTCCTTTTCTCCAGGATAAACATCCCCAACTCCCTCAGCCGCTCCTCACAGCACTTGTGCTCCAGACCCTTCCCCAGCTCCGTTGCCCTTCTCTGGACACGCTCCAGCCCCTCAATGTCTTTCCTGCAGGGAGGGGCCCAGAAGTGAACACAGGATTTGAGGTGTGGCCTCAGCAGTGCCCAGTCCAGGGGGACGGTCACTGCCCTGGTCCTGCTGGCCACACCATGGCTGATCCAGGCCAGGATGCCATTACCCTTCTTGGCCACCTGGGCACACCCTGGATCATGTTCAGCTGCTGTCAACCAGCACTCCCAGGTCCTTTTCCACCAGGCAGCTTTCCAAGCACTGCCCCCAGCCTGTAGCACTGCCTGGGGTTGCAGGACCAGGCACTTGGCCTTGTTGAACATCATACAACTGGCCCTGACCCTTTGATCCAGCACGTCCAGATCTGTCTGCAGAGCCTTTCTTCCCTCCAGCAAATCAACACTCCTTGGTGTTGTCTGCAAACTGACTGACAGTGCACTTGAGCCCCTCATCCAGACCATCAATAAAGACATTAAACAAGGCTGGCCCAGGTACAGAGCCCTGGAGAACACCACTTTGTACATCCCCCAGCTGGATGTAACTCCATTCAGCACCACTCTCTGGGCTTGGACATCCAGACAGTTTTTTACCCAGTGGATAGTGCACCCACCCAAGCCATGAGCAGCCAGCTTCTCCAGGAGAATGCTGAGGGAAACAGTGTCAAAGGCTTTTCCAAAGTCTAGGCAGACATCCATACCCTTTCCCTCATCCACTGGGCAGGTCAAAAATTGGTGAAATTAATTCACCTCCTTTGTTTATGAAATAGTTTGCTTCTTAAACTTATTCATCCAAGCACAAACTTCAGGATACTGTTGATATTGCTTATTCCTAATGGAACAGAAAGAAAAAAATCTAATGACTTGAAGTAATTTAAAATTTTAATATTAAAACTGGAAATATTAAGTGAAAAAATGTATTTATTAATGGTATCAGCATGAAAAATGCAGTGGTTACTGTAATTCTCTTCAGATACAGGACATTTATCATGCTTGTGTCCAAGCAGTAAATAGCTGACATATCAGTGTGCCTAGGCAATTTAAATTACTGCAGTGGGTAAGCAACCAGGAGCATTGACATATCACATAAATTGCATGGGTTCTCAAGAGTACTGTAAATATAAATAGCTACTTAGATCCAGTTTATGTAGTAGCTCACTGTTTTTTACTGCTTTTCCTGTTTCACCCTATCACATATCAAAATTATTTACACCATCATTAATGTTTTCTCTTTTGTTATGTTATGTATTTTTTTTTAAAGATTTACTTCCACTACAGCAACATGCAATAAAAGGTCTTAGAAATATTGCAAAAGATATTCAAAGAAGTGACAGCTGATTGGAAAAGTATAATGGAATTTTACCAGAAATATCAGTTTGGGAAACTGTCATTCATCATATTATAGCACTCCCCAGTCAAACCTCTAGAAGAAAAAAAAAGGGAGAAAGAGGTGGCTAATGTTTTTCTGTACTGCTATTGTAAGATCTGGAAATCTCAACAGCAGGATGTCTGATTTCTATTGCTGCATTATGCTAATGATGGTGGTAACCATGTTCATTCTCCTAGTGTCTTGTCTTTCCATCAAATGTCTAGAAATTGAGGCCTTCAGTGCTGCCCTACACCCCCCACAGAACAAACACATTCTTTAGAACATCTTATTGTTGTTATTTCCTTCCCAGTGGTAACATTCTAGGGAATATATCACAAACAGCACCTTTTTGGTGATTGTGAAAGATGGTCTCAGGAGTTTCTCAGAAGCTTGTGGGAAAGCCCAGGAAGTGGGGTTTCCCCATGCTTAAGGAAAATTACCTCACTCACAGAATAGCTGAAGTTGGAATGGAGCTCTGGAGGTTATTGCAGTAACTAGAATGTCCTTCTCTTCTATGATGACAACACGAAAAACCTCAAATCAAGGTCAGTCAGGATCTGTTGCCCAAGACCTTGTTCAGCTGAATTTAGCATATGCTTGCAGACATTTGTTTCTAGAAGGGTTATGAATACAAGACATCTCTCTAATTTAATACAGTCTAATACAGTTTAATACAGACAAATCTTTCCCAAAAGAAAATACCCATTTACGTGCTTTTGTAACATACACTAACACCAAATACATGCAATAGTTGGTAGGTTTCATATGCAGCTTTTGGCTTTTGCCTCCTTGCTTATACTAAGGGCAAGAGCATTCTTATGCAGGTGAAGGCTGTAGCCTGGCTTCAGTTCTCAGTGACAACCTACAACAGCATTTGTGCCTTATTTGTTGAGGCATAAGAGTACTAAGCAGTGGATTTAACAGCAAACTGGGGCATTTTACTGAAAGGAAACAATTCTATATTGGTAATTTCATTAATCTGAAATGTGTATTTAAGCTCAAGGCCTGGGACATTTTGTCTTACTGTCCAGAGCACAATAAACACCAAAATTTCAAATCCTTATTATGCTTCTCTTCCAGAACAAAAGGCCCATTCATGAATATGCAGCTAACAGTGACTAGCTGTCTGAGGGCATTGCTTTTGAGTTTAGAGAACAATTACTTTATAAATTATAACCAATATGGATTCTGTTTAGGAATAAAGGATTAAGTGAACATCCACTTGATGGTGTTCAATTACTGCATGGGGTGACTGGGCTAGTTACACCTCCTATTCACCTCCGCAGCAGATTTTTCTTCCAGAATACATTTGCATAAGAGGACAAAATGAAATAATTCTCTTAACTAAAAATTTGGAAAGGCTTTAGTAAATTATTTACCATCTGTGTTGCATGCCAGTAAGAGGAACTTCTAAAAGATATGACAAATATAAGCAATAGAAAGCACACAAGGTTGTTTTTGGGTCCACTTGGGTCTACAGTTTTATACCAAAAATCTTGTGATTTTGTAATTGATGATACTATCCATCTGTTCTCCACATCCCCAAATTCTGCTGACATCATCCATTGAAAAATAAGGGTTCATAAACACTCACCAAAGAAACATGTCCATTTTGCAATTAGTTTTATTAAAAGGATGAACTGAATTATTGGATGCCTACTCTAGCAGAACCTTTTTCCTTTTTCAGCAAAAGCTTAATAATTGCAACTAATCCCCATTAATGTTCATGAATCAGCTTAAGGAAGAAGAGGAAAAAAACAGAAAATAATAAAACTGCTATTTTAAGGGAAGAGACTACTGGCATAGGTGCAGTATTGCAGCAATTCAGATGTTTTAGGTTCCTGGGGATGACAAGGATGATAGTGATAAAGAGAATTGCTATTCAGAGCTGAATAAAGATAATATTGTCATTGCAGAATTTCCATAAGGAACATTTTCCTTTATAAGGCTCTGAAGTGCAACCTTACATGAAAATTTTAGGAAGGCCATTTTAGTGCAGATGACACCCCACTGATGACATAACGTCACCCAACTGGTGTTATGGAAAGATAAGCACATTCTAATAACCATGTTTAGGAATTTTCATACAGAAGACACTGTCTACTGCTTTGAGCATTTACTGATCCTGCACAGACCTACTTCACTATTTCCATGGCTGTCCAGATTCAAGCATAACTGCAATCTATACTTTTTCTTTCCTTCCTCCTCCTCTTGTTTAATTGCAGTTCCTTTCAGTGGCTGACTTGCTTTCCTTCAGTTGATGGTCCACATCATTCTCATCTTTATCTTTAAATTAGCCTGGAGTTTCTTTCCACTTTTAGGATTAGCTCATTCTGTTGCAGAGAAGCTCTAAGAAAACCAGTAACAGCCCCTGCTGAGTCCGACTTGTTTATACATCATTAACATCTGCCACATAGCAATTAACAGATGTTTGGAAAGCTTTCCTACAGCAGGGGCTCCAAGGGTATGTAAATGATAACAGGATGCTCCTGTTTTTTAAGCTATGAAAGGTTTAACCTATTTTTGCTGTGCAAAAAGCTCAATGAAGAGATTTTGTTAGGTTTCATTAGTTTCTCAGAACAGCAGTGTGAAGACAGTTACATAAAACTAATTTAAAACATGGCCTTTATTTAGTAGACAAGGTGGCAATGGAAAGAGGAGCAGGATCATGAAAAGTCTGAGAATTCCCCTAAGACTAGAAAGAACTAAAGTTAAGAGAAATCATAGAAGAGCTTAAAAACAGGTGTTAATCATACCTTATTGCACTGGTCAAAACAGTTTGGTCAATTTGCAACTTAGAAAAAAAATAATGCTGCTAATAGTATGTTTAAAAATTATTAACATGATGCTCATCAGCCTTCTATAGCAGTAGAAACAAAAAGTCTTGTGCACCAACTAGAGCACCTCCTCTACACTAAAGAATGAACTTTGCAGACTGAATAAGAGAAGATAAGCCACCACTTGACCCTTTGACTTCAAACTCCTCACACGATAAAGAAAAAAATCTGTCAGAAAGAAAAAAAAATCTAGATGAAGATCAAAAGTTTCTTTCAAAAAATAAGTTGTTCTTTTCTAGAACTGTCTTATTTCCTCAGAAAAAAACCTTTTCTCCCCCCTGAATTCAAATAATCCGAAGAAGCAAACCTCTGAAACACATTTGGCTTTACCCTGGCTTTTATTTTACCGTCAGACTTTTTAAAGAATTCTGACCATATTAAGCACCAGAGGAAACATTGTAATAGGTCAACACAGAAATAGAACAGAAATATTAAATCAGTAAATATAATTAAGAAGGCAAATCCAAATGCAGAATTATACTTTACATCAAAATTCCTACTAATGTCTCAGTTAACTTGCAGCAGTGTCCACCACTTCCAATTATCCTTGTGTTGTCTCCTTCCCGCCATTCTCAGTTTCTCTAACAAAACTAATTTCTCCTCCAAGAGCAATCATGGACTGAAAAAAATGAACAATTCTTTCCTTTCCCTGAGTAAAGGGAAAGGAAAACCTGGGGGCATCAAGCCTCCTAAGCACATGACCTCCTAAGAGAATGTTCCTTGCCAGATCTCTCTCGGTTCTAATCACAATACAATGATGATGTAAAAAATTTCCTCACCTAAGGATGCAGAAAATAATTGCTCTACTCCAGTATCCTCAGCTTGGCAGACACATGGAGGTACAAATGAGGATCAAATCCTGTTCTGCACATAGTGACTGAGTGGAGCACATGCTACACACATTTCAGCATTTTGTTCAAGTGAGCATTGCTTTGAACCATTTTTCTCCTTAATTAAAGCTGCAGTCTGACATTCAGAAGTTTCAGCAATAGTCTTAATTTAAGAAGTTCCTGATTTCCATCCTTGTTCCCTCCCTTAGACCGCAGTGATTGCTAGTGGATTGTGCTGTGAGCCAGGGAACAACACTGGCTTTACACAGATAAATCAGACTCAGAAAAGCATGGAATAAAGATACCTACATGAAGCTGTGGAATGGATGGCCTCACCCAGACAGAGGAGATAAAAATAAACTCAGGTTTGCTAACCTAACAAGACCAATGCTGAGTGGTAGCTTAATTATCTATAATGCATCACAGAGCTAAGGTTCAAAAGAAGGAAATTCACTATTTTAGGAAATGGGAAATATTAGCATAAGAGCAAGAGGGTTTATCCAGACAATGACTACTTTTAGGGTAGATATCAGCAGAGTTTTTAAGCAACAGAGAATTGTGTCACTATTTTCCAATATAACCAGTGGTTAAAAATGATTTCAAATTGTATGAAAAATTGTATGAGGTCTATATTTTAGATTTGTTTAATTTTAAACTGCTGAAATAGGAGCTGACTTACAGAACATATCTGATAAATTTTGAAACACTTAGCTATGAAATGTTAAAGACAAGTATTAAGCCATGGAGTATTCCCCTAATAAAGGATACAAATCCATAAAAATACATTACAAGATATTACACGTTAATTTAGGTGAGCAGTGGCAATAAATATGAGTGTTCTTACAGTGGTTTGACTAAGCAAATATCCTTTCTTCTCTTTACAGAAATACTGGACATGAAGAATAACAACTGTCCTCTTGAAATGAGCACTTATTTTAGCTGCAAAGGAAAGAGATTGAAACGACAAGTGAATCAAATTTTAAATGCTTTTTATAATTCTCAGAGTTGGTACAAATGAAAAGCAAACAATGGACAGCTTTCTTCTAGTGGAAGTGTAGAGTAATTTATGTTGCCCAGTGCAACCATTAAAATGGCACTTTTAAAATGACCATACTGGTTTAAAATACCCTCTCACTTTTTCAGCAATAGAGACTGCCTTTACCACCACATAACTGGCAAAAAATCCTTCTCCTTAGCCAATTCAAGGAAAGCCAGAGAAGCAGATGAAATTTTTGAGCATTAGATTTTATAGTTTCTCCCAAGAAACTGAGAGTGAAACAGAAGGGAGCTCTCACATGGATGTCATCAACAAATCCACAGAAAAGAAATAAATGCTATTGTCAGGGTGTGGGTGCACATGCCTTCCCCAGGAGAAACAAGAATGAAAAAGAACCCCAAACATTTGGAAAGGAACAGAAAAGGAGAAAAGTCCTGTGTTTTCTGGAACCAGCAGTTTCTCTAGTGGGATACGTGAGTTACTACGCTTGCCAACACCGATGCAGCAGCAAGATTTCGCTCTCTGTACTTCCAGAAGTATTGGAGGGATTGGCACAAAGGACAAGCATTCAAGACTTGAAAAGAAGGCTGGCGCCTGGGAGAACGAGCTGTATGGTTCTGAAGACTTCAAACATCAGTTCTGAAAGACAACTGGAATAAACTGAGTAACATCAAAAGGTGGCTGTCTTGGCCATGTCTTCTATTTAAATTCCATGCAAGGAGCCCATTTCAAAATTTTTATTAAGCCAAGTATGATTGCAGCTCTTGGCGAACAAAGTCCCTGGACATTGGCATTTCACGTATACTGATCAGCCGAAAAAAGCAGCTAGAAAAACCAAGAATGGCCGGGTAGGATGGATTTGGACCTACTAGCAATGCTGAACTACTTTTTGTCTGGTAACAACCAAGGCAGGATTTGTTAAAAAATATAGTATTTTTTTGTTAGCTGTGTCTGTAAAATCCTTTCACTTTCAGGTTCTTCCAGGTCTGAGAGGAAAGATATTTAAAAAAAGATGTAGCCAGCAAAATGAGCAGGTGCTTGCCAGCAATCTAGATGATGGTGTAAGGACCTGAGCTCTTTGAGGGACAACACCAGATGACTGATTTGATTACTAAGAATTGTCTCTTGTCTGCATTCTCCTCTGCAGTAACGAAGCTGGTAACCCAAGGGCGGGCACTGCCATATAAGCAGGTGGCTCTAACAAGAGGAACCTGTGTGTTTTACACATGGAAAAATTCTTTGAACTCAGTATTTGCTTTTGTTTCACAGCAGATGAGGAAGGCTACTGAGCACAATCGGTGCTATAACCCACTGCAGGTGCAAGGCTGGGGAGTGAAAAACAGAGCATAACCTGGCCAGTTTCTCCCTAAAGGAATCAATGCCAGTGTTTTCCAAACAGGGAGCAATGGAACTTCTCACAGGTGCCCCTGGAGACGCCAGCTGTTTGGCAAGTAAGGATAGCTCCTCACACCTACCAAGGCAGGCTGCACACCATGCCTGCTGCTACTGCCTAGACGCAAAGTGATTGATGCTCTGTGGTTCTATCCTGTGGATTTTTAAAAAACTCCTAATATAACATTTCTTATGAGAATAAGCAGGGAAAAATAGTAGTCTCTACCAAGGCTACTCAAAAAAAGATAAATCATATGACTAATACAATAAAAATCCAGCGCTGGCTTCAGGAATAGCACGGAACCATCAGTACCAAAAGAGTTACAAACAACTGAAAATATGAGGCTAGAATGCCTGCTAGATTTTGGCAGGAGCCTGACCTGCACTCCTGGCACCTGCTATCATCCACCAGTGGTCTGCAGATCCTCACCAGTTCTTAAATAACTGAATGCAAGCCAAGGAATTTTAAAACTAGATTGTACTTCTTAGGTATAAACCAATACCTGTCTGTGTGGAGGACATATGCTGCAAGAAATTAGAACACGCTTAAGAGTGAAAAAATTCATTGAATCTGATTTTCACACTACATCTGTTAAGACTTAATTGTCAATTAAGCAGGATGTTTCAGAACCGGTTAAGTTCCACTGAATTATTAAAAAAAAAAATACTGAAGTAATCTGTCAAAAAGTATTCAGAACCTGTGGGAGAACAAATCACAGAGATATTTTCTGTGGTATGTTGACAGTATGCTATAAAAGTAGTTGAGGCAGTGTGTGGTGCTCTAAAAAAATAAAAAAGTCTTTAAAGATAGGAAAAATATTCAGAGACCAAGAATGATTGTATGAGCTCTTGAAATGTGCCCGTATGTATTAAAAAAGTGACTTCTCTGTTAGGTATTTTAAATATCACATTAGCATGTCACAAAACTGGAATACTTGACTAAAGCAGAAACTGTTGCAAGACTTCTGAAATTCTAAGGCAGACGATGTTTATACAACAAGCAGACTCCTGTTATTAATAACCAGATCTTTCCATTACTTGCACTACAAGTATTCTGTACGCGCACAATGTATTTTCATTCGTTTCAGGGAATCTGTTTTCCATTCAGATGCCATTAAATAGCCAATAACTTTCACACTTTAAATAACCAAATCCTTCAAGATTTCAACTTGCCTCTTGCTCACAACTCTGCTGAAGCCTGATCGCTTTTATTATCGGTACTATTTTTGTGCTGAGTTTTGAAAAACTGCTTTCATTCATTGAGAAGCTGTATTTATCTTCTCATTGAACTGTTTCTCAGAAAGCTAAATAGCTCGTAATGTATTTTCAAATCATCTTGTCCAAGTTTTTACCTAATCAGTAAGCACTGCAGTCAATTGAGGTAAGAACTGTCAATCTGCATCACTCTTCAGCCAGTCATCAATGCCACAAAGGGAAAAATAGGAATCAATCACAACAGAGACGTGCTCAGTATAATCTTACTGTTGTCTCACACAGACATACCTGCAAACATACAAATGTAATTAATACAATGTCAATATAAATGTAAGGGTTAAAAACATGATTGAAGGCATGGAAATAGAACTGGAGGGAACAAAAAGACATATTTTCCCTGTGCAATGAGATGCTAAAACATGCTTCTTTTTAAAGTGATTTTGCTCCATGGTTCCCTTTCCTTCTGTTCTCCCATCTAACCGCGCATGATTCCTTGCTGCTGCAGCTGCAGGGCTACAGTGCTGGAAGGCAGCACTCACCTAACACCTCTGCTCTCAGCACTGCTCCCCTTCAGCTGTTTTTTGGACTCTCAACCAAACACACCTTTCTGAAAAATGGGAGCAAACAAATGAGTTGGTGCAGAGGCCAGCGGTTAATACACCAAAAAAGAAGCTTGGCCAGCAGAGCAGATTTGAATGCTGCAGGAGGGAACACTGCATTTCTCCTCAGAAATCCCATCTGATTCTCTTGTGTAGTACCTTGTGATGCAACCATTATAGTGCACTAGTGCTTAGTTTGAGTTCACAACAAAACACATGTCTAAACATAAATATATGTTATCAAGGTCATAGGAATTTCTGCCATATTTCTAAACAAAGATTATTTTTTAGATAAACACACAGCCTATATGTTAGTTATCAGCGTTAACATCTAATTGAAGAAGACAAAAGAAAACCCAAAAATCTCCCTTATTTAAATAGCTTATTTAATTACCAACAATTGGCTGAGACACAACATTATTTATGCACAATGCCAATTTTAATGTTCTACTTGGATAAAGGAAAGTGACAGTAAGTTACTTTGAAGACTTTGGCAGGGTTGTGGCAAGATTTTGTAATGCTTTTTAGGTGATGAAGGATAGCTGAGGATGAAAAATCCACAGTATGGAAGACATTTTCAGCAATCAAGGCTTATCTTTGCTTTTGTTTTCAGTTCCTTAACAGGGATAGTATTTTCCTATACTCACAATCTCACTTTAAGAAATGAGTAAACAATGTTGACTAAGAAGCTTTGGCTAGAAATGGCTGATTTTGCTTCATTTTCTAAAATTCAGAAGAGATTAATCTAATGACCTTAAACCGTCATGTTATTTCTTTAGATTTATCTTCACTTTAGCTTCCATCTAGCACTGGGCATCTTTGTCATGCATAATCAGCTTGCAGAGTTCTCTACTGTGTTTGAGGGATTTGAGCAAAAATGATGTATCTGCACTAAAAAACCACAGAGAATAGAGAGAAAACAATTTCTTTGTTAACACGTTAGAAATTTGAGATGACTGAATTCCGTTCCCAGCTATATCAATGGCTCCTCATACAACACTTCAATCCTTACTTCCCATATGAAGCTTCTCCAGTTAGACAAGCTTCAATCTTATTCTTTGACTCTGAATCCTAGATTTTAGATCTGACACTGATGCATGACTCACATCAGTCTCATTAGTTATTGTGTATGAAATTCAGTCAAAATGAAGACACAGAAGTATAGGCATCTGAACTCCTGCCAAAGGCAAAAAACTCAAGACCCAAAAATAAAAAGACTGACTCAGCTCATTCTGAAGTGCTCATCTACTGGCTGGTCCCTCTTGGCTCTCCTGACACCACTGACTGCACCAGCACTGACCTCCACTAATGACAATGGAGAACTCAAATCTTCAGCCACCACAGCTTTGCACTGTGTCCTCTCCTCAGATCCCCTCACAGCCATGACCATGCTGATGCTGTGACAGGAAGCAACACATCCTATCAAGCCTGCAAACAAACCACAACTTTTGTGCCAACAAAAGCTTTGTGTGTTACCACAAAAAGCTTAATCAACTCGAACAACTTCTCCAAGGAAACTTACAACACACTAATCCTCACTGACAGAGAGTCCTCTGCCATGGAAATACTGCCTCTGGTACCCTGGTACTGTAGAACACAGGAAAATCTCTTTTACCACAGCTGAACGAATGAAGATGCTACAACACATTATATCTGGACTGAGTAGATACAGAAGGATCAAGATCGTTATTTAGCAAGTGTCAGTTGTTACCAGACAAGGTAATGAGGTTTATCTTTTACCTGGAAGAGGAATAATCTTTTCCAGAAAAAAAATTAACATAAGCACAGTTCAGATTCAATGCATTGGATTGCACTGCATTGCAGAATCTTCATTTACTGAAGGACTTTTGCAGTCCTTTGCAAAAATTAATACAGATTTTCTTATATGCTCTGCAACTGCACATCAGAGATGGTATTTCCATGGAGCTCTAACACAGTATTAGTTGTCTAATCTGTCCGGAATATGAGCTTAAGTATGCACAACTGTTTACGACACAAATTTTACATAAAGGGTCTCTCGAAAATGCTCCTGCATTGCAACGAAAATTCAGTGTAAATCAGCAGAATTTTATCCTTCCCATACCTGTGATCTGAAAAGCGCTAGAATTTCTGATGCAACACAGGAACTTTGTATTATCTGTATTAGATATTACTAGACATTGTTAAGTATTTTTACATCACAATAAGAACAGTAACAGAGAACGATTTTTCACTAAACTATCATTGCATCAGATTTACATGATTTACATGACCATCCCACAGATTATCCATTAGAACCTGGCTGGTTTTGCAATGGTTTGCCACACATCCCTGTGGTAACACAGTTTTAAAACAAGATTACATGGCATATAGCCATGAATCCAAAATCCCCAATGTGCATTTAGTATGCACTGAACTAACTGGTAGAAAAAATATGCTGTCATATTAGTTTTGCACTGGCACAAATGCTGGGCCACACCACCACATCTCATTTACTGTTTGCCACTGTTTATAAAGAGGTGGCTGCTTCCTTTCATAAAATTACTAACAGCAATAGAACTAGGCACATATTTACAGAGTAACTTGGTGTGAAGCACTGCCTCTAAAAGCAAACATTTTTTATTTTGGATGGTGCCTTTATTCCTTTATAGAGCTCTTTTCTTTGTCAATACGCAGAAAAAAAATCCGTCAGGAAACTCTGCATTTTTTATCAGCTCATTCTCCTCACATGGCAATACTGTAAACATTTTTCTTCATTATCACCCTGACAGTAAATAACTTTAAAGGTGTGATTTAATTAACAAGAATGCCAATATTTCACAACTTTTCCCTACTTTAAGGAAAATGAGTAATAGAGAAACCCAGGCACCAGGAAAACAATAACCAGAGGTAGTGAACTAAGGTCTACCAGGCAGGGTTCAAGATCACTTACGCTGCATGACAGCTGATCTATTTGCAGTACAATTAATCTGTTTTTTTATCTGGTAAAGTGTTCCATAATAAATCATAATTTACTGTATCTTTTGCAACCTTGTCGAAGGGCACACCTAAGATTTTTGCTTCAGTAATAAATTTCACCCAACTGTGTACAGGAATTCGCTTGACAATCTGCACATAGCTAAAATATTTTGGTATTTTTTAATGCTAGCACCAACAACTCATCTGGTTTACACAATACCACATTTACTTTCTACTAAATTTGACTACGTTTAAAAACTAACATGAGATTTCAAAGCAATTCTCCAGTAACAACCACCCATGAGCAAAAAACCCTTGGCTGGCTGGCCAAGGACTCCTATTCTCAATTTGTAACTGTTTCTCATCCCTCTTTTTGCTTGCCTTTTTCCCCTGTGGGAGTATTTATCTCTGAATAGGGACAGATCAACCTCAGCAGTATTTCTTGACGTACACAGCTCAACTGCTCATAAGGCTGGTCATATGTTTCTGCATATTGTCTGTAAAAAGCACAGCAGAAACAAAACTTTAGAACAGCCCTAATTCTCCCATATTACTATAAACAGTATCCAATTGGAAAACTCCAAGCAAATATTTACAAAGCTGGATGGTTACTGCCAGGGTGCTTCAGATTTTGCTGAGAGGTTTGTGGTTTTTTACTTAGTAGCAATTAATCAAAATAGAGAATAACCAAATCATTACAGCTTGAAGTTCAGCACTGTAAGACTCACCATTTGTATGCAGGATCACGTGTTAAAATTGCATCTAAATATGCAGTAAGTGAAGGATAAGTGGTGTCATACCTTTTTCCTTTCTAAAGGCACTGTTCAGTGTGAAAGAGAATTATTTTGTTATATAAGCAGAAAGGTTCCAAAATAATTGCTGCTTTGCTATTAAGTTCACTATCTTGACCTACCTGAATATAACAGGACAGACACTTGAGATAGGTCTGTTTATTTTCCTCACATGAAACTCTTCTAAACACAATGCATAAAACCACTGCCTAAAAAACTTCAAGTGCCATATTTCTCTACTATCAAATTCTGTGTCTGTTTGTAGTCACATAAAAACATAAAATTCCAAGCAAGAGACGTCAAGAGAATTGCTTACCACTGTGTTTATGCTACTGGCCAAAGAAACCATACCAATGACAGTTAAAAAAATATTTAGGAACATTAAATTCAAGTGTCAACATTTTTCTATCTATGATGCTACTGCTGAAAGCCTGACCTCAATTTGAAATGCTAAATACGCATTATAGCAATGTTTTCTTTCTTGTCATTATTTATTAGTTCTGTTTAATGCTATCTCCTACTCATATTAGCAAAGCAACTTATATTAATTTGGCTGCATTACAAATAAACCACATACCACTTCATTAAAAATCTGCATGTGTACTATTAAGCTTGTAGTAACCAATTAATATGCATGAATGGCTAGGACTGAAAAACACTTATCTCTCTAACCTTGCCTTCAGAGACAACTGTCTGAAAACCACACCTTCAAAACTAAAAGTTTCTATATTCACTGTTTTTCAGGCTGAAAAACTCAAAGTAAGTTCCCTTTTAGGTTTTTAACTTAATTACTTAAGTTTTGAAGGGGAACAAAATCTAACACACACACATTAAAAACCAGTATTTTAAAAATCTCCATGACTCTCAAGGTCATGAAGTCCTTCTAAGGATTTATATTCAGCTTAGTGTAATATTAGAAGCTCTGTGTCAGCAGTGAATTAATGTATCCTTATCACCTACAGATTTTTCCAGATACTGGAAAACTTCTTTTATTACAGATGCTGGTGTCCCATTCTTGGACCACTTGCAGCTCGTTTAAACTGCATTCTGCCCTCAGTTTTCCACAGGCTTGAATCAAAGTGCATTCTGGTCTCCTTCTTCCTCTCTGTCTCACAAAGCCTTCCACAGGACCTCGAATCCTTTTCTGGATTTGCATTTCAACACTCCCAAGTCACTACAGCATTTGCTGGTAAGTGGGCAGAGCATCCCAGCCTTTGAACGGTTTTTGCCAGACAACATACTGTCCTGGTCAGCATGTGTGGATGGCAGCAAACAACTACTAAAGCTGGGATTTCTCCCTCTTTCCCTCAGCAGATGAACTAAAAATCAGAGAAGATTTAAAACCAAAAATGTAGAACTGAATTCTGGGCTCTATTATTCCCATTCAACTCACTCCCATCACAGCCTCCTCTAAGAAAAAAGGTCACAGAATTACTCACTGGTGAAGTGGATAGAAGATAACAGGACAAGGAATGGTATGATAACTCATTCTATTTTCTGTGGCATGTAAGCAATTGAGGAACTACACACTGATCAGACATGTAAATTATGCAGAGATGTCACAGCAAGTCACCAGTTTCTAAATCATCAGCGTCACTTCACTCGTGCAAAGGGTAGCAGTGTCTGTGAGAATCCATATGGGCAACATTTAAAAATCGGCTTTTGCTGATTTATGTAACGTTAAGGATCTTACTCCAGTGGTTTGCAAATGACATGTCTAAGGGGAACAGCAAGTTTCTTTTCCTTCACAAATACAATGACAAGAAAACAACTTACGTTCAACTTGATCAAACATTACTGAGAACAAGAAATCTCTTGGTGTCATGTAATATTCTCCTTCATATTCCAGTGATGCAAAATGCATGAAGCGATGCTTTCGAAGACACAGCCTTTCATCCACGTCTGCATGAATGACATCTTCCTTCTGGAAAAGAAAAAAGTCCACCACGTTTAGACCAAAGATGTCATTAGAAAAAATCCTATACCCAATCTTGATCAACCTCAGCATTTTGTGGGCAGCCACAACAAAAAGCTACCAGCAATTAAAGCTTTTATGGCACAGTCTTAAAGAATGACATGCTTATATGATAGTCAAAGTATTTTTTGGCTTCACTGAGAGCATGATTTAACAACACAGGTGGACCAAATTAATGGCTGGATGTTACCAAAGGCTGCTCCTGCTTCCCACTCCACAGCTCTTGGCTATGGGGTCCTGGAGCTCCTTGTTTGCCAGCTCTGCCACTTGTTGGGCTCTTGCTGAGCCAAATTCAGCTCACTAACTCAACAAAAAACCTAAACCCACCAAAGAGTAAATAATATTTTTTCAGGTTAGTGGCCGGCTCAGCAAAGGCTGAAATGTGCTGTGTATCCACACAAATGTGCAATTCCTGAAGTTAATTACTGAATTGTGGAGCAACTCCTAAAATGGGAGAATAACGATGTTCTAATTTAAGTATGGGCCTGTCTTTCAGAGAAGTCAGAAAAATAGGAAAAGCAATGAAAACACCAACGAAAGAGTCAGGGATAATACCACCAAACCCAAAGACTCAACTAGTCAAGCAAACAAAAAAATCTCCAACTTCACCCTCTCATAAATATTGATCAAAACCATACGAGTTGACAATACTCTGATGAGTAGCACCAGCACTTACTGGCAGCAAAAGAGGACACAGACTGAGTGAAACAGAGATATTTACACTTCAGGATTTCAGAGATGGTAACTGACAACAGGAAAATGAGAAACTCTAAATTCAGAATACGTACTCTGTGTATTTGAACATTAATCATGGAACAATTACCATCATATATTATATTATACGTTATTATATTTCTAAATAGAAGGCTTCAGCTTGCATTTATTCCCACACCTTACACCTCTGTGTTAGGATTAAGGACTTGTTAAGTATTTCACTAAAAGATAGGCTACAAGCACCTGTTATAGTCAATTTTAGTTTTCCCTTGTGGCATGTTTGTTTGCCTTCAACCTCAGGTTTCAAAAAGGGTGGGAGGGAATCAACAACAAGAAAAAAACCAAAATACTCATAATTTAGATTTAAAACAGTCATATTCTGATATGCAAGGAAAATATGGGTTACCTCTAAGTATCTGAAGCCAAGACTTGCTTTGGTTTAGACAGAACTGCTTTAAGCTTGTTACAGTATAGAGGGCTATCACGGCCTACAACCCAAGTGCACTGCTGCTGTTCACACCTGTGTGTTCTGGAAAATACTGCTTAAAAACAAATCCAATGTAGCAACAAATGTAGCTTTATACTTTCTAAAACTTTAGGGGACAAGTGACTCTATAATTGCTTAGTTAACAAGACTTGACAAACGCTGCAAATCTTAAATTAATATTTCATGGTTGCTGGGTATTAACACGCTGCATTCTTATTAAAATAACATCCTTCTCACAGTGACATAAGCAATTTTTCCCAAATGGCAATTAAAAAAAAAAAAAAGGGAAAATGGTTTCACAGTTGTCCTTTAACCAAAATTATGCAATGAAAAGCAATCTTTCTGCATAAATACAAAATAAAAAAGTTTAAACAAGAAGTAAAAAGCGAATTCTACAACATATTCATTTTCAAGTTTCATAAGCCTTGTGGTATTTATCTGAATTTTGTCTAAAGCTAAATTATAACAGAATACTGAATTCCAGCAATCCACAATTTTAACTGAAATACACAGGTACCAGTTTTTGTCACCACCATTGAAGAAAAATATTAAGCTGCTAAGAGAGTGTCCAAAGGAGGGCAACAAAGATGGAGAAGGTCGTATGTGGAGTGGCTAAGGTCACTTGGCTTAGATGTGTTCAGCCTGGAGAACAGGAGACGAGTGGAAACCTCACTGCTGTCTGCAGCTTCCTTGTGAGGGGAAGAGGAGGGGCAGGCACTGATCTCTTTCTCTGTGGTGACCACTGACAGGAGCAGAGGGAATGGCCTGAAGCTGTGTCAGGGGAGGCTTAGGTTGGGTATTAGGAAAAGGTTCTTCACCCATCATTGGGTAGTTGGGCACTGGAACAGGCTCCCCAGGGCAGTGGTCGCTGCACCAGCCTTGCAGAGTTCGAGGAGCATTTGGACAATGCTCTCAGGCACGTGGTGTGACTGACTCTTGGGGATGGTCCTGTGCAGGGCCAGGAGTTGGACTCGATGATCCTGATAGGTCCCTTCAAACTCAGCATTTTCTGCGATTCTGTGTTCACATATTCACATATTAACTCTGAAAAGTGCCTTGTATTTGGAAAGCAACCTATTCCCACCAGAATTACAATAGCATGTGATTATGGACTCATCAGACCCCTTTCTTTTTGTGAAACTGGCATCCCTGCTTTGCAAAACAGCCTTGGCTAACTTCTTATGAATGTTAGCTTCATGACTAGCACAAATGAGGACGAAACAGGATGAAATAAATCAGCTGTGCCATCTCCTACATTTTTTTCCTAAGCTTTGCAAAATTCCTGACATCCTGTCACTATTAAAGAATTTCATCATCTGCAAAGAACACCCTTCAGGACATGAGCACAAACTCAGCTAGAGCAGCTACTACCTCATTTAAAAGTTCCATCCTTCCCACTCATTCACTATTATTTTCTTCACCAGTACATATCTCTCCAAGTCTTCAATAAGCAGGGATGCCAGATCCACCAAAGACAGTTGGGTAAAGGGATGGAAATACACAGGAAGAAGTAGAAAGCTCCTGTTTCTTGAAAAAACCCCAAAAACTTATAAGGGTAACTCTCATCTGTTCTTAGAAGAGATAAATGTTTAAATAACTATTCTCATCATTATTCCAAGTGCCTAACCAAAGATTAAACAAAAATATGTTTTGAAGAAAAGGCTGATTCAATCACTTAAAACTAAGATTTATCTTCTTTTGAAGTACCAATCTAAAAAGTGCAGAGGGGAGCAAGCTCTCTTTCCACAATTCAGTATCCTTCCCACTTCAATTAAATCCTGACTAATTTTCAAGTAGTTTTTCCTGAGTCATCCAAAGAGTCCTTCAGATAAAAAAGATTTGACATTCCTGACATTTTTAAAAACACTGTGAAAGCTCATTTTGCTCATAAAAATGTATGTATTGGGCAAAAAGCAGAGTTTTCCTCCTTAATTCTATTCCACAAAATGAGCTTCAAGTAAAGACAGACATACCATAAGAAATAATTATGTCTTTAAGGTTGAAACTCATATATTAAGGTATCTGTAATCTACCACCTCAGCAGTTTCCAACAGTGCAACCTCAAGGCAAGATGGATACAAAAATTCAAATTTCTGAGGCACAATGGGTGAGAAGAATCTATTAGTATTACCACAAGATTCTTGTAAGCATAGTTTAAAATAACTCTGGGACTGACTTAGGCTTATTTCTGCCTCTAACAGTGCTATATAGGAGAAATCAAACCACAAAGAGCTCCGTGGCATTAACAGTAAGGCCCGGGCTGAAATTCCACTCTCAGCTTGTTCTTCTGGGTGTGGGTCCAGCCGGGGCTTCAAACACTGGGTGTTCCCATGTGCTCCACAGCACCCCCACTACCAAGAGAACTGAGAATGAAATTTCAGCTTTACCTTGGAATTTAGCTGCCTTTGTGGTTTTATGTCAAGCCTCCAGTGCCAATTTCAGAACGTGCATGGTAAAGCTACGACAGCTGATGGTAAATAAGAATTGAATGACATGAAAAGGACTCCAGGAGGATGCTGTGCAGTTGACATGGCAATGGATCAGGAGCTGACCAGCCTTTGGCGTCTACAAGCATTACCAAAGACTGTGGTTTCCTTCCTGGCTTCCTGCACTGAGAAATGCCTAAGGGCAACAACATTACTTCACACAGTTAATTTTCACATTGATATAATTAATCTCTTTATCAGTCTTCTAAATTTTAGATGTTATTAAAGAATTCATGGTGTTCATGGTGTTCAATTTCTAGTTTTGTTTTTTTTTTGGCATGAAAAACAGCAAGTTTAAGTAAAAGAACCCCCTTATGTTTACTGTAGCTTTGATTTTTTTTTTAGTTAAAAAAAAAGGAAGGGTCACATGAATAAAACTTTGATAACTCTTACCTGTGTTTTTAGTAACACTGCTGATCATTGTGATGTGATTTTTGGTAACACTAATTCTGTATCCATTAAAAATCTAAGTCATTCTTAAGTACAAAGTCAAATATATGCTGCCGCTTATTAGAGAGAAATTTTTAAAAATATCATACACACTTATCTCTCCCTTTAATTTAAAATTATGTTTTCCCCTTTCATTAATTTTACTTTTTCTCCCTTTGCTCAGAATTTGGTGTTTTAACATGCCTGTGGCTTTTCAAGTTTTCTACCTTCATCTTTTCTGCTTATAAAATAGAATACACTTCCCAGTTCATTTTTTCCAACATAATTGTTCTTTCTTTACTCCTTTCCATACAAGCTACTTATTTTTTTCTTTTTGTATCCTTTCATTGCCTTTCTTTCTTCTACTATTTACATACCTTCCTTCCTTTGTCCTTAGGAAAAAAAAATTAAGATATTTTAAATTTTTTTCCCCTCATCTGACAAGAGGATCAATACTTTTTTTCCCTCTTCTAATCTGAAAGAATTAACTTGTAACACTCATTTTACCAGCTTCAAGAATAACTAAACCAATGTGTGGGATGTAATTAAAATCCAGTTGGTGCCAGCTGGATCTCCGGGAGCCCCAGATTTGGATCCATAAATTCACACTAGATCTACAGAAGGATTTAGCAACTCTGTATCAAATTTCTGTAGGACTGATGAAAATGTTGCAGTTAACTAGTGTCATTATTGTATCTCAATTTAACCCAATCCATTTTGAAATGATCAAAATAACAGAAAACGTAACTCGAGCTCCAACTCTGCTGCACATGTTAACATACCCAGCATGCATGCTGAATGCACAGAGAAATAATGCTCAGAGCTGAATGTTTCAAAATTTCATATGATGCAATAATTGATAGATGAAAAAGAGTTTTGACAAGGAATTCATTTGACAGAAATATGCGACTTACAGAAAGCTCAAGATCATAATATTTAAGAAAGCTTGCATAAGAAGTATGTGCAAAAGTAGTTTGTACTTTCACAATAAAGAATGTGAGCCACGTCTTGATCAAATGCACCAGTTAACAAAACCAACACCAAGCCAAAGAAAGAAGATCAGAACCAAAATGTTCTGATGATGTGAATTGATCTGTATTTCTTTTTTCAACATTATGTTTTCTGAGCTTGCAAATCAAACTGCTAGCCTGGACACAAAGTAAACTGGAGGGGGGAATCACAGAACTCATACAGAGAACATATTTCTCTGGAAATCAATTCTAAGTATTCCAGTGACTACATTAAACAACTACATTACGAAAAGCTCTAACAGTCTTGAAATCCCTAAATACGAAAAGGGCAAGACATTAAAAATACATTCTCAGGAGCTACTTCTGAGACTGAGAACAGACTGCTAAAATAAGGACAAGAGAAGAATGAGAATGCAAAAGTCTCATGTCTGGCTGTTCTTAATGGCTGAATATAAACACTTGAAAATTAAATGAAGCCCTTTCTGCGAAGTAACAGGTGCCACTCCCCTCCTTTCTTTCAAAGAGCTGCTCAGTCAGTTCTGTTGTGCTGGTACTAATTAGTGATGGTTATGTTTGAAGCAGCAGCTGAGGAGTTTATTTGCATCTAAACCCCTGACATTTTTGGTTTTAATTTTTCTCTCCTTCCCTTTGCATTTCACTGAGCTCACACTAAATTGTGCACACATAGCAGATCTACTGTTACGAGCACCCATTCCAAATGAAGAATTAACTCAAACATGCGGATAATATAGAAAACAGTCTCAGTTTATATGGGTTTTTAATTTCAGCATTTAATTCTAGAATTTCTGCCTTACCAGAGCTCATTTTTAAACATAAGCTTAAAACAAAGTAGGAAACTAACACATTCCCCCTAACAGAATATAAGAAAGGCAGATAAGGTACCCAAGCTCTAACAAGCCAGGGAACCAGTCAATTAATTTAACAAACCATACATTTTCACCTCTACTTGCAAGTTATCACACCAGCCTACTTACACATTCCCCTACTGAGGCTGACACACCACTCAAACACACTGGTGCAGAAGTACTAAATACATACAGAGTGGCAGGGGGACCACATTGACACCTCAATAACAACACACCCAGGAAACGTGTCCATACAACTTTCTGGGAGAGCTCATTACATTGTATTTGACAGTCAGTAGACTTGGGTGAAAAATGTGTTAAAAGCATTTCTCGCTGATCTTTCTCAGTCGTATTCACATTAAAGTGCAGTTAAAATGTGAAGACACAAATACATTTATCTTTAAAAGTAAGAGGAGCCTGATATTTTTGAAAGATACCATGTATGAACGTGTAAACAATACCTGGTGCTTAACTATGTGCCTTTAAAAGCACAGAATCATAGAACAGATTGAGTGGGAAGGGACCTTACAATCATCCAGTTCCAATCCCCGGCCATGGGCAGGGACACCTCTCACTAGACCAGGTTGCTTTAAGCCTCATCCAGCACAGCCATGAACACTTCCAGGGAAGAGGCATCCACAACTTCTCTGGACAACCTGTGCTGCTGCTTCACCACCCTCACAGTAAAGAATCTCCTCTTAATATCTACCCTAAACCTACCCTCCTTCATCTTGGAACCATCACCCCTTGTCACATGCCCTTGTAAAAAGTGCCTCTCCAGCTGCTTCATAAGAAAGGTGCTCCAGTGCTTCCATCATCCTTGTACCCCTCCATTGGGTCCATCCATGTCCTCACATTGGAGGTCCCAGAGCTGGACGCAACTCTCCACACAGGGTTCCACGAGAGAGTGAAGGGGCAGAAATCCTTGACCTGCTGATCAAGCTTATTTTGAAATGCCATAATACCTTTATTTTATCTCCTCCTTCTCAATTCAAATGATGTATGGAGTATCTCTCTGCACACCTTCTCAGGAGGAGCCAGTAAAGCCTCTAAGCCATCTGATTTTGCTTACCCTGAGCTTGCAGATCTTTAGGATTTTCAAGCTGATAGGACTTTACCTTGTAAGTGTAGTTTAGCTGCAGAAGGAAACCATATGCCCTTTCAAATAACTGCTCACTTTGATTGCATAACTCAGATAGAGGCTCCACTTCATCTGTTCTAAACTACATCAAGAGATAATCCATTTATTACCTGAGATTCAGTTTTAACTGCACCCCCTTGAAAATGGGACTATATATGCCTGAGTTTGAGAAGTGCAGCTTCAAACTGTGGGAAGTTCTGCAGTCCAGCTCATGCCAGCTGCATGGTACCACACATTTACCTGACGATTTATAGCTTTAAAAGATTTTTACTGCCACAGTAAACGTTGGTCCTGCAACAATTGTACAGAGAGGAAAAAAGTAAACTGCTTTAATAGTAGGTGGTTGAATGCTAGACAACTTTTGTTCTGAACAAGACAAATCCTGGACTCAGTGCTCATATGGAAGAATTTAAAGGAGTAAATTTTTAATATTGGACGTAGTGACCTAAGCAAAAGAAACTAACGGAAGGCATGTTTAAAACTTCTTAGACTGGGAGAAGATGACAAAAAGAGGAGGCAACTTTCCAACAGGTAAACTAAGCAGTACAGAGTCAAGTTTAAAGAGATGAAACTCTGAGGATAAGGAAGCTAGGTTTGATGCAGCAGACAGTCGAGTTACATAGTAAAAAGTGAAGTGGGGTTTTTTTTGCTTGTTTGTTTGTTTGTTTTTATTTTGGGGTTTTTTTGGCAATTAAACAAATGTATTGTGTTAGCATGTAGTGGTGGTGCATATTTAAATATATCCATGTTCATGTGTGAATAAAAGGGACTAGAAACAAGATGGCTACTCTAATCTGTGTAATGGCTAAGCAAGAAGTGATAAACAGAATGGAATGCAGATTAAGATAATAGGAAGTTTAGTGATAATTAAAGAAAAAAAGAGAACAGAAACATACCAGAATGTGTCTCACAAGCTTTTTAAAACAACTCCAAACTGCCCCTGTCAATGGTTACATACACTTTCAAGAGTTCTGTATAACCCTCGGTTTGCAATGTGCCAAAAGTATTCCCTCAAAGTCATTACACCGCCATGATATTTTACACACAATGTGTGTGCCTCGAGGGAAACACTGTGAAAGAAACTGCCTCTGTCATCAGAGAACACTGTCACTTGTGTGTTTTTGAAACACATTTCAGTATATCCATCTTGTTTAAGCACTATTCTTAACATGTTTGCACATCCAAAATGTTTTAAACAGTGGCTGATGGCATGGTGCCTCCAACTAGAGTAGATGTAGAAGAGCCTTGGATTGCTGTGTCACTCCCTGAAACATGCTGTGTGCCAAACATAACTACGCAAATCCTGTTAATTTTTAACCTATGTACTTGGTTCTTGCTTTGCCAGGGAATTTTCAACATGACACTGAGACAGCATTACAAGAAATACACCCAGTGCTGCCAACCAGGCTACAATAGCACTGATCAAAACCAACCATGCACCAGCAGAATCTATGGATTTCAAACTACTTCCCTACCAAAGATAAGCTCCCCCCAAGTGGAAATACCCTGTGACTTCATCTCTCTGGACTAAGAACTAAGTTTCTGAATAAAAGAGTAAACAGAACTCAAACCAAACCAAACAAGATGTACATAAGGCCTAAAAATCCTTATATGACACTACTGAAGAATGAAAAAAAATTTCGAATCTTAAATATCAACTATCATATATGCTAGCTGTCACCAGTTTCTGTAAATGAGTGCTTCTATTTAGTCAATCTGCAAAGACTTTAAATTTTTAAACTTGTAGCTGTTATGAATTTATCCAAATTTCAGTGTTTCCCTTTTGGGAGGCTGTGACATTAAGAAAACTCAGTTTAAAAACCTGATGATTATTCTTGGAAGAAAGTTCTGCTGGCTCAGCTGAGACAGGAGCCCTTAATTTATTCTTCATGCAAAGCACGATCTACAGGGTTATGCTTTAAGCCCTTGTTTTAATCCACACATGTATTTAACAGTGTTACAAGTCACTGTACATTACACCAGTGAACATACCAGTTGCACACACTCTTAGCAGGGCTTTCTACATTTCTACAAGCCACATAAAACCCAGTAAATACTGGTAAAGGAATTATGAAGTTTACAGTTTATGGTTTGTTGGTTTTTTTTTAAATAAAAAAAAACAAGGAAAAAACACCCAAGCCCTCAATAAAATCAAAAAACCAACAAAATAAAAGAGGCCATTGCAACTACACAAGCATTTGTTATAAATATTCTGAAATTTAGAAAATGAAAAAATCACTGTCTAAAATAAAGAAGATCCCAAATAGTAGGCAATACTCAGAAGAAAAAATATCTAAGAATCCTAGATGTGGCAGATTGCTGGAAAGACAGGAAAACTCTGTTCAGAAAGCGTCAGAATTCCCTTCTGTGATAATGTGAACATTACAGAGCTAATCACATTACTCCTTCCCCCAGAAGCTTGAAAACTTCCTGAAGTATGTGAGGGGGAAGTTAAGTTTTCTAAGCTTTTTCTAGCCCTTTTATAACAAACTTTTCAAGATAAAGACATGTACAAGTTGAAGGGAAAAAAAAAAAAAAAGGACAGATCTATACACTCCAGGCTCTTTTGCATAGACAACCAAGTTGAAAACAAAAAGAATCCCTAACTGAAAGTCACAATATACTTTTTACTTTACAAGAATTCTATCAGGTTTTAACCCCCATTATTAGCTATCTTATACCAAGATATCTTCTCAGCTCTCAGAGAGTCTGGTACTTAAAAAGGTGCCGTAAGAGAAGGGGAGTTAACTGATTAGGTTGCCATAGAAAAGACTACCACCATCAACCCTCCTAAAGCATTCAACAGCAGCCAGGAAGTGTGAAATTCTTCACTTTATTTAAGTGAACTAACACTATTAGATAAAACTTCCAGAGTAGCAAATTAACCAGAGAATAACAGCTTGTAAAGAAAAGAAAATAGAACATCTTTAAAGCTTTTCTTTCTTTTTTTTCCCCTTTCCCCCTCCCTTTATTTATTAAACATTTAGTCACACAAATGAAAAATGGCTAACAAGTTAGGCTCTTTAGAAGCGTGGTCAGAGCTATGCTCAGAGGATTTAGCAGGTCCCAGGAGGTACCAAAACAAATATCCATATGTCCTGTAAGATTAATAGAACAATAACAACAAAGTCATTGCAACCACAAGAAATGTTTATACTGTAATTAAGCTGTAAAATTATATTTATTTCTCCATAAAGCTGCTGACTTCCCTTCTAAACAAATGATTTGTTTTCTGTAGGAGTCACTGATCTTGTGACAGTGTTACATGTAAAACCCGAATGTCTTAAAATACACTATATCTTCCAATGGCCAGACATATTTTTCATAGACTTGCTTATTTTGTTAAACTTTCTACCTATGCAGAATTTTTCTTCTACAGCATTTCAATTTTACACAGAGATTATGTATGGAAAGACTGGATGAAGAGAGACAGCTGAAACAGTTCTGCTGTGCCACTTGTTCAGAAAAAACAGAAACCACAGTGAAAGTTTTATCTAAATTCTGGTGTTCCCATTTACTAATGAAATACTTTCACCGATATTAGTTTGTAAAAAATTCACAATGAATTCAAAATATTTGAAAAAATAATCCAGAAATTTAGAATTTCCTCCATTCAAAAGCACATATTTACTTTGAATTAAGCATACGTTATTTAACCAAAGAATTTGTGTAATAGATCAAGTTTTCAATAGGTTGCAAAACGCATCACACACAAAACTGGCAAGGATAATCTTCAAAGTTCCAGCACATTGCTATGTAGATCAGAATGTTTAAAATCAGTTTGTGACAGCCCTTGAGAGAAAATCCACAGAAAGCTGAAGAGATGGCATATAGTTAAGGGCACCAGTAAAGGAAGTTTGAATTCGTTAAATTAATTTTAAACTGGACATCAAGGAAATGGTTGTTCAGAATAATAGATTTACATCAGAGAAATTCAAAAGGTCACTTTTCCATTTAGAATTTTCAAGAGTTATCCTAAAAGCTGAATTCAGTATCAAACTCTGTGAATTGAGTAACACTGACAAATATTTATTTTAATTGGAGCTATTAGAGAATGTAAAACCAGTGTATTCCTGATAACAGCAGAGTTATATTGACCCTTCATTTTTTACCAGTGTTTATGAATTCCATTCTCTAATTTTCTACTTTTCTTCTATAATGAAAGTTCAAGTATGTTTTCTCAATCCTCCCTTCAAAGCCCATCACTGCTGCACCTTCAGTGAGACTGCAAGGTCACAACCAGAAACAACATTTTCTTCTCTACAGAATCTGAATCTAGGAAAATCCAGTACATAGTAGGTCATCCACTTCTCTGTGCTACATTCCTCTGTACCAGAGATAAAGTTGTTTTCAGCCATCCTGGCTGCACCTTAAACAGCTTTTGCAGAGGTTGTAGTACCATTTAAGCAGGTCATCAAGCATGTGCTGATTTTCTCTTTCAAGACCTCCGTAGTTATCAGTGTTGCTTCATTTATCAAATCTGTCATATTCTTGGAAGTAGACTGTGCTATTAGCACAAACCTCACATTTCCCTGGGAGGTCCAAAACTCTATCTGATGCAATTTTCTCTTCTCCTCTTAGAAGTTTTTAAGACTATCTTATCTCAGACTTCTCTAGTGAAACGGTTTGACTGTGACATTTAATTCCAGAAGGATGAAATTATGTAAAACCCAGACTGAGTCAAATTAATGCTATCTTTCTCCAAACTCTTTTCTCTCAACAAAAAATGACTTCTCAGACATCCTAAGACCTCAGGTATGTGTACATTTTTTCAAGACAGACTGTCTATTTGTAGATGTTTACAATACTAAATGAAAGTAATGCATATTAGTTTTCTCCTGCTCTGCTGGAGAAGGTTCACTAGCCATCGGAATAATTTAAGGTTTGAAAGCACAAATGGATGACTTGATTTCTAGCTGGGACTAATCATCAACCACAAACTCCAGGTTCATTCTGGGGGTAGCATGGAAGGCAGTGGAGAGATGGGTAGAAACCAGTTACAGGGTGGTTCTCACTGTGCTTAGGAAAAACCTTGTTCATTTTGAAAGACGATGAAAGAGAAATGTATACTTCCTAGGTCTCCACTGCACCCAGGGCACGGGCTCTGTCAAGCTCAAACTCTCCTTTGCCATCATGTCCATTCAGGCACGCAGCCTTTGGGGAACCCTGCAGTGAAAAACAGGGCCCCACAGCACTCCTTATTGCAAAGAGACATATTCACTTAAGGCAGTTGCATTGATACCCTGCTTCTAACTGCAGAAAAAGTGCCTCAGCACCCCTCTGCCCAAGACTCCATAGCCTTGACTTGGCCGTCAATTTTCTTAGCAGACCTGTTAGCAGATATACAGATTTCAAAAGCACTTCTATTCAGAAAAACAAATAAATGCACACATATGCTGTAAGACTTAAGCTCATATTCAGAACTGCACTCACACATGTGTCTAGTGCTACCTTGAAAGTATTTAGAAAACATTAAAGGTTGAATTAGGTCATAGATGATCTCAGAAAAAAGGAGGAATGACTGTGCTGGATCAGACCAAAGGTCCACCTCATCCAACACGCTTTCTCTTTCCTTATGGTCTGTGGCTGCAAGGTTAGAGCACTTCAGTGAGTTGGACATAGTATTCAAAATCCAATTGCAGTGTGTATGCACCAATTCAATCATTGGTCAGAAGCAAATGCTTAGGAAGGAATAAAAATATTCTCTCAGTATTAATTTATTTTGAGCTCGGGGACATCCTGAGCTGGATGTGGTTTCTATGTATTTAACAACCCTTGGCGATGTAAGTGCCCTTGGCACTTACCCAACATCTCAAGTCCACGCAAACTTCTAGTGCTTTAATGACTTTTGGCATGGAGTTTCACACATCTATTGCCTATTCTGAGCTGCACAATGGATAATAGACCCTGGGAATATTAAGGTCATGTCAAATTGTAGGCTAGTTTTGCGACTGAGGCAAACTTAAATATAATTGATTATTTCTCTCTCCAGTATAGGTGTTTAACACACTTCAGTCTCACAGCAGAGGTGAAAAAAATATCTTAACTACAGTTTCCATATCAGTTCATAAACTGCATTAAATAATAAGATGATATCACCACAATCTTTTTCATTAATGACTTATCCAGGGATATAAAACTTTACTTCAGGAGAAAATGCTATTTCTTTATTTCACTAACCAGCCCTTTAAAAATTCTTTTACAGGCCACCTCTTAAGTCCTTTCTTATCCATTTTAATAAACATTACTTAATAGCTCTGCACACTGCCAAAATCCATTATCTTAAGCTGTAAATTGATAGCTGGAAAAGAATGCTTTAACTTCAGACTGAATATAAGCATTGTGCCTACTATATATTTTGTTTTCTGCAAAACTGCAGCTGCACATTTCAAATCAAACTATACATAGTTTTACTCAAAACTGATCTAGTTTCTCACACTTCATTGATCTCATCAATCCAGCTGGACTAGTTTTATTATTGCCAAACTATTTTTAAGGTAACATCTGAAGCTCTTCAGACCTAGGCCTAATGATTATGCAGCATGTCACTCTTTAGCTCTTAGAAACAATCTGAAATTATGTTATCAAAAGCAGGTCAAAAGCAACATGGTTGAAAATCAGGCCCTTTTTATTTAATTAGTAAAGATTAACATTTGAAAATACATCTTTGGGATATTTTTTTTTCCAGAATTCAAGCACTAATTGGGAGGGGTGTTAATAACAGAATACATCTCTGGTATCTAAACTGCAGAGATTCCACTGACTTCAGAGTGACTTAAAGTTCAAGTTCTCCAGTGAGGTGACTTTGATGATGGAAACAAAAAGGGAAGTAAAACTGGAAGTAATAGGTATGTCTAGAAGCCATGATCTGTGAGGAGAAACTGAAGAGAGGTGCAGATATCAAGGCTGCCATTTTATTTTGAAGTCCTTCAAGTTCTGCTTCTGAATGCTGTCAGGAGCCACCTAAATCTGCCATGCTATAGGCAAACCAGTGTCTGTCCTATGTCACTCCAGCCCAGCTGAGTGAAGAGGCACTGTCACATCCCAGCAATCAGAGCAGCATCCAGTCAGATTTTTGCTGACACACAACCCTCCCAAGGTCTCTTCTGACACACACATCCACACTTCTGATTATTCTGGCGGTCGGGAAGTCACTGGGAGATGATGAAAATAGGTCAGCTGCCCTACACACAAAAACGATACTATCAAATGCTCAGCAACTGGCTTTGACGAGAAACTACTTTCCAACTTGCACTAAATTGGCATTCAGAGTTAACAGCAGAAGGAATACTGCCATTCACACTGGTTTCATTTTGCTGTCTACAAAGCTCCCAGGCTTCATAACTCCTTTGGAGCTCCTGCACTCCCTTGGCAACATATATACAATGTATATGGAATTTGGGTGCCTGCCTCAGAGGTAGTCTGTTGCAGTCTCATGAATATCGACCTAAAAAAGTAAAATCACAACTGGGCTCTGTTGCATACCTCCTCAGAAGTCCTGAGAGAGAAGCCGCCTCTGCACATCAAATACAAAGTCTACAGGAGAACTTTCCCTGCTGTTGCAACTACATGACAACAGAGAAAAACCAGCTGGAACCAAGTAACTCCAAAATTTTCAACGCAGGGTATCAAAATGGAAAAGGTTTCCTGAAGAAGTTAGCAATTTACACCAAGTTTGATAAATTGCTTTCTCAAACTTCAGTCCAGTGACCCACTGCAATTGGTTTAGATCCAAAGATGACAACAGCTAATTTTCTCCATAGAACTGAAGTCCACGGAGTTACCTCTCATTTATTCACATGCTGTCTTACTGCTCCTGCAGCAGCTAGCAAGACACTAAGAGCTAAGCATTCCACCCAGTCAAGTGCTGAATCCTGAAAAAAGAGAGTTTTATTACTTAAAATAGTTTAATTGCTTTAGCATATTTTTCATCTTAACTATAATTTTACCACTTACATAAACTCTAAATGCCATATTGTTTAATATGCTTTGCCTTTCTCTCTCCAGTTTTTTTATTTTTTTTTTAATGGAAGAACCAGGATTGACAAAACAGCAAAATCTCTAAAAGTTTTCCAAACCTGTGGCAAACTGTGTATATGTATCATTATCCTGACATGGCACTTCAGAAGCACTAGACAGGCAGCCTTATATTCTAGTTGCAGGTCTCTGAAATACAGCAAAGTGCTGGCAGAATCAACATGTTATAATTCTTAACACACAACATGAAGAATCTGGGTGTTCCCCAATGTACTTAAAACTAGTCTTAGCAGATAAAAAAAAGCATAATTCACAGATGAAAACTATGTGCCCTCCTCACTATAAGCTGTAATAAGTCTGAAAACTACAATCACTCAAGTCACAAACCTTTAAGAGGAGTGGGAAGGAAAACAGCTTAATCTGCCTGCCTTCAAATTTGAAAACCTCAATCACAAATTTAACTCATTTTTCAATCCCTTTAATTCTTTTTACTAAGTCTATAGAATTTATGTATATTCTGTATTCCAACACACTTTCTGAAATAATAATTTATTCCAAATCCTTACCATTTTTTATAACAGTTCTATTTCCTCATTTTATAACAGTTCTATTTCCTCATTTTTAAGATTCCTCCCAATTTTCAATCTTGGACAAAATAAGGATATATATCTATATATCTATATATCTATATATCTATATCTATATCTATATCTATATCTATATCTATATCTATATCTATATCTATCTGTTTTCCTAGATCATCTTCCCTAATCTTTACACATAAAAATATTTATCTCTGTTACTGCTTTTTCACTCTTTCCCAGACATTATATTTCTGTGTGGCACGTTGACCAATACTCTATACAGTATTCCAGATGGAGCCTAACACTCCTGTAATCGTATCGCCTCTTATTTTGTATTTTATCCCTCTGATACAACCTAGTAACTTACTTTCTTGCAGCTGTGCATAAGCCCCATGGTTTCAATGATTTTTCCACAATAACCTTCAAATCCTTTTCCTAGTCAGTGTGCTGAATGATTGTTCCATTGCAGCACACACTGTTTCCTTTGGTTTCTTGCTCCCAGACTAATTATTTTACATTTTTCCACAGTGAACCACATTTGCCAGCTGCTGGCCCAGTCACCTAAACAGTTCTAAATCCTTTTATATCTGATTGTATCGTTCCTAATTCACTGCTCTGAATTTTACTACAAGAAGGGTGGTGGGGAGGATAAATCTCTGCACACAAATATACATTAGTTATATGGGGGCCATATGCATGTGATCAGTATAATTAATCATATGGTTTTGCAATCTATCAGGCAGCTTTGCCCACCTCACTTGCATTTTTCCAATAATCCATCTCTGCTGGGACTACTTCGATCACTCCACACTTCTGAGCAGCTTCATACAGCTGCCATAAAAAAACCAAACAAACCTGCCACAAAACCCCCTTTTACTTTCCCAAATGTAATCCTGCCACTTCAAATCACACTTACCTGAAGTTCAATATTCAACCTTGAATAGCCAGCAATGTTCTGTCTAGAACCTGGGACAGGCTGATGGCTTCTTTCTGTGAACCCTTGAAGATGGAGGTGAGAACCAGGCTCACCAAACGTAGACAAATTTTACCTATCTAAGCGCACAGCCAACAGCTGTTTCCAGATTCTATTTGCAAGAAAACTACCGGAGCTTCAAATAACAGCACTGTGTTTTGCAAGACAATTTTTAGTAATTTTTCAAATATTTTAATTTTTTTCCCTAATTCCTGATGCAATATTAAAGGAGTCTCTGCTCATTTCATGCAAACAGCAAATCAAGGACATTGACCACTCACTGTGCATATGAGGGGAGGGCAGATAAATCATGTAAGTTGCTACCACTCATACAGCCTGGTCTTTATGTACAGTTGCTCCTTCTTTAAAGGAAGTCCTAAATTGCCACTTTTTAATGAATTTTTAAACTCTAAACGCTTGATGCAGAGTTTTTCACTGCATTAATGCAACAAATATTTCCATTTCCAAGCTTGGGGAGTTACATAGTTTAAATGATACCCTACTACCTTCTACCTCAATGGGTAAATTACTGAACTCATCTAGTAGCTGAAACCCTCCAGCATCACTATATAATCATGTTTTTCTTTCATTGTAAAAGAACAAAGTTGAAGCATTTGCTCCTCTTCAGGCTACCAAGTCAGAAAACAGCACTGGCTAACAGTGCCACACTGGCTACTCTCTGTGTTATCAGCTCAGAGAATGCTTGATCACAACTTGCAAGTTTCCATGATTTCTTCCATCCAATCCTTATTCTCTGCCTTTAATTCCTCTTTCATAAAACAAAAGTATCACTGTTGAGACTATCAAAGACATGTTTCAAAGAACCATAAATTTCATGTTTGCAATGCCATTCCTGTGGCATTACAAGAAAATTACTTTAAAAGAATAAATACTAGTCAAACCTAAAACCTGATGTAAACTTGCACTGATTTGCTGACAAAAATGGTGTGGGACATGAATTAGCTCTGAAGACTGCATGCAGTGGAGCATCAGCATTTGGCAACATGCTAATTCTACCTACACTACAGAAATGCTGCAGAATAATCACCAATTCCCAAATTACATGTGCTCTGCTTTTTATTTATAACAATTTGAAATGGCAGACTGTGCTTAAACCGACCAAAATAAAATTACTACAAGGTTTTAGTTTAATTATTACTTCCAGCTTCTGCTAGAAATCCATTAAGGCTGCAGAATCTTACTCTAAATCTTGTCAATTGTCTGATATTTGATGAAACAGTTTTCTGCTGCATTTTTATTAATTTCAGGTAGGTTTTGGCTAGTTGTTTTTTTAGTTGTTTGTTTAGTTTTTTTAAAACACAAGAAAACACGAACCAGCTTCAATGTTTTATTGGAAATCACTAAGTATAAGTTATCTTCCAGCTTATAGAAGAAGATCAACCAACGATCAGAGCTGTTCACTGACCCATTGACTTGTCCTTTACACTCCCTGTTTACAAACTGCAAAGACCATTTCCTGTGGCAGGGCCACTGAAGTGTGACATTGGTGCCACTTTTTAAAGTACCTAGGGTATTAAATAAAGTGCAAGAATTTCCCAGAAGGAATTAGAAGCCATACTGAGGCAAAAGTCACACTAGTGAAAGATAAATAAAAATTCATTTCTCAGAAGATGAAGTATAAGGAAAGGAGATAGAGTCACTAACTTTGGGGCATTGCAGCAAACAAGAAGAAATGAGTTTATCTGAAATTAGCTTAAATTTCTCTTTGAATGTCAAACAACAGTTAAGCAAGGTCACCTCAGATCACAGAAAGATCATTAGCTCAAAGCCCAAAGAGTACAGTGCACTGCTCACTGTCCATGTACTTGTGACAAATTCCCAGATACAGAGTAAAAAGTAAGAACTCAGTTACTCCTGACTCCTCCTGGCTGCAATAGAGAATGATGGGGGTCTCACTCCTCATAGTATTTGGACATCTGAAATTTGATTTATCTTCTGACAAATCTATGTCTGCCTTAACTCCTTCCTAACCAAATGTTGTAAGAAATGAGGAACAGCACAGAAGTTGGCAATAATAATAATAATAATAATACCACATAAGCTGTGGTTCACATTAATAACTCCAACTGCCTGGGAAAGGCAGGAAATCTTTGTTGATGAAAATGAAAATAACAAGCTGTATCACTTTCTAGCAATAACCCAGGAAAAAGAATACACAAAAGCTAATACCCAAACCACAGCAACAACAGCAGCTGTAGCTCTGCAGACAGAGAAGAAAATGGGAATGCCTATTCCAACTTCCTTTTGCATTAAAACCAAGTTTTGTTATTCTTTATGGAAGTGTTAGAATACATCCTAGAAGCAAGCGTTACCCAGTTTGATAAATTTGGTCAAAACCCAAAGGAATTGTATCAAGAACTAATATTGTCCTCTACCTTTCTAATTCCAAAGTTGTAAGAAACACCAAAAAATCCTGCATAAACTCCTACTTTCATTATCCAGAGAAAAAGATTTTTGATTTTTCTGAATTTTTCAACTACTTATTTTTAAGGACATATACATGCTACATTTTCTAGAAGTCTAAACATATGAAACCCATATGTTGACCACTATGGTTATTTTAGTAAATATTAAATAGTAGGTCATTATTTATTTTGTAATTCATATGCTTGATCATTAATATAACCTATGTCTCTGACTAGAAGGCTGCCTTAATTTTCATTATTTGACACAATTTGTCTGGAACTCAGCGTAAATACAACTCTATAATGGCAATCAGCTCTGACTCCAAGCAATGTGCAGGATGACTGAACGTTCCATTTTGGACTGCGTTGCTGGAAGAGCGAACACGACCCATCACACCACTGCAGAAACACCTCAGCAGAACATGCGGATGAGGATTGTCCTTCCAAACACGGAGATGTGGATGGACTAACACAGCTGCAGCCTGCTATTGCACACAAAAGCTCTGCACCCTGCTGAGCACCCCCAGGGACCTGGGCAATAAAGGAAGAGAGACACACTGACAGATATGTGGTGCCACTGCCTTTTGTCCCATGGGAGACACTCCCTGCAGGAGAATCCCTGCACACTGCAAGACACCAGCCCACAACCATTTTGTAACCAGGAACAAAGGAGCTGTACAGACTTCAAGGTTCATGTATGACTGACTTACGGGATTTTTTTGGCTATTGGGCAAGAGCACTCCAATGGTGTCTGCAAATGCAGCGACAATATTTTGCTCTTACACCTATGTCAATATCAAAAAAGATGCACTTACAGGTTATTTGGTAAAGGAATCAAGTGCTTTAAATAGGATGCTGTTGAAAGCAAGAAAACTGGCTTTGAAACACCTCACTTGCCAGAACGTTAAGGTAGCTTCTACCAAGCCCCTAAAACTACACCCAACTCCATTAGAGCATTGAATCATACTCACCAGAGAGCACGTATTGGGATGTACCATAATCATTATTGTGAATAGCATATTTTACTTTTTAACTTGCCTTAATGACAATGCATTTTCAAATTTCAGAATCTGACAGAAAGCATGCTTTCCTCCAAGGTCCCAAAAGACAAAGATAGATTGACATGCTCATTGTCTTTAATTCCTTTCTGGAGCCAGAAATGGGTGAAAAACTGAACAGGAACTCCCTCTGTGTCTAGTATGATATGTTGCAAGCACATCTGTCTTAAAAACCTCCACCCAGTACAAAAAACTTCACACAGAACCAAATGAGAACAGTTATAGTAGATCATGGAGGTGGCAGGGGAAGGGGGGAGAGGAGATATCTCCATATATCTCCATTCCACCTTCTGAAGCATTTTTAGCCAAAAGAGAAGAAAAATTAAACAGTGGATAGCAATAGAAAAATTAGAAACATTAACTAACAGGATTGGAAGGGACCTCTAAGACCTTTGCTTATCTTCTTCATGAGCTAGTAGGTGCATCTGAAGAAAACACGGACAACGGAGTGAGTTTACATGTGTTCAAAGCACAATTATCTTGTCTGATCAAGCCTCGGGCTCCTGGGGACTTCATAACGAAAAATCATCTGAGTCATTATTGGACTTGCACTCTCCCTGGTTCCTTTGATCAGCAAGCACATACTTATCACCCACACTTACATGCTCAGCATTCAGCACTTCATTTAAATGACTAAAAGAGACCAACCATTCTTGGAGGTATATGCTTTCAGAAAATCTAGAAAAATGAAAGATAAGCACAGCACTGCTTATATTTATATTTGGATACTTTCTTCACAGTCATAGAAGACACAAAAGAGTTGCACAGAGTTTCTGCATTACCTATGGGAAAAATGCTGACTCTTCAGCTGTAAAGACAGACACGGTGTTGTACCACATCTTCTGCCATAAATTACTACAAAAATGCAAGAAACAGTTCACAATTTAAACACATTAACAAGCTATGACATGGTAGCTTTCAAACTTCATTTAAAAGAACCTTATCTGGAGGAGTAAACAATACTTTACAAACTCTAACAGCATTGGAACTTGAAAATAAATCTCAGATAACCTTCACAAGAGGTGATGCAAGAAGCAGCTAGGGTAAAAGAAACATGCTGAGAAGGAAAGAAACATCAGCTACCAGAAGTGGTATCAGGACATTTTCAGAGAGAGATGTGCTACAAGCCTCTCTGCATAAACACACAACTTACAGCAATGCTAGGGAGGGAAACATTTTAACACAAAATGATAACCTGTATATTCTCAATTTGTTGGCATCAAGGTAGAACATTTAAATGTTTGAATCAACTCAGTATGATACTGAAGGGCCCAACATGACACATGAGGACCATTTGAAGAGTGCAGCCAAAGCTTTTTTCACACTGGCAGCTACAATCCACCAAGACGTCAGGGTAAGTACAGGTGTGTGAGCTTGTAGTTCTGAATTTGAAGCATGGGATGCTGATGGGATGCAGTAACAAGCTACTACTGCAGATGTCCACAGAGCAGTGCAAAGACAGAAACAACTCCTAAATCCACTAGTAGTTGAATTTTCATTGATGTGAATTTTGGGAACCTTTCCTGTAGTGAAGTATATATTTTAGAGGATGCTGGCAGATCCATTACTTGAATATTATCATGCAGCAAAAAGGAGGGCAAACACTTCTCATACATTACAACAAAGATTTTCACTCTGTGATAGGAAAAGTAACAGCAGACTCTTTCTGATAGTTACAACCACAGGAATGAGTGTTGAGAATGTGAATACAAATTTTGCTGAGTTTTACCACCAGTAGTTTGAGAACAGAAATAACATATGGTCGACACTGGAGAGATTCTGCTACAATCCCAGTTTATATATTATGTTTATCTAAGAACAGTTACTTTATTAAATTGTTATGCAACCAAAGCAAAACCCCATAAATTTTATGCTAGCAAAGAGTTAAGTCTTCAAATACAAAACTGACAGTGCAATAACAATGCAGAAAGTCTGAAATAAGCAAGCACAATCTGGAAGTAAATTTGAGGCTAATCCCTTCTCTGAGCATCTGTTGGCTAGAAGAGCTGAGATCCTGGCTCAAAAGGTGGTCCACTCTAGAATGCCAAGAAGATCAAAGTCCCTTTTGTCCCAATTACACCTGATGGCTATCATGATGCTATACTGTGTGCAAGCAAAACTTCAAAGCAGTCTTAAGGGCTTTTACAATTTTTTCCCCCCTAATAAAGTTAACAAAACTCATTGTGTTAGCTAGTTTAGATTACCTCTGGACTTCTCTGAGAATACAAATGAAACAGCTTCATGTTACACATTATCTGCACAATCCTTTACAATGCCCAGACTCTGCACTATGCTGATTTTTTTTTCTCTATCCATCTCCCTGCTTAGGAAATGAAGGGAACTATCCTGTCATCTGACTTCTTGAAGTAGAGCTTCTCTGTGATGTTTTCTAAAGCTTTACCACAACTTTCCTATTAGAGAAAACCTTATGTGTGCAGTATTTTGAAATATCAGAATCCAACACAAGTTGCCATTTTTTTAAACAGGGCACGTACATCCAAAATGCCTCATTTTTCCTTTTTAGTTGCAAACATTCAAGCTAAGAGAACGTCAATAGTTACATTCTGGATTGGCCAAGTGAACAAGCTGAAGTGTAAAGAACTGAACTTCTACTTACTACCTGATTTTAATTTTTTAACATGAAAACAAGCATGTATTCCATCTCAGCACAATAACCTTACAGGCATGTCCAAAACTATGTTCAAACTAGAACAGGTATTTTATTTATGAGTAGAAAATAGCTAGAGAGAGAAGAAAACTTGAGAGGTAGGGGATGAAATCCTGGAAAAAAAGCAAGATGAGAAGAAAAAAATGCATGCTAAACACAAGAGCATAGCTTAATCAGCACTAGAGAAGCATATTGGAAATTTGACAGGCAGATAAAGACCTAGCTTGGAAAATTTTAAAAAAAACAACTAGAAGTCAGACTTACATGCCTGATAGACACCACTGTGCTCCAAGCAATTAATATTCTTTCCTCTCTTCCTGGCAAATAATTTTCTACCTGGGAATTGTTAGCACTGTTTTCACACACTACCATTACTTACAAGAATAATGTGAACATTATGCTTTAGCAGGATAAAAACCTAATTAAACTACAAAACCTGGCAATTAATCAACTGCATATGTGATATATTCTTTGGTAAAGCAGAGACAAATATTTTGCTGCTCATCAACAGTTAAGGGAATTTCCACACTGATGAATCACTTCACAACTTCGATATTGAAAGCTGGCTTTCTGAACATCTGATAGGACGTATTTAATTTAAATATTAAAGTGTAAACTTGGCACTGCATTGACTTGAAAAAGAGAATATGTCAATGTTAATGATATAGTACACTTCAAGAAATTGAAAATCTCTAAGAATTGGGATGAAATACAGCTCACCACAGCAGAAGTTATTTTGTAATTTGACATTTCAGAACAGCCTGTAAAAAGTGGATGGAAACTTTCTATAAACATAGCGTGTCATTTAAAATGAACCAAAATGGGACACCAGTTAAAGTCTACAACCGTAAGTAGATTTGTGATTTAACTCATCTTAGCAGGAGTCACCTCAAGACCAGAAGCCAATTGTGCAAGCTCACACAACATGTTCTCAAAAGACAAATTTCAGGCAAAAGCCACAGATCTGTCTTTATAACTCAGTCAAATTGCTAATGGGATATTACCGCTTCCCTTATTTTCAGTACCCTAAAGCAACACAGTTACTTGAGTTACATGGCAAGTTAAAAACATAAAGATCCCTCTGCTAAGAGTAATTTTTAATACATCAAAGCACATTTTCAACCATAGACACTTTATTTCTGCACAGAGAGAACGACGCTGCAGGTGACAGATCACCTACCTCCCTTTCCTCAAAGCACTGTTCTTCAGTACAGACATCAACTAGAGAACAAATTGAAACCACAAGATTTGTTTTTGGGACTATGAATGTATGCAAGACTTTTTTCTTTGGCTAAGACAAGAACCAATTTTAATATACAACACAAAATATCTGAAATGTATGCCATAAAAGCCTTTTACTTACACTAACATCTACGTCTGTATCATGTTTTATTTTAAAATAAAATTGTGTCACTGAACCCTTTGATCCTTCTGTTATTAAAACTTTTGGGCCGGGGCCTTGCATACATTTCAAGCATGTTATGATTACCATGCTATTTAACTACGCAGGGATTATATGGGAATTATTAGAGGAAGTTTGATCTTTAAAGAAAAAGCAAATACTCAATCACCTTTGGAGAACTGATTTTCAAGGTTCATGTGCATTTCTTTTCTTTAGACAATTTTCAACATACTGATCATGACAGATTCACAGTAATGATCTGGCAAAACTGACTTTTATTAAAGTCAGTTAAGACTGAGCTACAGTGAAAATTGCATTGTAGACTTTTATCCAAAACTAAACTAAAAATTATGATGCATGACTAGAAGGAGTGTCAACATAAAAATCTGTAAAATGAAATACATTTCAGCTTACAGTTACAATTACGCTAGAAAAAAATATATATATATATTTGTTTATGATGGAATAGCAGATACAAGACACTATTTAAAGTACTATTTATTGTGATTTTACAGTATGTGAATGCTTCAGTTTCTGCTACCAGGCTGCAAAAATTAGCAGAAGGAACATAAATACTATATATTTATTTCACCTTTAAGACAATGTTTGGCTAATTGTCATCTGTAGCCAAAAAACGGAAACAAGAATTAAAAAAAAAAGGACAAGTATATTTAAATTTACCAATAACAAAGCTCTTCAAAAACAACTTCTTGTATACTACAGTCCAGTTTATGAGGGATTGGTTTAAGATGAATTTTTTTGCAACCAACTTACTCCATCCATTGCATTAACATAGTGTAAGAATGATGGGATTATGTAAAAGGAACCCTTGGCCCCAGCTAGAGATTAAGTAGTCAAGTCACACTCTTTCTATCCTGCCACCTTGAAAAATACTTCAAAGCCATTGTAAATCCATGCTAGGGTTTTAAATATAGAGAGCTTTCAAAAGCCATCTGCAAAAGAAACCGTGTTAGAAATAAGCTGGCTAGCCATTTAAAAAATTTCTGTGATTAATTATCTTTAGAAACTCACAAAAAGCTTCAGAAAAACTCTATCAGCTATTTACAAAATGATTTTAACAAAAAATCAGTAGTTAATCAAAATCCCTAAGTACATATCAAATTTGATAGATGAAAAAAGTTAAATATCACTTAACAATGTTCACCTGTTCTGACCTTATCAGTATTTCTATGTTTATTTGAAATCACTTCATGGCTGAAACTACAGTAGCAGAATCAGTGCCAGTAATTTGTTTTCAATACTGATTAATTGGAAAGCAAGCCAAGAAGTATAAAAAGCCTTGCAACTTAACCCAGTCTTCCATGAATAGAGAGGAAACAAAAGGTAGATCCTTAAGTTATCAAGAAGATAATTCTGCTGAAGATATTTCAAAAAGGAATAGAGTATATGCCAATGGAAAATACATTGCAACTTATTAATAATTTTTTCTTTGTTATTTCAGATTTTTATAAAATGAACTACTACACAGCTTACCTCCTGCAAGGTTCAGAAAAGAAGAGCTATTTTATGGTTTCCACTGCAATAATACATGAATGCAACTCATGGATGGGAATCACCTAAAACTTACCACCAAGCAATTAATTCTTTTCTTCTATAATTAAATCTCTCAAAGCCAGTTTTGACACACCCTAAGGCACAGAAGTCACGAGTCCAAAGATTAACAACTGAGTTTCTTCGAAATACAGACCAGAACAAGGATGCAATGCTCCACTTCTTGGTGGACCACCTCAATAATGTCTTTCTAGCTAAATGCAGTAGCAAAATTACACTGGACCAGACACAAAAAAATTATTATCTCCATCATCTGAATCAAACCTAAAAACTTCCTCATTGATTTCTGTGGCAAAGAAAGCAACCTCCTCCCTTCACCAAACCACCCCTTGGTATAGTCCTGCTATAAGGTGAGCTCCCTAGGAACTGCAACAGATGCAAAATACGTCACCTTGCTAGCACAAGCAAAGAGCCCACAGGCCAACACACTTAACTACATAAAACCAGCAACTCTAGCACTTCTGCTCTCAGTAGAGCGACTCATAACACCCAAAGCAGCCTAAGGATAAGGTTTGCCCAAGAGAAATACTCCCAGCAGGAAAAGACCTTCTCTTCCAAGAGGACACAGATATTGCACAGTAACTTCCTGCAGTACCAAAATGAAGAAGTGGACAAAACACAGCTACATCATCACCTAATGCACCTGTAATTACCTATTATCATAGTCATAACAATATTTAGTAATAAAACCAGTACAATCCCCCTCTGGTAGTTACGTACTTGTCAACAGAACAACTGATTGTCAATCGTATTAACCATGTGGGACGAAAACACTGCTGTAATGAAGAATCTGTATCTCTGGCACAGAATATGCTCCTCTGTTCATGAGAGGAAAGTAAGCCTAAGGAAAAAGAAATCAATCTACAATCAGGGTGAAAAAACAACAAGATTGTGAATTGTGCTAAATGTTTTGTCCAGTGTCATCTTCTCAGCTCTACAGAGATTTCTTAAAAAAACCAACCCAATCACCTACCACAGTTAATTCAAACTTTGTCTTCAATTTCTAGTATCTTGATTTGTCACATTTTTACTCATTATATTTTATACTGCAGTATAAATGCTGTATTGAACATTATAGCTTCAAAATCATGGGCTTAGAAAACTGCCCTAATTATAACTACTAGTTCAGTCATAACTTAGATGTAAGATGCAATGATATGATTCTAAGGTGCCCATACCTTCCATACCTTCACTGAACAGTTTCAGAAAAATCCAGCTAAGGCTGACTCCCGGCACACAGAATTTTAGAGTGAGCAATTACATTGTTACACCTGTGAACAACTGGAAACAGGCTTGCAAAGAGGAAGGTTGAGTAACCTTATCTAGCAGCAAAGTCATTGGAGCTACCTGGAAGCTGTAAGCATCTGTGACTTCAGAAGCCCTTTAATTTTAATGATGCCCCATAGAAGGGTCAGGGCACAACTGTTGCAGCAACACTTAAAAATAGGCATATATGTGTAAATCAGTACCTATGTGCATGTAGACACACGAATGTCACAAGTTATCTGTCCTCTGTGAGCTAAATATTTGTCTGCAAAAAATGTCAGGTACTTTGGCACATTACATCAGAATGCCAGGGTTTAACCACGGAGACACTAAACCACATCCCACTGCTTCTTCTCTTGGGAGTGATATAAACTAAAGTTATTAAATCACCAGTAAATAGTTATTAGCAGATGACAATATAGTACTTTCACAAACTAACGTGCTTCAGCAAAACAAAGTTTAGGGAGGCAAACATTTCTTTATAGTGGAGAGGTTCAAACATCATGGGGAATATTTCAGGATGTGTTAAGAGTTGTTCACAAGGACCCAACCTCTAATATCTGCCACTACACAACCTAAGTGGTTGTAACCATCTCCTCCACAAATCCCTGAAGAGCACTTTAATAATGATCTAAAAGTCCATATAACACTGCCTGTCTTAGCTACCTTACTCAATTAGTTGATAGCACATGTATTGCTAACAGTGGCTTTGTGAAATAACTTTGAGGGTTTATGACAAAACAAAGCTCAGTGAAGATTGTGCCTTTCAGAAATATTTGCTTGCCCTTGTTGTTTCCCTTGCTGCTTCTTGGACTGCTGCTGTGCACACACACAGACTATTTCAGAAAAATTGGTGATAAAGAGGCAGTTTCAAACTGAGACTGTCAAAACACAGTGTGTCTGCTTGGTTCAGCAAATACATTTATTTAAAATGCAGTATGCTGCAAATAAGCATGACTTCTACTCCTGCCTCTGAGGGGAGTGTCTCTTCTGGGAGACCAAGAGTCATCTGCAGTCACTCTAGCTTCGGAAAGTGAAGGATGCATGAAAGGATCTCCAAAATACTTCTTTTGCGGTGTACACAATACGCAATGGCTCACCACTGCCACAGGGTGTCACAAGTTTAATAAAGTTTAACAGAATTCAAAAGGTTGCAAGGGAGGATGCAGGGAGAGTCAAATTACAGCCTAACCGAGGCTATTACCTTGGTTAACAGCATCAGCAGCTGGGAAATTTGTTATAAATTTTAATGATCAACAGCAGCTACAAGCAGGACTGAGGCCAGTGTGAAACGACTACATTTCACAATAGCTATCCACTTGAATCAGTTACTTCTAAATAAACTATTCTAAATGTCTTACTCCTAACCCAACTTTCGTGCCTATTTTGTCTAGAAATTGTTACCATTAAAAATAGTAAGAAATCCTTCTTCAGAATAACCACTATTTCTGACTTTCAGAGGTCAAAAGTAAATTAATAACTCATGTATTCATCAAATTATTAATGCTTTTGACAGCTATGTTACTTCGGCAAAGGGATCATCATTGGTTTTAATACTGGTCCTTTCTTGGAACAGATACATTTCATTTAGTAATATGGAAGCAAGAAAATATTGGGGGGAGAATGGTGGGGGGAGAAGGAGATGAAATGTACTCAAATGAGTGAATTTTAACTATTGGAAGAATACGCCCCACACACCCAGTTTGGGATTTTCATATATATGTGTGTGTGTGCACAAACACATATACACACACACACACTGTACTCCATGTGTACTGCATTTTAAGTATGTACACAAACACAGAGAAAGCAGAAACATTCAATACAGGGTATCATTTTATCACTTTTTTATTTAAAGGAATAGTATGATTACATATCAAATTATTATAGTTTTCCAAGTTTCTTGTGAATGTGCTCTCAACTCCATGCCAACCATTTTCCCAAGCAATTTCCAAGCATTTTTCGCCCCATTTTTCCAAGCAATTCAGCAGGACTGTTTGCTTACATTGAGCTTCACCAACTACTCTAATGCTTGTGTGCAATCACAGCTCCCTAAATTTAAAGTATTTAAATGTCAAAGAGGCTGAAAATGGATTTCAAATTCTTCTATTTTCACTCATTAACTTATTTTGTACTTAGCTTTGTAAACATTAATGTTTGATGATGACATTTCAGTTCAGAAGTCTTGAGGACAGCAGTTTATAGGAATGCCACACGCTTTGCCAGGATTCCAGTTCTGAATACTGCAAAGGCAGCCTACTGCTGCACAGTGGGAAGAGAACATAAGAACTTAAACCCAAACACCTTTGACCCTGCACCTCAAACCAAACAGACTGGTTTTTACTAGAATCAGAATACAGGTACTCAGTAGATCATGGCAGATCAGAACATTCAAATACATGCAAAACTTGTTCAAGTCTCTTTCCATTTGACAAAACACTTAAGTCGGTGCCCAGCCCTACAGACACATTTATGCTCACTTAATTTAACCAGAATTTAAGCAGACTGGGATTAAACAAAATTTGAAGATCTCTTTTTCAAAAAAGCCTTTTAGCATGCTTTCTTAGCTGAGTTGTTTTACCATATCTGAAAATTAAGTATAAAAATGATGGGCTGTGTACACACACAGATTGTTCTCTCTCAATGACATAGCACAGATAAATTCCTAGGCCATTTTTGCATTTTCCCCATATTCTGCATTCCAAAGTTAGGTCAGGGAGCATGGTTTCCTGATTTGGCTTTCTGCTTTTTTATATTTGATCTTCAAAGTGGCTGTAGAACATTTAAATTTAGTCCCACCTGCCTTATCCCATTTTTTGCTAGCTAGTCTCTGCTAAATTTTTCTCTTTTGTAAACCAAGTGAAGCTAGTATGATTCAGAAAATTCAGATGAAGTCAGTGGATTTATCCTGATTATAGATCTGAGAACCTATTTAATTTTTATTAATGTATAAAAAAATTACAAGCCTGGCTGATTTTGAAGTAGCGCTCTGAGACTAAGCACCAGTCTTAGCTACAACATACACATTTGGACAAGCAGCAATGCTTTCATTTTTAAATACATTTACACATGTACACACATAGGTACACACTATTAAGGGAAGACAGAAACATAATCGTGATATTCTTAAAAATTGAACACATGGTAAACTGACCGAGGATTTTTAAATAAATACTGTAAGCCACTATTTAAGGAATTAAGGGAAGGGTTTTTACTTACATATTCTACAATTACATTAATGAATGACCATTCTGAATGATAAACCTGTTTCTCATTAATGTCAAAAATATGTAAGTAAGAATTTCAAGATTTTTCATAGCTGCAAGCCATAGGCTTTCGTCACTCTACAACTTTCTGCTGATGAGGCAAAGTATTTTACTCTGAGAAGTTACAACTAAATCCTCTTCCTTTGGTGCTGTTTCGAACCAGCCAGTGACCTGATCACACTTGTGTCACTAAGCTTTTCCTATAAAATACATGATGGTTTTTGTTTGTTTTTTTTTTGTTTGGTTTTTTTGGTTTGTTTGGTTTTTTTTTGTTTTTTTTTTGTTTAAAACAGATTAAAGACACATATTGCACATTCCTGGAACAAGAAAAACACTTGGTACCACACAATAAAACACTTCTATCCTTCACTATTCTAGGACTAAGAAAAATAACATAATGAAAAACTCCCTGAATGCCCAGAAATGTACCAAAGCTATGTGTAACACAGACAGACTTCATATCTCTAATGTCAGAAATGCTGGATCACTGTCTTTCTGTTTCAGTTCTCCATGGCAGTCAAAAAATCATGAAAATGCTGTAACAAAAGCTGTTTGCAGCATGGTCAGAAGATAATAGATTCCCTCCTCCCTAACAATAAATAGTCTCTTCCTCCAAATCATAACTTTAATCCAAATACTGGAGTGACAGCTTCCACAAAGAATGAATAACAGATTGTACAATAATAAATTTCTCCTCTCCTAAGGAAGCAGAGTTTCACAACTGAAGAAAGCCAAAAATAGAAAGTCAGGCCATCAAGGTATGAAGTTAATGGAACATTAGCAATGGCCTATTAGAAATATCTGAGAGAGAAAGGATCTGGTGACTTGCATGGCCAATGTAAAAGCATAACTTGGAGAAATTTATTTTGCTTCAGATTTACACTTCCTAGAGAGAGCTTATCTTCTATGTTTCTAATTTTTTCTCAACTTTAAGGCTGTAATTTTTCATGCCTGTTGAAAAGCTTCTACAATTTGAACTACCTATAGACAGACATCAGAAGGCACATATTGGACTTTTATTCCTTCCTTCCTCCGCTGACAACTGCCTCTTGTCCATTATAAGGAGAATGCAATTACATTATTATCATTTTCTAATCAGCATTATGATAGCTAAAGCTTTTAATAATCAAGCTGATACAGGAATACTCACAGAAAGGCCAAAACAGCACATGAGAAACAGTACTATGATCATAAGTTCTACTTCAAATCAGATGAAAAACTTTGGCATGCACTTAAAAGGAAAGCATAATAAATCAAAAAGTCCTATTACTCCATTAGTTCATCTAAACAAAAGATGTGAAATTAAGAATGTGTATTAACTGTTCTTTTGAATTCAACATTTACTTCAAACTGGAACAACATCCATGAAATGGCACAAACAATGCAATAATTGTTTACATACTATTTGTAATAGAGAAAGCCAAGGTATTAACAGTCTTTTATTACAGTGAAGTCTTAATGAAGTTTCTTTTAAGAACTATTTTTTAAAATAATAAAAAAAGCATAAATAAGAAAACCCTCACAAATAAAACACTGAAGAGATTTCAGCTTCCCACCCCAAAACATTCTTGCTGTTGAGTCAGACAGCATTTTACAGGGAAGATACAGAGCTTCCCTTTGAGGAAAAAAGGAAAGAATTCCAATAACTAGCCACCCAGGAGGCATTTGTTTCACAATATTTTTGTTACTCCACAGCTTCCATTGTGACAGGATTTGTGAAGACTTACAAGCAGCCTTGGAATACAGCTTCTAATTCAACAACGCTGGCTTGCAATAAGTAACCCTCGTTTGTCAGAAATCATCAAGGTCATTATGTTTTGCTTGATGCTTTCAATGGGCACAGAAAAGCTAGGATTTTATTCGCAGTACAGTCCAAGAATCTGAGCTAAACCCAGCAATTATATAATGCTGTTCTCACTTCCATTTAAAGGGACAAAATTGTTATTGCTTTAAAAAGCAAATAGAATACTTACACCAGATTTAAAACTTGCAGATACAAGTAACTGAGTAAAATGAGATTTCTGAAAGCTGATTTTTAAAAGACCTAAATGTATTAGCCCAGATGTAAAAACGTGAATAAGCATTCACCAGGATTCTATCCAAAGACACTACGAAATGTAAATAACTGAATTACAGAATAGTGGAAATTACAGACATGAACAGAGGCGCTTTCCTTCTGAAATGCTGAAAAACATTTTCTCATAACAAAAACAAGCCAAAGATGCTCTGAAAAGACTATTATCAGTACATTTTTACAGTATCTAGAATCACAGTCTGGAAACAAAACACTGACATCAAAGCATGAGAAAGCCAAGCGAGAGCCTACTGGAAAAATCACAGAGCAATTTTCATACAAAAGTTTATGCTTCTAGGACAGACAGGATTTTAATTTAAACAAAGAAAACCTAACTCGTTTCTTAATCATCTCAACAGGAAAGGCAGAGACAGAGCAGGTAAGACAACCACAGCAATCTATCCATAATTAGTTAGGTATTTCCTCCATAGCATGCATATTACTAGGACAATGCACAACAGCCATGTGAAGCTTCCTGTCTTTTTTCTCAGCAGGTTCCAGCGTGAAAGTGCCAACAGATACACACATACGCATAGACTGTACATATATTTAAGTTTCTTGATTTTGCTGGATTATCTATATAGTACTCTAACACTTCAGTATATGAATGTTCTGAAATTAATCCCATTGAGGTTTTGCAAAATTTCATTTCAAATCTTTAATTTTATTAAAAAAAATTAAAACTGCAACACATTTTAGAAGAATCCTTCACATAACCTGAAATTCTCCATTGTATCTTCTAGATAGTTTCAACTTAGTTGCTTATCTGCTCCAGAACAAGTATTTTGACTTTTAAAAAAATTAGTACACTCAAGAGAAACCAAACTATACATTAACTGTAAAACTTCATACTTAGAACTTTAACAGGATCAAACATATCCTTAATCAAATCAACTTTTATTGCACTTTCTTTACTACTTCATCTGTAATGCAAATACACAGGTGTAATTACAGAAAATGCAGTAAAAAGAAAAAGCACAAAATTTGAATTTTATTAGTATACATTTGATTTTACTCATCAAATCCGTAACTCTCTGAAGCAACAGAAATAGATTACTGCTGAGTCACAATTGGTAAGTAAGCCACACTTTTTCAGCTCCTGCTAGTCCCCTAAGTACACACCTTCTGTTCTTGGGCCTAAAACAATTAAGGCTTCCCTGGCAAAGAATGACTTCATTCCTTCCACTGGTCCAGGGACTGCATCTAACTGATATGATGCTCTAAGCTGGTCTGATTTAGAGCAACCATCACTTTTTGGAGGGAATGGATTTACTGCAACTGCAGCCACTGGCCTAACCATACTCGCAAAGTTCCAGTTAGAACGAAAGTCATTATTTGAAGCAAAAGTGCTTTAGAGAACACAAATATTCTGTCATTTCCAGATGAAAACACCCCCATCTCAAATAAAGATGTTATTACATTTTAAACAAACACAGGGCTTTGACATCCATCAAATTAATGACCCAAAAAACCACACTAACAAAAAAAGAGGCAAAGAATTCCAGAATTAGTATAGGCTCTGAGAAAGTAGAAAGAAAATTTCTCCTATCTATAAATCTAACATAATTGCAGTTAAAGATCTGAAAAAAGGATAATTTATTGCGCTATTCTAGTTCTAGTCTACATACACTTCTTGTAATCATCATAAAAAAATCTTTGTAAACATGCATCTAAATTAGTGTTACAATTATTTAAAATGAAAATTAAATCTCAAAGCAAAGCTACAATTCTGCACACAGGAATTTCAATCCTTCCCTCACCTCAAGGCATCTTCCCAGTTATTAACAAGTAGCAGCACCTCAACAGTCAGAGGACAAGGGAAATAATGTTTTAATAGAGAACATTACTATCATACTGTGTATAAACCAATTTAGGAAGAAACCATACAAAAATTTCATGGCTGTCAAACACTTCAGATTTACAGGGTAGTGTTTCTTCCAAACATCGTAAATCTTATTAAAGTATACTTCTCAATTTCTACTCCACACTCTCTATTCAGAATTAACTATGCTTTAATTTGAAATGGCTCCACTCAAAAACAAGAAAAATGTTCTGGTTTGCATACTGAAATTAAAAAGAAATTCCACAAGCTCATTCATCTCAGACTAAAAACTCAGAAAAAAGAATTTTCAGATTTTTTTCCCCACAACATAATGATTTCAGAGAATTGAAAGGCAAATCAAATTCACTACAGCAAGACTACTTGGAAGTCCTAAATCAGTTATTAACCATTCCTCCAAAGCACTCCTTGCTGAGTTGAAGAATTGCAGAGGTATGGTGTCTGGCTAGGAAGCCACACCCTGCACTTCTGTCCTGCCAATCACACCATCTCAGCCCAAAGGTGGCAGCTGGCACAACTGGAAGGGTCATGCCTTTGCTCAAGCCCAGAGGAGGTCCAGGAACTGTGTGCCTCATATTCCCACCTCTGTTGGCTGGTGTGGGAGATGGTTCAGGTGAAAACTGAACCTGCCTTAAAATAGTCAGAGAGAGCAAGAACCTCCATTCTGACAGATCTGGAGAGCTGAGAGCCATGAAAAAAGTTTATAATTAACTGAGGGGAAAGGGTAAGCAAAAGAGGAAAGCAAATAAACATCAGAAACAGAGGGAAATACTGATCTTAAGCAAGGGTATCATTTTATGGCTACAGACTGTGGGTTTAAGAAAACATCAGCTGTCATCTGGTTCGGAGTGAAAACTGCCAGTGGGACTGCAATTGTGATAATTTTCAACTAGCACCAGCACTTCAAGAATAGCAGTGATTTTGAGCAGATATCTGGTTCCAAGAAACAGATTTAAATCAGTCTGTCCAGGAGAACTTAACTCCCAACGTTAGGTGGAGAAAAGACTATGTACTGAGCCATGTGGAGCATGGCTCTACCACTTAGGAGAGAAGTACAGGTCACATCTTTTCATTCCACTACAGTTAGAAAATGCCACTTAAAAGCTACACATAAAATCCAAGGATGAATCTCAATGGTGTGGAAAGGAGGGAAACAAAAAGTCTTCAAGTAACTGATCAGTATGAACCACGCCTAGAGAACCTTCCCAGATATCAGCATTTCCTCATTTCTGAGACTCCAAGAGAAATATTCATTCACATCTCACTAATAATGTAAGATTTACTTGTAAAGAAAAACCAAATAATGATCAGCACATATTTAAGAGACAGAGTGGTTTTACAGTTAAGGTAGAAAAATGTGCACTTTTGGCACTTGTTGAACATACACAACATGCAAGGATTTCTAAATTTTTTCCTGAAGTTTTAAGGCTGCAGAAATCCTATGGTGCTGGAAAAAAATAGCTTAAAACCTGTCTAAAGGCATCTACTTTTATAACTACTAAATCACAGGACTGTTACTCAATTTCTATCAGAAGTTCTGCTCTTATCACAGCCCACAGGGGTTTGAAATTCTACTGAATTGCACTACCTGACAGAAAAGAAGAAGTTACTTCGGTAGCATCTTATTCCTATACTATGACTTTTCACTTACATCTTCTAAAGATATTTTAAAGTATTGGCAGCATGGGCAGAACTTGAAACAGTCTTTGAGGATTTGCACTTGTAAAATTTTATTTAAATAATATCCCATGTAGGCGTTCAGAAATTTTAGCCAAGCTTTTTAGCTTACCAAAATGTGACCTCTGAAATGAAACACTTACATAAGTGGTTTTATAACAATGAGATTATTCCTTTAATAGTAGAAGAAAGTACAGACTTGCCAAATCCTTTTCCCTAATATAGCCATAGCCTTTCTAGAGCAAGGCGTGACATCAGTAGGAAGAGAGGCATAGAACAGGTCAGAAGTGACAGTGGAGTGGGAGGAGGGAATCCCTCAGCCTTGAATTAGCACAGACTCCCAGGAAGGGAATTTGCAGCCCCACCAGCCCAAACAGAAAGGAAATGTCTGAATCATGAGAGAGCCCCCCCATGAGGAGTTTGTCCTTGAGGGCAGAATTAATGAAAAAGACTCCATGAACTCGAAAGACAGTTAGAAAAAACCTGATAGATTTCTGCACTGCAGGACAAGCAAATGCCCCTTCAGAATTCAGGAGGACATCCACAAGAGGCAGAGGACCACCTCCTGCCACCAGCCAACACTGCCATGGAACCACACTGTAGCATCTACAGAAATCATTTGAGAACTTCTGAATGTCAGGCTGAACTTTCAAATTAAAAAGGAGACAAAAAACAAAAGAAAATATATATTTAGGTCAAGATGAAAAGGAATATCATACGACTTTTTTTTCATTTTATTTCACACATTTTGATGTACAAGAGAACTACAAGCTTCACCAGGTGGCTTTCATGGACTCATAACATTATACATATAATGCAGCTCAGCGAAAGGTGCTCTGTGAGGGTATTTCACATCCCATCAAATGAGAGCTGTGAACTTCACATCAGAGATCAAAACCACACACCACTATCAAACCTTGCAGTAATTTCATAAAGACACAGAGAATGCAGCATGTCTAAAAATACAGTAATTATTTCTAAACTGGAAAGTTTAAAACCTGATACCTGCACAGAAATAGAACCTTTAGTAAAATCTGTTGTTTTCTCCCTGAATAAGGACTTCTCCTGTTTCTTCACAGAAGTTTGAAGGAAAGATTTGTTATAAATTTTCACAGTACATGGCAGCAAGAGATTATTGTAAAAGATGTTTCAGCACTGAAAATTTGATGTTTCATGTAGAGATACCATAAAACAAAGACAGGAATCAATTAAATTAAATTATTTAATTAACAGCAATTTCTTCTACAACAGTTTAAAATATGGATGAGACAACCAGCTGCTAAACAGAACAACTCATTAAATAATTTAATTGGATTAAATATTTTCTAGTTTTGATGTAATTTACTTGTATGATGCATAAGTCTGTGATTTATACTGAAGGTAGAAATTAATTGTGTCATTTGGTTCCATTTTTTCTAAAATTATTACTTTATTTCTAGCTGGAAGTGTTTTATAAAAACACTCAGCTTGTGATTATTTTCAAGTACTAGGAAAAGCAAGCTGACCATAGTGCTCCCAGAAGGGGATCAGAATGTACAGTGCAATCAAATACTTATTGAAAAAAAGTCCTAGGGAGGTTTTAAGCGGGATGTGCCCATACTGCAATTCTATTATACAGGGACAACAAAACATAAGACAACCTCTCATTCATGCAGGACAAATAGTGCGCCAAAAGCACAAATTATGCCTAATTACAGGGTATAACTCTGTCATCTTTCTTTTTATAACCTAGCCATTTACACACTTTGATTTTTACTTCCATTTGGGTTTATTAACATCAAAGCTTTGTCATCACTTATCTGTTACTACAGACTTTTTTACCTGAGGCAATAAATAAAAACTTCTTTGCATTTCAGCTTTTCGGATGCAAGGAAGGTTTAGTCTACATTGTTCTTGTAATGTTTTATGCCTACTAAACTTTTGTATGTTGTTGTAAAGTTTATTGCCCTTGGCATCCCAGTCTTAAATGTACTATAATTAAACTGACTCTCATTGCACATAAATGCATTAGCACTATCCCATGATAAATTTTATTCTTACTGTTAGGGTTTTTTTTCATGTAATTACACTGTCTTGCATAAAAGTGTAACAGATAATTTAGTCTAATGCATTGTTTAGCTTTTTGGCAAACATAAAATGGCAATGAATTTTTAATTAAGCTATATGGGGCTTCTTTTCTATAGAGACTGCAGCAAAAAATCCTGCATAGATGACCATCCTTGAAGAAATGGAGAAAGTAAAGTTTGTCTAAAAGGATAAAATAGTCTGGACAGTCATGCTAAGAGATACCTCTCAAATTCAAATCTTAGAAAGATGAGGGACAGATGAAAGCTATGATTATACAAACACAAATACATTGTTTGAAACTCATCTGAAGGTAACAACTGCTAGAATTCAAATTCCTGCTCAAGCATTAAAGGGATATTTCAATACAACTGTCTCTTGAATCAAATATATTATACTTGAATCAACAGAAGAGTTCATCACTTTCACTGTCCAATACGAATAAGATCTCTACAGTCTAGAACAGTTTTTTAATGTTCTTTTTACTCCTCCCCCCCTCCCCATTACAATGAAGAAAAGGTTTCCTCACTTTTCTTCTCAAAGGTGAATTCAATAGGATGTTGTGTAAATGTAACTGCTGATGTTATCTCACTTCAACTTGTATAGCTCTGTTTCGGGCAGTCATTCAACCAGAAACCTCTAGAAAAATACAGGTTAAAGAAACAATTTATTTTTTTTAATAATTTCCACCTTACTCTCAAAAGTGTGGAAATCTATAGCTATGCATCTTTAACCAGCTCTTCAAAGCTTAGAAATGACAAAAATTAAAAGCCTTCTCATGCAATCTACTTAATTATTTTATTAATTGCAATTCAGAAAGGTTTCTCCAATATTTCCTTTGAGTTCTTCTTGATGCAGTTTCAACTGCTGTTACTTATCAAAGGCCACCATCAACACAAGCAACTATTTCTTTATTTCTTCTGCAACAGCCTTTTACATATTAGAAAACCATACTCTTCACTGTCTTTCCTTCCACAGGCTAAACAAATGAAGTATCCTCTAAGAGATTCCTCCTATCTTCTGATCACCTGTGATGCTTCTCTTCAGCCTCAGTGGTTCAAGTTTTCTTTGCAACATCTCTCCCCAACACAAAAACAGTGTTCCAGAGACTTCAATAAAAGTTTAACTTTGCTCATTTCATTGGCTTCACTTCCACCTGTACCTCCCACTGGCAGGATTATGTCTTGATACAGTATAGTGCTAACAAATGAAAAATCCTATCAAATCCTTTTCTGAAGGACTGCTGTGATTCATGGGTAAGTGTCACATCTTCTCACCTTCACTGGATTTCACCTACTGATGCCAGATTATTTTTCCAGTTTTGCAAGATCTTTCTGAAATATGGTCTTGTTCTCCAGTCTTTCTTGAGTTTTGTGTCATCTGAAGAGTGAGTACATCAGGTAAAAAAACAGAAAAAGAACCAGACTCCAGGCAGGTCTGTAGAAAACTCTTGCTCAATATACCTTTTCATTTTGAGAGCAGTCCATTGACAATAATCAACAGAAATACTAATCCAATCAATTTTGCACTTACTGTACACTAATTTCCCCATGATCACATTTTTCTGCATTATTTATAAAAACATTACAGATGACAGACTTACAAAGGGTTTTAAACAAAATAAAAATATATAACAGCTTTGCTTTGTTTCTATTGACAGGTTCAACTGTTTTGTCATACAGAAAAATTAAACTAATTTAAGATTATTTATTCTTGGTAAGCCCATGCTAGCAATTGTTCATCTCTTCATTATCTCACACACAAATAAAAGCAGTTTAACATTTTTTTTTTTTTTTAGGACATCAGTATTAGTATAGCTGAACCTTCCCTCCTTGACTCCTCTCCTCCCTTTGACAACTGGTACATTTATCCTTCCCAGTCCTGCAGTATTTAATCCACCCTGCACCATATTTCAGAGATAAGGCTGCTATAAAATAGCTTAGGAGGTGATCTGTTAATGCAAATAGCAAACGTTGGCAGCACTGTCCCCAGATGAATTAGAGGTTACTGTTTTACCCTCCCTTTTTGTTTCCTACGTTGGCACCAACTGGAAAAAAATCTCAAGAAAGGCAACTTGGAAGACAGAACTTTTCCAAGAAGCAGTCGATTTGTCTCCATACCCTCAAGAAAACCACTGTAAAAATACTGCATTAATCTGAAGTCATCTAAACTCGGTAATCTCCTTGTTTTTTTGTCATGCATGTCACCTGCATCTATATTATTAGTGATTTTTTTTCACTTAAGTATCTTCTGGAAATGATAAACTGGTGAGGTAAATCCAACAGGACTACATCCACCTGCATCACCTTTCCCACTTCAGTTCCAGCACCAGTAGCCCACAGTCATGTATCAGGGGCATTCCGGTACACACAATTCTGGTACCTGAACTTTGCTTCCACTTTGAAGGTGTTAACACATAGAGAAACCTTCTGCCTTTTCTATTCCGTCTTATTGTACTTTTCTAATCTAAAATTGGGACAAAAACTTTCATTTCCATTTTAATTAACTGTTTAATTTCAGCATTATAAATATTGAACACCATCCTTTTCATTACCTTCAGACTGGAGGGTCATTAATACTTTCCATAAAGTATTAAATTAATTTGCTTGACTTCTAGAGTGTCTCACTCTCCCCTTTCACCTTTATGTACTCAATCTTGTGCTATAGTCTTCTGTTTTTTGAAGTGCTTATTTTTCCCCTATGTTTGGAGTCATAGAATAGTTTCAGTTGGAAGGCTCTTTTAAAGGTCACCTCCTAGTCCAACTCCCCTGCCATGAGCAGGAACATCTTTATACCAGGTTCCTCAGAGCCCCACCCAACCTGACTTTGATTCAATGTTTCCAGAGATGGGCCATCTTCAGACCTCTCTGGGCAACCTATTTCAGTGTTTCACCACTCTCATTGTACATAACTTCTTATATATAAAATAATTCAAACATTGTCCAGTTTAAAACCAAACGCCCTTGTCCTGTTGCTACAGGCCTTGATAAAAATGTTTGTTCCCATTACTCTTATAAGCCTCTAAAAGGCTCTCTCAGCTTTCCTGGGAAGTTTCTCTTTTTAGTTTGGTGTTGAAACTCCAGTTATTTTCTATGCTTAATAACTGAACTGCTGTGCTCTTAAATCACTGTGTTATTTAATTTTTCAAAGTTTGTGCTTGAATTTGAAACTAAATCAACACTCCTATGCATTTAAAAATTTTATTATTATTTTACATTCAAATTTATTTTTACATATATATACACCATTAGTCAAGCTTCTACAACATCCTCACTGAAGAAGATTTAGTCTACAAGTAGCATATTCCTTTGAAGGCACACAGCTATGCTGTGAAAAAACATGACTGCTGCTACACCCAGGAACACACAGGCTTTGCCACTATTATCGGCATTTGTTTGCCAGTTAAAAATTGGGGAAATGATTCTATGATTAGTCAGTTTTGCATGAAGCTGGATGGGGAATGCTCACACAGCTTGGCTGCAGGGAGAGCAGCAGCTCTTCATGATGGTAAAAAAAATAATAGATGTGGCCACATTTTCAGCAAACTTAGCAGAGAAGAGAAACTCTATCCATAAAGTAAATCTCACCTACTTACTGCTTTCTGCCATTTGTGACCTACTCTCATCTCTTCCCTCACAGCTATATTCTCATTTGATTAACTTTTTCCTCCATGGTAAAAATATCAGGCAAAGAAACTTCTACATCATTATTTCAAACTTTGAACTTCTTCCTTGCTCTTAGTTTATATAGTTTATATTATAGTTTATACAGTTAATTGTTTCTGTCCCAGAATCCAGAAGCCATTTGTCTCAGGCATTTAGCTGTCACCTTTTTTCAATTGCTTTCCAGTAACTGAAAAGCCCCAAATGTCCATCACTATCACCAAGAACTTCCTGATTACGTTGCATCTTGACCTTCCTTCTCTAAGATGTAGGACAGAAAGTCACCAGAACATCAACACCTGGCTCCAACCATTGTCCACAACTTGCACTATCTTGCTTCATCATTTCAGCAGAAAATGGCAGTGCCATCTGTTGCCACAAAAGGCATCTCAGAGACTTCCACCCCACGCATACAGCACAATGCTTTTCTTTCAGCTTGCGTCCACATATGATTCTCATTCTGCAAAAATCCTATTCCTTTTGGATTATAACTTTTAGATCCATTAACTTCATGTTGCACATTGAAAATTTATTGGCCAGGAGCTGACCGTTTGATTCAGGGTTTATTATAGTCATTTTGCTAAATATTATGAATTTAATACTTCAGTCATTGGGAATTAAACAAGAAAAATCCTAGAGTATAGGTACCATGTTGTCTTCCCACATGAGCTCATGACACCACAAATACTTAAAACTTAATTCTTGGACTCGTTAAGAAAAAACAAACAAGGCAGCAGATAAAGTTCAAAGATGAGCTACAATAATGATTATTTGAATGTCTAGATGTAATGTCTAGATGTAAAACACATCTAGAGCTGAATCTATTCCTTCCATCTAAAAAGAACAGAGAGCAATTGATTTTAGTGCTCTTCTTACCTAGAAAAATATTAAAGTTTCTTTGTTTTGACATGTATAATCTACAGTCCTAACATGATTAAACAACAAGAAGATGCAAGTTTCAGACATGGGAGGGAGCATAAACAACAACAGTAAAGTGGTGAACTGATGATATCTGTAAGAATAGCAATGAAGATGGCTTTCTTAAGTCATGCAACAAGCTAGCAAACAAACAACTAAGTGTTGAAGATGGAAATATATACCTTGCTCTTTTATGCTTTGTAAAAATAATTTAAGACAGGTAGCACACTGGAAACGACTATCACTGCAACTGGTTGAAGTACCAAAACTCCTATAAATCTGAAGGCTAATGCACACTATCTTCCCAGGGCTGGGAGCCCAAAACATCAAGTTTTGTGCAAATGAACCCCATGCCACACGTGTCCACACCACACAAGGCAGCTCCCTTAAGCCATGAACTACCTAACCTGGAAGCATTCCTCTCTTCCTCTCACATACAGTGCACAAGAGATTTTTTTTTTGTGATAAAAATCACAGTTATCTTATTTTTGAGGACTTAAATACAGTCAGATACTCTATGTCTTTGTGTGTACATGCACAAACACACAAAGACCTATATATTAACAGGCATATTCAGCATCCTATTAACTGGATAATAATGGCACTGGTATAAACAACTTATGAAGTACGTAGTATTAAATACTTTTTGTGCATGTTTTTTCTCAGTATTCTTGAAAATTAAAAAAAAAACCCTGAGCTTTAAAAATATCTACCTGCTTTCTAATTATCTTTGAAACAGAGCCCTAAAATTTTATTAGAAATAAAAACTCTAGAATAAAGTTCAGAAACTTTAGAGGTCATGTTGATACTATGTCTTTACAACATTTGGCAAAACATCATCAGACTTCTAAGTGGGTTCTATATATATTGCTTTGGCATACAAAGACAGACGAATTGCATATTTTTTTTGAAGGAAACCAGCAATTTCTTACTCTCAGACAATCTGTATTTCAGAATATTTCAAACTTAGAGCAGCAACATAGCTACAAGCACAATCAGACACACAAACCCACAGAAAACACACACCTGGGGATCTGCTTATAGAATTGATCTGTACTGTCTTCTCCACTTCACTGTAGGATCAGGCGGCTGTGAGAGACTGGCAAATTAATGTCTCAGACAATCAACCATTTCCAAAAGTGGCGGGTGCTTTGCTGACAATGCCCACAGTACCAGCCCAGGTGCAGAAAGGGTGCACACCACTGGAAGCTATACTATTGCATTTCTATAGATAACAAAACCCAAACAGCTACCTTTTAAAATTTGCCAAGTACCTTATTCTACCTTAATGCTCTAAAGCTTGCAGGTAAACATTTGTTATTGAACCTCCTGAGAGTTTTGTTGTTTCTCCCTCCAACCACCCAGAGTAAACCTAACAACCTTTCCCTACAGCTGATGAGCGGGCTAGGCCATGAGAACAAGACTCTTGTGATTCCAACAAAACTGCTATAACCTTACCCAAACCAGATTTGCATGGAATTTTCTTCAAAGATACACACACTAAAAAGAGTAAATGCACAAGAAAAGACATTACTTTTGTTGAGTTATTTGTTCTCAACTGATGAAGGTCTGGGAAACAACCAAAGGTAGAATGACGGACTAAATGTAGTTAAGCATAAAATATTAAATCAAGACACAAAGATGTTCTACCTTCTTTGATTTCTAACAATGGGAGTGCACCTCCCCTTCAACTTACCCACTCTAATTTGATTAAACCATTTTCATTGTTGAGAGAGAACTGCTGAAGCACAGAATTAACAACAGCAGTTTCAGTTCCAAAAGCTATAAAGAAAGGCAGTAAATCAGACAATATTAGAAAGGGAAGACAACTGAAAAAAATACAAGTAATTCAGAATCAAAATATGTCAAAATATGAGAACAGATCTCCAGAAATGTTAGGACAGTTTCAGAGGGAAAATAAAGGAGAAAATTAATTAATTAGACATCTAAAGTAATGCAAGTAATAGGAATAAGTGAGCAGTGAGATTCTATACAGATAGCCAACTAGCAGAGAAATACGTGAACATGAATACACTTTTTTTTCCATAAAAATTTTGAACAGAAGTTCAATATGATAAATAGAAACCACAACTACAACAGAAAGTTGCAAGGCACAAGAAGGATATCAGAAAAAGAGAATTAGGTGGGCGACAGTCACGGTTAAAAAATGTGACCAGAGATGTAAATGTCTGACATTTCCCAGCTCATAACACCAGCAATTAAGGTTGAGGCAGGTTGTTCAGCTCAGACTTTTGGCAAAAAATGCACTCCACAATAGATGACTGTAAGGACAAGGGAGTTTAAGACACAAATTTTTTAATGCTCCTACCAGGCAGAGCTAATTGCACACTGAGCAAAAAAATAAAGGTTTTTAATAGATGAAATTCAATGTATATAAGCTGAATGTAAATTAATGAAGAAGGATTGAGGGATGCAACGCATAAAACCAGACAGAAACACATACAAATTAGCAAAGATGATTTGGGGTTTTTAAATGTAGATGGTTACAAAATGGGAACAAGGGGAAATCCTAGTGCCAGAATATCACTTTCAACATTAAAGAACATTAATTTCTTAATAGAGAAAATAGCTCACAGAAAGTTACAGAGAAAGACCATTTACTCAAAAACATAAATCTCTTACTGACATAAGAACTGGCAGCCATTACCAACATAAGAACATTATATCCACCAGAGAAAGCTCAAATTCTAAGATACTTTTAAGAACATATTACCTAAAGTGCAGCACAGTTTGACAGACTAAATCACTACATTCACTGCTGCATGCTCACTGCTGTTCCCTTTCCTAAGGATCCCTCGGAGGCAGTAAGGCAGCAAATCCTGGGCCACATATACTTTCTAAATAGGATTAGAATTTATAATATATCCTTGTTCACCTGACAACACAGGAATGATATTTTTTGCTACCTTTACATATGCAGACGTATTAGCAAGGCTTTAGCTTAGCTGAGAAAGCTTACTGTTCAGGTTTGGTTCAGCTGACTTTAACAAAGGACTATGCAAAATGTGCTGGTCTGCAGGTAACAGCCAGTCCTTCCTGGCTTTGAAATCTCTACCAAATTTAACAATTATTTGAGCATTTCTGTTGAAATTGAGAAAGAAATTAAGCACAATACTTATGCCTGTAGAACCTACCAGATTGCTGGTTAGGTAAGCCTAACTTAAACCTATTGCCTGCTTTTAAAAAGGTGACATGTTGGCTGTTGCACTTTTGATATTTATGGCTGGATCCAGAATTGGCAACTGCTGCCTGCAGCTTACAGATGGACAAAGGAACTTTTAAACCATATAAAGAAAGAGAAATGAAGTTTTTCAGCACAGCACACAGTACTCCCTGACTCCAATGCAGCTGTTTCTTCATTTGATAAATGTAATTGAAGACAATTCAGACTTTCCCCAAGTTTATCTTCTGCTGAAAGTTTTCAGCGGGACCAAACAATCATGCTGTGATAAACAAGCTCGTTCTGTGCCACTGCCAGTTAAAGCACCACTTCTGCATCTCTTGATTAGCCTGCAATTTTGGGATCGCAGACCAACCTCAAGAAATCCGTAATTTTCTCTAGGCTGTTTAAAGAACATGTTACCCTTATCTAGCGAATGTAATTTGGATTATCTCTTGCTCTAAAAGAACTACTGAAGACAGGATGAAGAAATGACTAAGCACATCATTATGTTCATCCAACCTGGATGAAATAAGTATATTCACAAACAGAAAGGAGTCCTGCACAAATATCTACTGCTGCATATGTCTGGAATCAGATGCACTAGATTTCTGCAAGACTTCTGTATTGACAACTCCATTATTTATTACGAATAGGATTAATTAGGAAAGATAATATCCTTGATAAAAAGAAGCTTTTAATTTGACTTTATACCTGTTAATGATACACTTGAGATACTTTGCACTGTATTCAACTGCAAACAACAGAATTTGAATAAAACATTACAGTCCATTTCTAGCTTCCATTTTGACTTCTACCTTAAACATAGAAAAGTTACACCTGTCTTGGACACCAAATGCTCAAAACCAAAAGGAGATGGTTCATGACATAACCAGATGTTAGATGCTGCCATTTTATGCTGGAGACACTAAAAAGTTTTGCATTCAAGTGAAATCTGGAAATGTTCACTGAAAAGAGAAAAAAAACCAAACAACAACCTGGAAGCCAGTAAATCCTGAGTAAAAGACAGTTCCTTCTCAGGCTGTCCAACCTCAAATGGCAAGCATATTACAAAAAGTGCCATATACAGTTGCCCAGTTCCTCAGCTCTTCCTTGGCTGAACCTGGATGGCTGTTCTCACATTTTTCTGAGAAAAGAATCACTTCTCAACTGTGAAACCAGAAATATGAGGGAGTTCAGTTAGCAAAGCACAAACTACAAAACCTTGAGCTACAAGTCACTTTCTTAAAATAATTGATAAATAAAATGTCTTACAGAGAATTTCAGGTGATACATTTTTCTTAAGACAAGCAAGAACAACAGTGAAACCCACCTTTTTTATTCCAAGTTCAGTAAATGCGGGCTACAATTTTGTACAACTATCATCAGAGAGCTTCCTCAGGAGGCCCGGTCATACAGTAATGAATTCCAAAAATATATTTGAGGATAACAGAGGAAATAATACTACCTTTACAAGTTAAGACAGTTCAGAAAACAGCAAGTTTCACTAACAGTGTGAATAAAGTTTCTATATTAAATGAAAGCCTAAACTGTGATTTTCCACAACAAATAAAAGTAGGGCTTCTGTGTATTTGACGTCTCCAAGCTACTTACTGAGATCTAGTGATATTTTCCATCTCTCAATTTATGCTTACACTTCTGCAAGCCTGAAAGTGCCTGAAAGGAATTGTTTTTATCTATACATATTTTCTGTTAAGATTGTTTTCACATCTGTATTCATAACACTCTTTATAAATCTGTTTTCTGAATAGCCGGAACATTAACACTGAAATAATGACTACCCGTAGATTCCATAATCCTAAAGGTTATTACTTTGCATCAAGACAGACAAGTTGCAAAAACCAAACCCAAAAACCACAGAGTCAGACACAGTCCAACAACACTATTAGACTGTACATCATGAACAACATTCTTAGTCAAGTTCTGTGGAAAGCAAATACCATCTAATTGGAACAGCAACAGCCCAAAACATTCCTAACTTTTTCCAGTACCCATTCTTTTTATTTATGAAAAACAGTGTTAAAAGAATGTTAGAATTACCATGTCAATCACTTCAAAGTTAGAGGCCAAAAATGCAACATTAATTCAAGAACCATAAAATCCTACTACGCACCTTCACCAAACCTCTTTTTAAATCTATCTGGATCCTCTTCATTTCAGTTCATACCCATTGTGTCTTCTCATCTCCACCATTCACCACTGTGAAGCATCTGGCTCTGTCCTCCTCCTGGGGACTGGATGGATGCTAACAGATCTCCTTGAAACTGCTTTCTCTCCAGGTTTAACAAGCGCAGACATCTTAATCTTTCTCACTCAGCAAATGTTTCAGCCCTCAACCACCTTGGTGGCTTTCTGCTGAACTCAGGCCAGTTTGTCAATGGTTTTCTTGTACTTGGGAGTCTAAGACTGGAAGTATCTTGGACTACATATGTGTAAAAAACACCAAGTTAAGAGGGATAATCCTTTTCCTTCCCTCAATATACTACTGATACAACCCAGGATACTTTGCTCTGCAGCCAGGGCGCACTGCTAACTAATGTTCAGGATGCTGTACAGCAAAAACCCTTAGATTCTTTTCCATAGATTCTTTTCCATATCTCCTCAAGATAGTATTGCTGCAAGGAATTCTTTCATTGTAGGTGTAGAACTTGGCATTTTTAGAATTTCATGAGGCTCCTGTTGTCCCATTTCTCCAGTCTATCTAGCTCTCTCCAAACAGCAGATCTGCTTCTATCAACTGGTCCTCTTCAATTTGGTGTTGCCTTCAAACATGCCAAGTGAACCCTGTCCCCTTGTCTGGTTGGCTGGTAAAAATACTAAAAGGACTGGTCCCAGGACAGACCCCTACACTCCACTTCCACTGGCCTCACTGATCATTATCCTCTGAGGCCGATTCTTTCTTTCACTCGTTCACCCATCCAGACCTTAACATGGAGGCAAGAATATTGTGAGAGACAGCACTGAAGGCCTCACAAACATTTGAAGTAAATAAATACCTTCGACTGTTCTTCCCTTATCCACAGAAAAGCCAATAGGCCTGAACCCACTGTATTCTGCAAGTAAAGAATTAAGAGCAGTGCTGTAAACCATGTGAACAAGAGTTAATGTAACAGTACTTTCTAATGAAAACTGCAGAAATTTTGAAAGCAGAAAAGCACCTACTCAGAAACTGAAATCTCTCATTGTTAGATAGATAAATACAACACAACTGTGAGAACTTTAGCATTTTAGACAGCAAAATTATTCCTTCTGTAAGCTGGCATAAAAATTAGAAACCTCTTTTGATGCAAGAGCATGCAGTTCACAATGCCAGCTACATCCTGAATCAAAGAGCCACAAGTTGTAACTGTGCTTGGAATAAAGGTTTTATAAAGCTAAATTTCACCAAAGTAAGCTACATAAAAATGGAGAGGCTATTTAAAAGAAGAGCCTCAAAATGTAAATGCTTGCACGTGAGAGGGATCATCCATCAAAACCAACAAAACGGTTAAACACACACCACTTATTAAAAACAAGCAAGCAAGAATAACAAAAAAGCCCTAGAAAAACCAGCTTGATTAAAAACAACATTGCAGAATGTTATTTTAGGCAGAAAAAGCGTCTTTTTAAAAATAGATGTTGCTCCTTAACAGTGAAAACAGGATGGGGGAGGATTTCCCATAAATGTTAGCCGGTTAACCAGAAATTGTAAAAAAGGAAAGAAAAAAAAGTTTTAAAATCAACTTTCTAATAATTTTCTCAATTCACAATTAAAACAAATTGTTCCAAGAACAATCATGAAGATAAGAAAGAATCAGTAAGGCAAATATGTAATCAAAACATGAAAGGAGAGCTCAAACAAAAGCACCAAAAAAGCTAAGTTGACTTTTTTCTCCCTGATGCTCACTATAGAAGAGCAGATGGAATTTGCCACAACAGTCTTTCTCCAGAGGGCTAGAAGAGAGACAGCCTTTTATGCAATCAGCATAAGTTAATCTAGATAAAACGATTAACAAATCATCAAGATCAGACAGTATTCACCCATAATTTCCAGACGAAGTAAAATATTGCACAGTTGATCTAACAACTGTGGTGTGAAATTTATTCCTTAAAAGTGCTCTATAAGACTGCAACAATACCCAAATAGTGTACCATTTAAATAAAAAAACTAGCTCTCTGGGAGCAGAGAGGGAAGTTTGGTACAGATAAGCCAGGCCTGAACCAAAGACAACAATTTAAACTGTATCCAAACCAGTAAGATTAAGCTTTATATGGATAAATACATGGGAAAACCCAGCAGCTTTTGTAGTGGGAAGTCATCAGTACTAGTAGCAGCTGAAGAATTGATAAGCAGCCGCATGTGATTTCAGTATCATGACGTATCTGAATTTTCAAGAAGTTTGGACAAGCTACCTAACAAAACATAAGAAACTTCCCAAACTGTGCTAACACAAGACAATAGGGAAGATCCTAACAGAATTAAATAACTTGTTTAAAAAATTACAAGCCAGAGTGAAAACACAGCTTTTTTCATATGAGAGATTTTGCCAGCAGAGCTCCTAGATGCAGTGTGGTTCAGCTCATCTAAGGTCTAGAAAGCCAGTTAAAAAAAAAAAAGTCAAAAGGCTCACTAATTGCACAAAATTATCTGTTTTAACCAAAAAATAAACCTGATCAAAAAGGTATAAATGACTGAAGGATAAAATTCCATGTAAATTAAAAAGAAAGCACATAGAAAAATAAATTACTTATCATCATAGAATAGAATCATAGGATCACTGGTTGGAAAAGACCTCCAAGACCATCAAGTCCAACCTTCTTGACCAAATACCACCATGCCTACTAAACCAAGCATCTAATGAAGCACCACCTCTACTTGTTTTTTGAACACCTCCAGGGACACTGAATTCACTACCTCCCTGGACAGCCTCTACAATGCTTAACCAAACTTTCACTGAATAAATTTTTCCTAATATAAAACCTGACTTCTCTTGGTGCAATTTGAGGCCATTTCCCTTTGTTTTACCCATCGTTTGTTATGTGGAAGAAGACCTCCATGAATAAAAAACCGTAGAATGTTTCTTTTCAACATACTAACAATGAAGTTTAACACACAACAGGCTTTAAACACAAGGGACTGTTAAGCAGGACCATCTTCTAATACAGATAACCTAAAAAAAGTAATTTGAATACTGATATTTAATAAAGATATACAAGAAAAAATTACAACTCTAATGAAAATAGCATCATCAAGCAGCCAAGTAACTGCAAGAAATTAAGTATATTTGTACACTTCTGCTCTAAGTGCAAATCTTTCACGTTTTCTACTGCTTATATATTAATACATCTGAAAAACAGTTCTTGCAGCTGGGATGTCAATGTCTTTATTGCTACACAGCAAGGTACCAGTCTCTTGCAAAGGCAGACTTCTAGTAAATAGCTGTCAGCAAGTCTATGCATGACTGAAGTCAAATTACAGATAGTAAAGGACCAGGTTTTCGAAGATAATGCCAGCAAAATATCATATAACTAATCCATGAAAGAATTACAGACCTTAAGCCTGCTATTATTTTACTATCCATACCACTTACTTTTCAGTCTGCTCCACAGCACTGTTTAAACTTACCAATCAATGGTACTTACTATTGCTACCATACCAATAATAGTTCTTACATTTATACAACAAGAAATACTTATATTTTTGATTATTTGTGTATAATATTACATCAGCAGAATTTAAAAATATCTAACAATGCTACCAGTAAAATTAAATATGCCTTTAGTAACAAGCAATTTGTTTAAGTCCACTGAAATCTCCACATCTAACTTTTATAGTTATTTATCAAATGCAGGTCTTCCTTGTCAGTAAGAAAAGATTTGAATGACTAGAAATGCTTCCTGGGAGAAAAATGAAGAAAAAGCCACTACATTAAAAAAATCCACAGTAGAAGAAACCAACTGACACACCACACAAACACTACCTCATCCTCCACTCAAATTCCAGAACACAAGTACAATCCCCCCTTAATTTTCTATGCCCGTCATAAGAAAGATCTTGCTGACCCCCAAACACACACAACACAACGCACCATGACAGCATCAATGCTTCTGCTCGTTTTCTGGAATGATATGCCACACCAATTTTGGCCATCTTTCTGACAGACCAGTTAAAAGCACTGTAATTTTACTCATAGCTGAAATAAAAGCATCTATGTATTAATCTTTATTTAAATTACGTAAGCTCCTAACAGCTTAAGAAAACAATCTACACAGTTATTGAAAGGTACTGACAGAGGCATGAGCTGCAATGAAACCTAATCTTTTCATAAATGAATTATTACAAAGAAAATAGTTCCTGTCTTCTAACACAGTAAGAGCAGAGATGTTTATTACAAAGCACTTCACAGATTCCAGTTAAATTCACTGAGTGTTGCTAGGAGAGTGAAGCAGAACAAGTGATTGCAAAAATAACATAGGTTTGGGGAGTTTTAAATACACACAAACCTGATAAGAACCCTATGCTTTGATGCATCATTTTAGAGGTGATGTCAGGAAAGTCTGCAATTATTAGTGAATTCATGTGAAAAACTAGGAAACAGAATTTGACAGTCTGGTCTAAAAAGTGAATCAATTGCTAAGATGAAAACACAGATCAAGAAGAACCAAGACTGCTGTGTTAATCCTTCCTGGGCATCACATTACTCACGAATTCCACATTCTGTATATTTAAATATGGATTTAAAGCAAAGAATGATCACAGGCAGAAGATCTGACACTGAAGATTAATGGTAAGTAATGAAGACTATGTGAATGGTCTGTGAATGGCCCAGCATAACACAGGATTAGCATGTCAGAGAACAGTATCTTCTCTCACAACTGCTACATGCCATCACATCACATAACAATGCTAATAAAATGCTAGTCATCATCAAGCGTTATCCTTTTTAAGATGCAGGCATCAAGTACAGACACATATGGACACAATAATTCAAGAAACGTAAGAAGTTTAAGTTTATTCCTGAAGTAAAAACACACATGACGTGGTAAAAACTCACCCATTTTTTTAGAAGCAAGACAATACTTAAAAGATTAAAAAAAAAATCCCTTGTCATTTAAAACATTTTCTACATAGAAACTAAAAATATTCTGCAAGTGAAGCAACTTCAAATGATCAATGCCATCTTTAGGGCTGGGAAAGAGGTGTCCCAAACAAGCACTCAAGACCCTGCCATACCCAAAACATTCATGCCTCATAACCCAAGCACCTCATTCAGACAGGCAGCACAAAACTCACTTCTCTGGTGAAACACCAGTGTGTGACAGCTCCTACTACACAATGTTGGCCATTACTGGGTCCTAGTTTTGTTTCCTTTTTGATCAAAAGAAAGTACGGAAAGGAAGGCAATTAGCTGGGCTGAGCAATAACTGGAGCAATTTACTGATTAAATACAGATTCTTATGGTTTCTACCTGGGCTTTAGATAAAATAGTCATTCTGATTACCGTCTGTATGTATGATAGCATTAGAAAACATTATTTAAATAAAGCACTGCCTAGTCCTGTCATTGTAGTGTTACTGAAACTCTGTATGTCTTAACTTTATAGGTCACATGCCAATTTAGCAACCACATATTAAATCCATTTTTCTTCAAGTAATCTTCAATCGAGTTTTTCTAAGCTATTATTTTTTCCACTTCAAAATATTTAACACCAGAGATCTGAAGCTTTGGGATGCCACTCCCACATCAGCTAACAATGTCCATTTCTAATAATGATTCGGAGATCTGAAAGGAATTTCCTAAAAACAATTATGAATTTGGAGGAATACCAAGCAACAAGTTTGGTACAATGTACTTTCTTATAATACGTGTTGTGTTTCTAGATTTCTCAAACACCAATGTTGTCAACTCAGTTCAACTGGAACATCAATGAAGTGTGCCAACCAAGATGCAATCATGAAATATGTTGTGTCTCAGTTAAAGAGCCTTTGTCCACCCTTGAGGAACTGGTGTTGGGACAAAACTGAACTCAAAATCCCATCCAAAAGCCTATTTCTCTCTCCTTCCTCTTCTCTCCACTAATACATGCTATAAAGTATTTATTTCTCATAAAACCAAGCAAATCTAATTTAAAAAATGAAATTTCAGAGGTTTTAAAATAAGCAATACCAAATGAGATTTTTTGAGTGTCTAGTGTATCTACTTAGTTAATCCAGGATTGATTTCAATGAAGAGTCAAGTCTAATGGAGCATACAAAGAAATTGCAGGATTTTTTTCCATATCCTGTTCATGAAATAAAATCAATTTAGCATTTTAATTAGAGAAAACCTTTAAAGAAACCTCTAACAGTTGATATTAGGCAATGCAATTTACAGTCCTTGAAATTTTATTAATTAATTATTCTAAACCTGTTAATTACCCCCATAGCTAATGTTATGTCTAAATATTAATTCCTTGAAAGAAAATGGCTTCAAGCTAGTCATTAAAGCTTTTACTCCGTGAAGTCCAAGCTGTCTTTAACTCAGTAGCTTAAAAGCCCTAATGAATTACAGAAGGCAACTAAACAGAATGCATGTAATTACTTTCGGTGTCAACAGAAAGTAACTCTTAAAAAATAACATTCCTTTCCAAATTATATCTTGTGTGTCTTTTCATTCCTTATATTTAACATTTTGAACCTATCTACTGAGACATATGTGCTCATTATTTGTTACAACCTAAAAGAAGTTTGCAGTTTAGGGATCTGTATATTTTACTATGTAAATCACATAATGCTACATAATTCTGGTTGGTACAGCTGTATCTGTACAAATTAGGTGCAAGAATTTTTATAAAGTTGATTGCTTCACTTAGTTGTGCATGGACACCTTGAAGCATATATTTTGGCTCTTTAAGCTACACAACTTACTGCAGAAAGAAAACTATTCCATTGCCTCTAACTCATTTTTTCATAGATATTTTTTAGTTTCAAAATAGGCTACAGCTCTCCATTCTTCCTCAAACAGATGGTTGTTTAATACAAAATGCACCACGAGAGACTGGAAGCTCCAAGTGGGAATAAGATGGCTGAGAATGGTCTTCAGAAGCAAGAGGAAGATGACATAAAAGCGAACTGGAAGGAAGAATTAGAAAATTCTTACTTGGGAAGACAGAATCACAGAATAAGCTGAAATGGATGGGACCCACAGGAATCATCACCTCCAGCTCCTTGCCCTGCACAGCACCACTGTCAGGAGTCACACCATGTGGGTCAGAAGTACCAGTGGGCCAGTCTCCCATGCTACTCTACACGAGAGCATCAACATAACATGTGGATATTTATTTTCTTATCTTTATTTGGATAGGATTATGAATGAACAGATAACACAGTTGAGAAACAGATGATAAGCTATTTCTCAGTGTTAACAATTTTTTTGTTTTAATGTAAACACTACTACTGCCTTTGGTTCAGTTTCATATTAATTTCTCTTTAGACACCCAACACACTAAATGCTTGGGAGAGCTTGGTAAAATTTGCTAAAAAATTAATTTAAAAAGTTAAAAATGCCTCTTTTTAGAATCAGAGAAATTTGCCAGAAATGAAGCACGACTCTCCTATTGGCACAAGAGACTATTTTAAGGCCTATCTGATACCATTTCGCACTACCACTGCTCAATTACATCTGGTTGTTCTTAAAGACTCTTTGTCTTCTCAAGTGCTTATGGTTCCCCATATTTAACACAGACTATCTTTAATGTCAGTTCTCCTAAATGTGTGAAACATGAACAGGGTTGGACAAGGGCTCTAACCAAGAAATACACTGTTCTTCAAATATTATATCTAAAAGAAGTCTTTGCAGTGTGAGGATGAGGAACTATAAAGATCACCAGGGTATAAGCTGGCAGCAGCTGTGAATGACTATTTAGGTCCCATGCATAAATAGTTTTGTTCCAGAACAACAGAGAATGTTAAATGACAGCATCAAATTAAACACAAGTTTTTTGGACCTTGGCTTCTTTTTAAGAAAGGCTGTGGGAGCGGAGGAGGACAGACATCAGAGTACTACAATCCCAGTGCTAGAGAAGGAAAGTGCCATCCCTTCCTTTATACTTTCCACTGTCCAATATTTCTAGTTCATTGCATCCACAATTATAATTATAATATTATGTAGCACTCAAAGTAGGAAGGTTTTCTAAGAAGGCAGGAGAGGTGAAAGGCAGATCAGTTTAATTTAACAAGCTTAACTTATTAGAGTACATCTTTGAGTAAGGATTAATTGCTATCAACACATCAGAAAAACAAGTTATTTTTAAAATAGATTTTGGTCACTAAGCTTTTAAAAAGTGAATATAAATACTCCTGCTGGAAACACAGGTCATTTTATATTTTCAAGGCATAGTACCTCAACAAAGTGAAGGTCACAGTTACCTTGGGCATAATGATATCCTTAGATAATCTCAACCCAGCTTGACACAAAATATCAGAACAGTCTTGGTTACAAAAGAACATTTCAGTAACAGTGAAAAGCAATCATAGCTGTTAGCATGAAAAGTTGAAATTAAAAACAATAACATTACAAATATTTATATTTTATTAGATGCTTTTGTAACATACCTTTTTTATAAAGAGGTTGCATACAATCAAACATACAAAGCTATAGTCTATACTTTCAGACTCTCTCTGGTCACTCCATAAAACAAATGGCCAAATAATCCCCAGAGTCAAAGATAACCTGGAAGGAATTAACTTTATGAAATGGTGTATGCTTATCATGAGGAGATCCGAGCAGAGGAAGGAGAAGGAGGCCAACCCTGCAAACATTTCTGAGTGTCTTTAAAGTTTATACTTCAGGAGACATAATACAAAGTTCTATGGCTAATTTATCTTGCTTTTAACTGGCCAAGAAAAGGTGGAAAACTAGGTTGGTGGAGAAAATGGGAATGATAAGTCTCAAAGGCTGGAGGATGTAACCTCCCATCATGGACACCTTTAGGGTGTGAGTTCTACCGCGGTGCTTCATTACTTGCTGAAATATACAGGTGCCTTGCACTCATGGATAATGCCTTTTTCCTTCTGTTCTTCCTCTTTGTGTTCAGGAAAATGCATCACACAGTTTTTCCTCTAGTGTCACTAAAAAGTAGCAAACAGCTTTTAGTATCAGAGTAAGTTGTTAACATGAGAGAAAGGTTAAAAGACAATCCCACCAACACTTAATTTTGCAACTAACCCCAGTAGTGCTCATAAGACATTGATTAAAAAGCCATCTTCTTAAGATGACTTGCTTACAACCAGAAACTGAGAGCAGAGACAAGACCCAATGCCCCATTCAAAGTAACAGCAAGACTAAAGATGGTGCCTGTACAGAAGATTCAAATGGAGCTCCCCATTCATGTCCAAGTGTTCAGAAGACAAACACTGCCCTGAACCAAAAAAGTGACTACCAACAAGCTTCACTGGTGATGATATTACCTCCACTGAGTGCCTGGCCCCTGGCAGAGTGGCCCATGGGGAAGATGAGTTACAAAGGGCTCAGCACACCCAGGGATGGCTCTTAACGCCCCAGAATGTGCCCCAGCAGAATGCCCATGTTCGGCACCACCAGCTGGAATCCAAGCAGATCCATTACCTTCCCTTTATACAACAGCTTACCACATGCCTCTCTGACACCAGAGATATGCCTTTCCTCCTTATCTTTATTTTTAACTTTAGTATCTTTAACACAACTGAGATGCATACTTTAGGCTATACCATTAAGGAGGATTTTAAACCTAGTTTTGCACTTGGTAAATTATTGTGCTATCTTCCCAATGCTAGTCTGTTATAAAAACAGCAAATTAAACTAACAATATAGTTTGCACAGATGCTTACATTAGTTACACTGAATTGCCTGTACTTTGAATACCAAGTTATCTGCATAAGAATCCTCTAAATGTCCCCTAAAAACAATTCTTTTTGACTCAAAAATAATTATTTTGACTGACTCAGAAAAAAAATAGTCCTCAAGAAGTTCTTAGTAAACCGAGGATAGTGAAAAGATAATAATACATTTCCTTTCAAAACTGATTTGCTTTTTCTTCAGTTGTGGGTATTTGCTGTACTGAGTTGCACCCAAATCTGGTTGAGAAATAGTGTACCTTTGAAATTCTGTGTCTCTTTTACTTTGGCCCCCAAAGAATCATATTTCTGTCCCAGACTAATGGTACCACAAGAACCTAAATATTTTTACTTGGGGAAAAAAATAGACAACTCTCCAGAAAGTGCCTTTTTTTAAATAAATGCGCACACACAGTAAGTTGGTTGATAACACGCTTATCTGATTGGAAAGATGCAGACTGAAGTTTGTGTTTTGCTGTATCCAGATCATGGATTTGAGACTAAATATCCCGACTTTCAGACTCTCTTTATTCTGAAAAATTACTTCTCCTCTCAATTCCTGTTGTATGCAGTAGAAATCTTCCTACTAGTGTCAAAACAAGCGTATTCCTACTTTGCAGACTACCACCACCCGTTTTGTTTTTAATGAAAAAAAACAAATTGAGAAAAAACTTCTGCCCATTCTGTAGCAAACTTAATACTACAGAGGAGTCTCAGGCTTTCTGTACCGAAATGTAGATGCCCAAGACTTACTAGCACAGTTACCATAATGCTGAGGTGCAACTTGTTGCTTTTAACAAGGCAACTAAAACTCCACATCAAGCCTGGCATTATGAACACAGCTATTCATTCCTACACAAGAAGAAATAGGAAAAAACGGAATTGCAACACTATCCTCCCACACCACAAAAAACCCCACAAAACCCACAAACAAACCCAGAAAACAAAAAACAAGGGGAGTCTTTATTCCCAGAGCAATATCTCAACGCATAGATTCATAGCTCAGGTATCATAAGCTTATATATGTTTTGCTGCAGTACATGAAACCCTTGTTATTAACAATTATCTCAACATACAAGACACTAAAAAAACAACTGACACAAAGACAATCTAAGTTTATATTTCTAAACTATTTCCACATAATAAAAATTCCCTGTCACTTTTTTTTTTTTTCAAACTTAAGATCTTCTAAAGCTGCTTCTGCATGGGAAGTGATCCTCTTCCCCCTTTATCTCTGAAGGTCACCAGCCCTCAAAAAAGCATGAAAATAAGTCATTTGGAGCAAAACCATAGTATTAGACAAGGAGTCGGATATTAAATGGATAGCCGACTAGGAGTTCCACAAGATTACAGCAGTTGTCAATTTTTACTGCCTTTCTTCCACTACTACAGGCTTGTTTTTCACAAGTTTTTAAGTAGTGCACCTTGGCACTTCAGTGAAGTTTCTCCCCTTGTGATGTAACAAATGCCACCAAAGAATTCATCAAGGCTCTTCCTACTGAAGAAGACTCTAAAGTCAAAACTCTAAAGTAAAGTGTATTTATACATCAATCCTTCCATTTAGTTTCATCATGAATACCAGCAAAGCATTTGATATCAATGAAGTATCAAAGGGCATCATTAAAAACAGCCCAGCGGAGAAGGACTTGAGGTATGGTTGATGAAAAACTCAACATGAGCTGTCAGTGTGCATTTGCATCCCAAGAAGCTAACTGCATCCCGCATCCAAAGCAGCACAACCAGAAGGATGAGGGAGGGGAGTCTGCACCTCTGCACTGCTCTGGTGAGGCCAGGACAGTTCTGGTCCTCAATATAAGAAGGACATGGAATTGATGGAGTAAAGCCAGAGGAGGCCATGGAGTTGATAGGAGACTGGAGCACCTGCCCTATGAAGACAGGCTGAGAAAGTTGGGGCTGCTGAGCCTGCAGAAGAGAAGGTTGTGTGAGACCTCACAGCAACCTCCCAGTGTCTGAAGGGGGCCTACAGGGAAACCAGAAAGGGATTCCCTTTTAGGAACTGCAGTGATAGGACAAGGAGTAATGGACACAGACAGAGAGGCTGGATACTAGGAAGAAATTCTTTTCTGTGAGAGTGGTGAGATACTGAAACTGGTTGTCCAGAGAAGTTGTGGATGCCCCATCCCTGGAAGCGTTCAAGGCCATGCTGGATAAGCCCTGAGCAACCTGGTCTAACGGGAGGTGTCCCTGCCCATGGCAAGGAGGCTGGGACTAGATGATCTTTAAGGTCTCTTCTACCCTTAATGTTCTACAATTCTATGAAAATCACGTAATTGTTCACAACGCTGAAAAAGTATTTCATTTTTCATTTAAAAGCTTCTAGCCCTTATGATTCAGAAGTTTAAAGCCTGAAGGTTCAAAACCAAAAAAAAAAAAAAAAGAATCTACATGACCTTAAGGAAAAACATTACATTTTCATCTAGTTCAATTTTAAGGCTTGATTTCTGATTTCTGAACATCTGTGACAACTAAATCACCCTACCATGAAGCACCACTTAGTCTCTTGTCAAAGCACTGTTTTACCATTGTACGCAAATTGCTTATGAATATATATAACAGCATTATAATTTCTTTTAATGTCAGACATTTCATGAATACCTATTTTATGAATAACAGAAAATGAACTATGCTATTTTATATATTTATTGCATAAAATAATATTTTTTGAGACAACTGTAACACAGGGTGCTTTCCTCAGTGCCTTATGCATACATCAATTCCAAAAATACAGTAGAGAAGCCCCTGAAGAAGAAAAGATCCACTTTCTCATTCTCTGCTTCCTCTACTATTAAAGTATTAAATAGGAATATTCCTATTAAATAGGAGTACTGCAGGACCAATATTATGAAGGAATAAAAGAAATTTTTGCTGCAAAAGCAGAACTGCTTTTATGAAGTGCCTAAAGGAGAAGTTTCACACATTCAGCAAAATATCTCAATATAAAAAACTATTCAACTGATGCATAGGCATGCTATGCATAGTGTTGCTAGCATGTTACCGTCAAATTCTTATGAAAACTGTTAATGGTCTCTGCTCTTTGCAAATTATGGCCTGAAGGACCAATACACTGCACACAATTAAAAGTGCATAATTTACTGTCAAAGTTTACCAACAGAAAAGACTCGTTCTACAGCTTGATGTGGTGATCAAAAGCTTGTGCAATCTTCCCAGTTACAGAAGCTGCTCAAATAAAGCATATTGGGTCCATGAACTCTGTTTTGCCAAATGCACTCACAGGGACACTCAATGGGCCAGAAACATCCCAGGAGCACGCAGTGATGGGAAACTTACAATCACCAGGTCTGACACAAAATGATAACAGCCTGATTGTGACCTCCAGAATAGCAAGGAACACTGTATACATGAAGTTTTATATACTTTGAAGAACTGCAAGCAGCTTTTAAATTCACTTACAGTGGTCTTGTCCAATCAGCTGGGTATTTCCAATGGCCAGAATCGGATGTACGTAACATGAATTCATTGAGGTGATACGCAGTCACACACGCACTACTGAACTGTAAGGAAGGGTCTCATTCCATCCTATTAATACCACATCCAGAATTTAATCCCCACACAGCCTGGCCCAGAGCCACTGTGTCTGCTTTCCATTACTCATCACCTTCTAACTCTGCATTCAAAGCTGAGCCCAGAGCGGGCCATTTGTTTCAGCAATGGAAGCAATCTTGCTTGCTGCTGGCAGAGCAGCCCCTCACATGGAGTTTGCTGCTCCTGGAAGTTATGGAGGAAGAGTGACCTAACCCACAGGCTACAGGAGATGAAGAAGGAATAAAGATGCCCTGTTACTCCCACAACTACAGTCTCACAAATCCTGCCCACAAAGGACTCAGCCATGAGATGACTCCCGGGATAATCATTCCTTGTTTGCTGTCAGTATCAATATTCTACAATACTGGAAGCGGTACCCCCTACCACTGCCAGATGGAATGAGTGTACACTGTAAGGAAAAATCCAACTGTACTGAACACCATATAGTCCTTTAGAACTTAAGGAATCTGACTACGATTTCATGATTTCTGACAATGCATCTTGATTGCCCTGCTGTCATTTCAAGAAGCAGTACTGTCGAGGGTCTCAGCACTGCAGATTATAAAGTGAGGCACCCATGAAAAACATTCAGTAAACAAATGGTGTATTATCAGTGCAAGTGCATTATTTTTCATAGGGCTGTTAATACAAGAATCCAGTATTTATGGCTGTACAAAGTCTGCTCAATTAACACATCCAACACTTCTGGTGCAACCGAAATATTTAGATTTTTCTTTATTTTTTTCATTTTTGAGACTGAAGAAAAACAAGAACACCAATCTTAAAATTAAAGAATAACAATGCAACACTATTTGGCAGTATGACATTGCCAGTTTTTCAAATTTAACAGGAGGTGGGAAAAAAGTGTGTCAGCAATTTCCCAATGTATTTTTCTGGAAGATTAAGTAGGAACTTTACATACAATTGAAGTATTCAGAAAAAACACTGTATTCTAGGAAAAGTAATTTTATACCCTTTACACTGTTTATCATTCAAAATTGTTCTTCAGCTAAATTAAATCTAAGGTTTTAATGGATTTTTTTAAAATCTAGAAACAGACTTGCTTTAGTTTTTGCCATTTTTGTTTTCCATGTTGAGTCCTTTCCATAGGTCACAGCCTAAACGCTGCTACTTATGACTTTTTAGATCTTTAGTACTCTTTTTCAAAAAATTTCCTGGAAAGAGCTCAAAAAGACAAGCACAAATTTCTTTACAGAAGTGCGTAATTACAGCTCTATGTGAAAAAATTAACAATTGGGTTTTTTCCCAGAATGACAAATACTACAACAGTAACACACATATACAATAACAACCTATAACAAGTTATAAAAGCAAACTCCAGTTCTGATATAATACAGAAATTGATTTAATTGGAATGACAGATTACAAGACACATTTTAATTGTATATGACAAAATAAAGCATGTTTCACTATTATAAATTAATCCCAACACACTTTAAGATTTTGTTGAGAAGTTTTCTTATGGGAATGTCTGGCTACATTTAGTTCAAATAAAAAGAGTTCACACAGCTTAAAAAATTCTCACTTAAGTAAAAAAAAGTAGCAGCATGCACTGCACATAGTCTGGTGGAAGGTTAGAAGAAAAAAATGGCAGACAAAACAAATCAAAGTGCAGAAAAAGCATCTATACATTGCAGAGCTGTGGTGAAACATCCCATTTTGCTTTGCTTGTGTGCGCAGCTTTCACTTTACCTGTTACATTGTCTGTATTCTAAACTACAAGTTTTCTCTTTACTCTTCTGACTCTTCTCCCCCAAGGAGAGAGAGAATGAGAGGCTCTGAGATTTGTAGTTGCCAATCAGGGTTAAACCACAACAACAAAAAGTAGAAAAGCTTCCATTAAGTGGAGATGGATCTCATGAAAAACATCTAAGAACCACAGCACTAAACCTGAATGAGTTCAAGAAGTGTTTGGACGGTACTTTCAGGCACACGGTGTGACTCTTGGGGATGGTCCTCTGCAGGGCCAGGAGTTGGATCAGATGATCCCTCAGGCTCCCTTTCAACTGATCTTATTCTGTGATACTGTAATGGAACAACTCAGTCAAGCATCACTTCTCCTCATTTGTCCTATATTGAGCAGTACAGATTTATTATTAATGTGTTGCATTAGATAAAATAATCTAAACTGATCTGGGAAATGCTGGTTTTAAATTGATGCATATTGTGTATTGCGCTTTTCATCTTTTGGAGATTACAATGTTTATTCCTGCTGTACTGCATCTTCAGCAGAAGCCTATAATTGTTTACTTATTCCCAAACACAGCAGTGATACTACTGTATTCCCTGATGCCTAAGACCATCAAGTGTATTTTTCAGTCAAAAAGGTGCCAGATGTTTTATCCATCAGCTTTATTGCATTTCCAAGTAAGAACCCAAGGGAAAGTCATTAGAGTGCAATGAGCAAGGGAAAACATTTCATTGCGACAATCCCAGGCTACTGAGACCACTGTCTCTATGTATTTAAACAATACAAGGCTATAAAGTTAAAAGCACTTTCTTAGTCTCCATGCCAAGTATAATTTTGATTTTGTGTTGCCATTAAAAACACCAAATTACTAGACAAGTCCACAGTGGCCTCAAAAACAGGCGTAGAGAGGACTGGTACAGAAGCTGTACTATATCTCCAAACCAACTATTCTGTCAGCTACGCTATTAAGGTTTGTTATCTTCTAATTTTTCAAGTTTTATAAAAGAAGAAGCAGACTGTTAGATAATGTGGTCAATATGTAATCATTAAGACTTTTCTCTACTGAAAAATAAAGTTCATTTTGGCAAATTTGTGAGAGCATAAAATATAATTAGAAAGTCCATTTCACCACAGTGAGCAATACAGCATGACAGAACTTTGTGCTTTTCTCCTTGGCAAGATCTCACATCAGCAAGCCCATGCAGTCAGGTTCTAAGCCCAGCCTGACCTGGAAGCACACAGACCTCTGCCTCTTACACCAGAAGTTGTTTTTGGTAGAACTTTAGGCAGATTTCGTCCTTTAAATTCTGAGCATACCTGGCCTTTTAGACCAGAAACTTTCAAAACAAATCCCATAATTTCTCTATTAGCACATTCTTATATTTGTTTTTTATTATTGTATTCACACAGTCTGTATTTTAAGTATATTTTATACACATGCATACATATCCTTACTAATATATATAAAGCATAAATTTACATTACATATATATAAATAGCTTTATATGCAGCTCAGTATATGTGGTTTCAATATTACAGCACTATTTGTTAATAGATTATTGTAATATGGCAGTATCACCAATAAGAGGCATTATCAAAGAAAATGCTTACTTTTTAAAAAAAGTAAAGAAAAAAGGATTTGCAAACACCGATTTTCTTCATTTCATGTAACTTTTCCATTTATGCTAGAGTTCACGGAGTTTTTGGAGGCAGATGAAGGAGTTTCTCTGATGATTTGGCAATGGAGCAGGGAAGATATCAGTACCAATAATATTTATTAGCTACATCTGCTGTAAGCGCTTTTTATAGACGACGTGAGTGCGAGACAGTCATTCCTGAAATTCCTCCTACCCTGAAGGGGACACAAACCTTGAGGAACTACTTGAAATGACGTCTGGTGTTTAAAGCTGACAAGATTCCCTTCTCTTGTCTTTCAGCTGTATGTGTAATAAAAAGCTCAGTGAGTAGCAGCAAGGAGCTATAGCCTACTACACATGTTCTGAATGAGCATTTCACATAGTTCCATCTGTCATTTATCCTGGACGATTACTTAAACTAGATTCTGAGTAATTTGCTCTTTCTGGCTAGATTATGTTTCCAAAATGCTGAACCCCTTGCCGGGAATAACCATATTCAGTCAGCCACAATGTTACACAAAGTTTACCTGTAAGTGCAACACAGAGCTCTCATGCTAACCCAGCATTTCTAGGAAAAAGAAAAGGCAAACAGAGCTTCCATCTAAGAAACCAAAGAAAAAGAAACTTTGTAATATCTGTGTTGAAACCATCTACTGTATTTACTGGGGAAAAAGTATCACCAGTAAACAAATGCTAGTTTCTTCTTGAGGTTCTTTGTTAGGAATCATAATAATATTTTGTGCAATTCTTTCTAATCAATCTATTTTTTGATTTCAGGCAAGCTATTTTCTCATCTGTTTATGTTTGTCCATTAACATAAACAGCCAAAGACTCTCAAGCACCAACCTTTTACTACATTAGCTAAAAGCACAAAACGCATGCAGCTTAACTCACCCCGTCTGTCCACATGTATCAAAGTGCCTAGAAGGAATGTTAGTTAGATTTTATTTAATCACTGAAGTCATATAGCAAGAGTGAATTCAAGGAAAAGGTGACAGATCAGATGAACAATAGATAGTTAAATTTTAACCTTGACCTCTAAGATTACATTTGACATCATGTTGTTTTAGTATCAATGAAGACACCTGCACAAAGAATCTCCATGCACAAAGAGAAGGGAATAAATGTAAATATTTTCAAAGCCAGGAACTCAAGGATAAAAATATTTCATCTTCAAAAAGCTGGAAAGGATACCATGTATTTGAAGTTGTAAAACAAATGCACATACATAAGTAATATTTAAGGGTATAATTAATTATAACATCATGGTCCTAGAGCTTCCACACTCTCTACAGCACATTCTATTTTAGGCACATAACATGACAACGTATGTATGTCACTAATGCTGAGAATGATGTTTGTGATATATTTAATATCCCAGTTATTGATTTAGACTGATGGATACCTGATACATACAGTATTTCCATAACACAGTGAAATACAGAATTAAACAAGAGGTAGCTAAGGTTACCCTCACTGGCCACACAAGCGAACAATTTTAGAAATCCTGACGCGTATTGAAGGAAAAGAAAAAAGACTGGGATAGGCTGAGCTAGCCATCTAATTGCAGGGGAGATGCATATTTATCGGTGCTTAAAAAATGAAGGAATGCTGTATAAAAATGTTTTGAGCACACACTGTTTTCAGAATATTTTGAGACTCATACCCAAAAGTCATTCATTGAAGATGAATTTGGAGGCAACAATGTTTCAAGTCATTTAAACTCAGAACCAACCAATTGCAGTACTTCAGTCTATTTCTAGATACACAGTAGAGGAAAAAAATTAATAGGAATATATTCACATGACAACCTGAGTGAGAAGGCACATGCATAAGTTATGTTAAACTGTCTCTTTCATAGCCATAGACCACAGGTATCTGAACCCTTTAATAAAAAAATGACTACCCATTTCCTGTTCAGTAACAGGCAGTATTGAATGCATTCACCTATTGACTTGACTGCCTTGTCATGCTCCACGACAACTTTTTCTTTGGTAATATTTATTGAGATAGTAAATATAGCACTGGAATAGTAAAGATACAGTGGAAAATAACCCATGAAGCTGGCATAGGGATGGATGCTGCCACGTGCCAACAAGAGCACTGCCTGCAGCTTGCCACAGGTGAATAAGGAGCCTCTTCAGCGCTGGGCACTGCAGGAAAGGAACACCAGGGGTTCAAAGCACCTTGAATCCAACTGGAGAACAATAACCAGCAGCAAGGTAAGATGCAAAAAGACAGAAGGAGAACATTTTGAGGAAGCTCCCTTCTTTTAGGGATGCAGGACATTTCAAAACCCAAAGAAATAAACAAACAATCCTTGTTTAAAGATGCTTAAACCCACAAAAGCAACGATAATTTTTATTATTTTTATGTGACATTGTTCTACTACATAGATTTTAAGAATTAATAATGTGACCATGTGGCCAGGTTCACACAAACTGAATTCCACTGTGAGGCTTCTCTGAGGCCTGCGAGCCATCACTGAGCAGCTTGTTTGATGTGGATTACAAACATTTACATTTAGTTTCAAAAGCATGTTAAAATTATGATGGAGATTTATTTTATATATGCTTAATTTTACTTAGTGAGCATCCCAGTAAACATCTATGTGCATCTGCATTCTCAATTGTTCTCGAACAGAATAAAGACTTGAAGATAAACACTTCAAAATATTACTAAGGAGAAAAGAACCTATGTTGGGATTTTTGCTCCAACAAAAGCAGGCAACCTTTTTCTTCTGATGACAGGATAAACACAAGAATCTTCTTGTGTGTTTCTTAGACTACACATATCCTTTCTGGTTTTATTTGAGAACCACATTCCTCCCTCCAGGCGATTCTATACATCATTACAAATCCTTATGCAATTTTATCCCAGGTTCTATGTTTACCAAGACACCTCATCTTTACAGCAATGTTCATTCCTCAGCATGAACCAGGCAAAGATACCCTCACAAAAATTCCCATTCTAACACGATTCATCAGTGTCTCACAATTCAAAGCGCTGACATATAATTTTGTAGGAATCATTACTAATGTATAAAAAATACTTTTCTTTCCTGTTTGGTGACATGAAATCAATTCATGTATATTTTTATCTGACCAAAAATCCTTCACATGCACTTATTACACACAGCTTCCTAAATAACCCTGTCTATTAAAAAAAAAATCATAAACATTGTGAGTGAGAAAGTGTGGCCTACAAGCAATGTAAGCATAACTTATGTCACAAAGTGATCCTGGTTACTAATGATGTGCAAAAAACCAGTTAAAATCCCAGAGCTACACACTTCTTCCTTCCACTGCTCTGTAGAAATTAATTCAGATGATTTAAACAAAACTCTGTTTTAACCTGCATCCAACTGATTACAATTGTTTTGGAAGCACATACAGTTTACACATTCTTCCCAGAAATTAACAATCAAGCAAATATACACTAGACAGGTAACATGCTTATAGCAGACATTATTTTTAAAATTTTCTATTGATCTGGGTTGGAAAATTTACCTGAGGAAAAAAACATGCCCAAAATATTGGAACTTGCCTAAACCAACTATATTTCAGCACTTAATCACTTCGGAGACAAAAGTGATTAAGTGCCACCAAAAAACACAGGTAGGATTACAAAATTTTTAAAATCTTTTTTTATCAGCTTCCAAGTCTGGGAGTTCAGAGGCTTTCACTAAAGCCGTGACAAACTTAAGTTACATTTAATATATGCACTCTCCCTAGATTATCCTATGAGCTGTGATACTGAGTTCTGCATAGCCCTGGGATTTGTTTATATACCATTTTGCCTTTCCACAGAACCAAGAGAGTGCACCCTGAACAACCTAGTGTATGGAGAATCTTTTACTGTATTCTGGTTTCTTTAAACAGTGTAATCAATATTTCCAAAATAAATTTTTGTGTACACATAAATTTGGGTATACATATATACCTGGAAAACAAATCTAAGCTCTAGTTCTAATCACACAAAAGTTTTTTACTCCCAGTTTGTCAGAATAACAGTTTTCATATCGCGACACACAAAATCGTCACTCCCATGTGTGTGACATTGGGGATCACCACTCCCATGTAGTGTGACATACAAAGCCACCACTCCCATCTTTGCTTCTCTTAAGAATCACTGACACTCAAAATAGGATGAAACATTCAAAACAGTTTTAAGTGAAATAAACAAATTAATGCAGTCCAAAATAGAACCATTTCAATAAATGTATTTTAAATAAAATTCGAATTTCAGACACTTAAAAATATTTTACATATTATCAAAAATTGTTTGTTTATTGTTATAAGCACTGACTTAGTAGTTTCAGTATGATCAAACACAACATACTATTTGAGACCTCCAGGACACAAGTTGCATCACCTCTGATCCAGAATAATGGAAGAAGATTGCTGATGCAAGACAGTAGTAGTAGAAAAGGTAAGATAAAGAGAACCAATTAGACTACAATCACATAACAGAAAGTATTAACAAGAACAGAACCCAAAAAATGCTGTTAGTAAGTTATGTTTTCCTCTTTACCTCAGGTAAGCAGTATCAAATATTTAAGTACCAGCTAATGCTCCCAAACCCTAAAAAGAGAATGCTGAAATACAGTAATGTTTATCAGCAGACAAGACTTTGCACATATAAAGCTTCACATGTGCCAGTAACAACTTCAGTCAGTCTCATTTAGAAAACAGCGACTGAGACTCTGCACCAATTGTGACACGCTGCAGGGATCGCAACTTTTCAAGGGCAAATCAAATTATATTCTTTCTGAAGCTAGTGACCAAAACATGGCCATAAAAAACTCGTCAGGGGCAGGATATACTGCCTCTGGCAGCCTGCTGCTTCTCAGAATTTCCTTATCATTTGCGGTTTGCGCGTGTCCAAGATGGAACATACAGCCTGTTGGAAAGTTCCTAATTTAGTTGGAGTGGGCCACGTTACTATTGCACACTGCAAGCTCTGAGAGAATAAAGGCACAGGAGACAACACTCCGAGTCTGATCAAGGTTACAAACCATTGAGCTATTTAAATTCCACTACCAAAAAAGAAAAGCAGCCTGTATAATATCAATGCAGTGTGCAGTGCAGTGTGAACATTTTTGACCTGGCTGTGTTGGTTAGGATAATAGAAGAAACAGTTTTAGTGAATTCAACATAAATCCCCATTCTGAGTTACACTGGTAGAACAAAAGCCCTTACCCTCTTCCCATCTTTTTTTTCATCTCTTGATACAAGCCACTTAGCTTATTTTATTTAAAAAAATGAAAATTGACTTAGTTTTTTCCAACAAAGGCTATTACCTGGTTTGGGTATTCTCAGTGTAGCTTCACTGATAAATAACAAGTTCTAGATGGAACAAAACCTGGTTATCTATAAAGAAAAGGTTTCAAGAATATGATGTGCATTTTGTGATAATAATCTTTGGGGAGTTTTACAATCAACACTAAGGACTTACTCCAACAGTTATTAGACAGATGTTTCTAAACAGTCGGTCAGCAAATGAAGATAGAGAATGAAAACCACCTCGTAAGTCATGAAAGATTACATCTTAGGTATCACTACATTAATTAACACGTCGCATTATTACATTATTATTACATTAAATATAGAATATTTTATTACTGAGATGTTAACCACTTAATGTACGTTGTAAGAACAGGTAAGTGGCAGTAAAAATGGTGGCAAAAAATGTAGGCCAAAATTTTAAAAAACCCCTTGAACTGAAAATTCACTGTCAGAATAAATAAATATATTAAAATACAGTAACCAAACATATGCCACTACAAAATTAAACAGAAACTATCCAAACAACTCACAAGAAGAAAACAGATTATCTGACCCTGCAAGACCTCTTATTCTGCAAAGACTCATAGACAGGCTGGATTTCATTTAATCTGAGCAGAAGTCAGAAGTACCTCTAACCAATGAACAGGATTAAACCCACTCTAGCATGAAGAAAGAACAGGAATTAAAAACAGATTTAAGAAACTAGGTGCCAAAAATATCAGTCTTTGATTTTAGAATATTCAAAAGCTTTATAAGAAAAAGAAAAAATAAGTAAGTCCTAAATTTATAGAACTTTACCTTTGGCACGCTGTTTGCCAGATTCACTAGAAATTGTATGCCTGAAATTGCCTAGAACAAGGAAAAACTGAAAAATATCTGACTACTTTGACAAAGACTAGTTTTAGTGAGAAAAACGGAAAATCTAAATAGAGTTATCAACTTCAACTACTTAACCTAAACAATCAGGAAGTATTTACAGTGAAGTCTTTGTGCAACAAAGTTACTAATGGTAACTTAGGATGAGAATGAAAATTAGTCAGTGGCTGGAACCATGCTTACAACAGAGTCACACACAGACATGACACTGGTCTTAATGACAGAACTTTTTAAGCATAATGTAATGCTGCTGAAAAGTATAATATCTTATTATATTAGTTCTTTACAGCATGCAGATACATTGCCACTTCATCAGCTTCACTTTGTCAGATATTTTAAATAATTATGCAATTTTGCAGTAGTTCAACAGTCAAGACTATATTACCAAGGAAAATTGGGAAGCACTGTAGCATAATCTCAAGAGCAACCAGTAAGCCTTGCTGATGACACAGAAGAATAAACGCTTCTACTACATATTCCTTTATAACAAAGATAATGAAAATTACGGTTTAATTTCAAATACTTGCCTTAACCTGTAATATTTCACATACCATGCTGCCAACATTCCCACTACACAGTATACTGTAGCAGGAACAAACAGTTCAATACTGTTTGCCAGCACAAGCTCAAGCAAGGCTGGCTAAGATTAGTTACAATGAAAAGGAATAATAACAGAAAATAAGCTTATCCACTATGAGAATGTATAAAGAATTTTCATTTCTCAGCATTCCACAATCTCTGAACTGAGAAAAAGATGGCTTCAAAACATGTAATAAAGGTGACTAATTGTTTTAACACTGTTTCACTTTGGACTATTTTCTATCCATCAGAAGCCATCGAAACTGCTTAAAAGACTTGCAGCATGCCTCTTTGGCTCTATCACTGTTGCTGATAGCTTTCACAATCCACTTGCAGCATTATGCTCTGCATGGTCATTTCTTAGGTAGTTTTAAAAAGTTCAGTACATTACCTGCAGCAATATGGAGTACAATACGTATAGAGAATTAGCTTCTCCAGCAATATTTTTACTGGAAAACTGAAAAGTTCAAATTGAATAAACATTTGAAGAGTCCAGCAATTTACAGTCTCCAAAACCAAATCAGTTAAACAAGTCCTAGACTTTTGGACTGCCTCCTAAGAATTATTAAAAGCGTCCCATAGGACTGTCCATGCATTACATGGAAGCTACTTCACGAGAACACATCAGCACCAGAGTGAGACCCTTTCACTCAAAATCCTTTAAAAGTGATTACTTCCCACATTTAACACTTTTTATATATACATACCTACATACACATCTCCTTAAGCGAGAGTTCCATGCATAAATGAAATTGCTCTCAATGACAAGACTTTTAAAACATAATGCAATGCTGCTTAAAAACTTCACATAATTAAATATAAGAACAACAAGGAAATATGTTTTCAGTAGGATATCTGCTGTGTAATGGATACTTTCCTCACTAGGAGATGGATACAGAAGTTTAACACGTGCTGTCCAAGGAACCAGGACTACTAGATAATCTATTTAGAAAACCGCTTATCTAATAAAAATTGAGTTTTCTAAGAAGATGTAGCTTAGCTATTTTCCACAATGAAGACTACAATATTAAAAAAAAGAAAGTATTAGAAAAGCAATTATTTTTTTGACTCAGGAATAAAGGTTGTCCTCAAGAATAAAGGCTGCTATTTATCTGCTTGTAGTTCAGCCTGTTTAATCACTGTTAAGAGATTAGACATCAAAGCATACAAAATGTTGAATGCTTCAAAAAATACTTAGACATAAGTAGATGAATGGCACTGCAAGCATAGACTGACCTCTTCCCCCATAACACCTAAACCCTCTGGCCTACAAAGCGTTCAGGTCTTCCAGCTTTGAAATAACAAACCAAGTCTAATTGACAGTAACTTCTTATCTGAAGGAGGAACAGGAAAAAGCTCACTGCCTCCACGAAAAGGATAAAGTTGGGAAACCGTGTACAAAGATTATTTTATAAACAATAATGACCTGTCCTCGAGCACCCTTCTGGGTGTGCCCTGATGCTCCAAGGCAAGCCACATTTTACCATCCAAGGCACACATTTCAGGCATAGTAAGAGGAAATCATTCTGTGTGATGCATTTCAGACGCACTATGAACTACAAAAGTACTACTTCCGTGAAATATATATATATTTTTTTTTTTTTAAGAGAAAAAAGCGTGCATGTCTGTCTAACAGCACCTGACGTGCAGACCGGCCTTGGTGGAAGTTTCCCCTGAAAGTGACCAGCAAAATGCGGAGCGCACTACAGGCCGTGTGTCTGTGCAAACCACACAGGTCCATCGTTCTGCCCGACCAGGGCTGTCAAGGGGAGAAGGGAAACGCTCCGTGCTAAGGCAAATCCTGCCTTCTCCCGCGGCGGAAAACGCCGGAGTCCCGGTCGGTGAGGCGAGGCTGCTCAGCCTAAGTGACACGCTGCTGATGCCAAGGGGCCGGGGACCCGCACTACCTGCCAGACCAGCGGGGCTCCCGCAGCCAAATGCCGCCTAAAGACGGGGTCTGACCACCGCGGACCCCGACCCGTCCTCGGGCCGCCGACAGCCGCCCCCGCGCCCCGGCTCCCCGCGCGCCCGCCCAGCCCTGCCCGCCGTCGGGAGCGGGGATGCTGCTGCCTTACCTGAGCCAGGACCGTCGGGAACACGCTCGCCCGCCCGCTGTAACACGCCACCAGGCAGCCTCCCCCGACCAGAGCGGCGGCGGCGGCGGCGGCTCCCCATGCGGGCGGGCGGCGCTGGCTGCGCGGGGGCCGCATCCCGGCGAGCCGCCCCCGCAGCGGAGCTCGGGCGGCCGCCGCCACCGCCGCTCTCCACGCCGCCGACATCTTCCCGGAAAGCGCCGCGGCGGCCGCACATGCGCAATGCCAGGCTCGAGGCCGCGGGGCGGGGGCAGCTCCGGCCCGGTCCCGCCGGGATCGCGGTGGCCCCGCTCCGCCAGCGGGAGCGACGACTCCCGCACAACCGGAGGGGACGAGCTGGCAGAGAGGTAACCTGGAAGGAGGGTGTAGCCAGGCGGGGATTGGCTTCTTCTCCCAGGCAACAAGCGACAGGACGAGAGGATATAGTCTCAAGCTGTGCAGGGGAGGTTAGGTTGGGCATTAGGAGGAATTTCTTCACAGTAAGTAAGGGTGGTTAGACATTGGAATGGGCTGCTCAGAGATGTGGTGGAGTCAGCGTCCCTGGACGTGTTTAAGGAAAGACTAGACGTGGCACTCACGGCCGTGCTCTGGCTGACATGGCAGTATTGGGCCACAGGTTGGATCCCTCCGTCCCGAGCCAGGGAGTCCTCCAGGTGAGGACAGGAGGCACGAGCCCCTTCCAGGCTTCCGCTGGGAGACAGCCGGGTTCCCGGTGGGGAGGGAAAGCGGGCAGGGCAGGGCAGGCGGGGCCAGGTGTTGGGTTGTGTGAGGGGCGGGGGCACAGAAGGCCTGGCCTGTGCGGTAGGGAGTGAAAAGTGGTGATGCTTGCTGCGGTCCTGTGGCCCCAGGAGTGCCCCGGCCACCCCCGTGTGTCTGTCACAGAGCTCAGCTTCACCTCGTTCCCTGATGTGACTCTTCCTCCAGAGCTGACTCCCACTGTTGAGGAGCAATGGATCACGAGCGGGGTTCGAGGCCCTGCGAGGTACTGAGCAAGGCAAGGTTAGCTGAGCAAGGCAGGCTGGGTGAGCTTCCACAAGTGGGGCTGACTCGGCGCCGATGATTTCCAAGGCGTTGATGGTCCATATGGATGGGTTGCTCCTCAGTGTGTGATCCAGATCAGAAACAACAAAAGCATGAGCAAGTTTAGAATATCCTTTTCAAGGGCAGAGTAGAGTTTCTCATGAAATACAGATGTCAGAAGATGAGTTTACATAAATTGTCGTGGCAGAGGTGAGAAGCACAACAGAATGACTTAGTTGGCAGTAACACTTGTGCCAAAAGACTACTACTCACTGCGAATGCTTCAGAGTGCTGTTTTATTTTTTCCTCATTGCCATAGTTTTAACAAAGCTCTCTAGGTCTCGGTTGGTTACACTCAAACATTAGTTAGTTGATCACATTCAAAAATTGGGCCATCTGGAAAGTACTGATAAGGTCATATGGTGTAAAGCAGAGAGTAAGTTAAATGTCATTTGTATGTTGGCAGTACCAGTATCCATGTTATGACAATAGTTCACCTAGTGACTCCATGTGAATGTGGAGAAAAACTGCTGAGAGAGCAGATGCATGCAATTTTCTATTACTTTGGTCTTGGCTTGAAGGCCTTTAGAAAATACTCAGTCTGTTTTAGCAAAATGTGTCTTCCACCTCTTTCTGATATGGCAGCCAGTACTGTGTTGTCAACATTACAAATGCTCTGGTACAGGCCCTGAAACATGGAAATGCCTTTTTACCCACTGACAAAAGGTGATTATCCATCAGTGCCACCAAAATAATTTTAGTTCACTCTCCTTCCCTGATCTGAATTCAGAGTCATGGATTCAGTTTCATAGAGTGTAATTCCAGTCATTTAACTAATGGCATCTCAGAATTTATCCAGTTTTTTTGCAGCACATAGTGTTCACTGAGTGTCATTCTGTGACGTGTTTGAGACATCTTCAGGAATCTCAGGACCCAAGTCCTTAGCAGGATATAAACCCCTCAGAAACACCTTCTCTGGGGAGCACAAATGACTGCTCATTGCAAAATCACACAGGAGTGCTACATGCAGGGTGAATGGTTTCCATCTCTACATGCTAATGTACATTGCAAAAGCTTTTTCCTATTCCCAGAGACCTAGGAGCTAACTCATATGGGAAAAGCCTTTTTTATCCCAATATAGAACATAGGAGCAAAATCTGTCAATTGTTATACTCAAACACACTACAAAATCCCATTTCTTCTGTAAAACTTGCAGGAAATTCCTATGGCCTATTTCTGTTTCCCTTTAGACAGACAAAATATTTTCCATCCCAATCTTATAGTTTGACACACAGTATTTGTACAAACACCTTAAAAGTACTTTGCTTTCTGTGTAAGGCAATAGCAAGCAATTCATGAGTGCCGGCAACATCTTAGAAACATCTTGTAAAGGATGGCTGAGAGATTTGATTTCTGAATGCCAGATCCCTTGATACATACGACCACAGTGCAGGCAAGGAGGTTTGATTCATAGTTCTGACGAGCATTCTCAGTTTTTCTTTAAGTAAAAACAAATAAGTAGGTCATTTGTCTTTCCTCAGATGACATTCCTGCCTGGAACAGATACAGCTGCAGTGTGAATGGAGAGCTCTCCTCATATGGCTGCAGGCACGCAATGCTGATGGGCGAGTTAAGTGTCCTTAGCCACCCCTTCTCTCTCTGCAGTAAATTCACCTCGTGAGCGCAGGGTCCCGGAATTCGAAGCTGCTGCTGCTGCGCTGGTGCTGCTCACAGCTGTGCCACTGTCACTGTGCCGGTACAGCTGTGAGGGCTAGAACACACGCCTTAAACAGCTAGAAAACCCTTGGTGGGTCAGACACGGTCCTGGTGCACCCCATGGAGTATCACTGCAGGGTGGTTTATGGCAGAAAGCAGAGATCTCTGTGGTCTGTAGAAATGACGCTGACAGTCTGATAAATAGAATATGAGTTTCACCGGAGAAATTGAGTTATGTGGTGACAAATGTCATCAGCTACTGTATGCTGCAGCACTATAATATTACCTCCCTTTGCCATCCTGGTCAGTTTGCTCTTCCTTGCTCTTGTAAGCAGACATCATTACATTTAGCAAGATGTCATACCTGCTTTTTAAAAAAATCCTTTCTGTGTGGTGACATCAGACTTTGTACTGGAGGTGTTTGCATTGCTAAAAATTTGAAAAAGCAAATGAAAATACTAATAAAATGTTTTCTGAAATGTTTAAAATGTAATTTTTCTTTAAGATTCAGTGTCCCACTGAATAGTTATGTAACAATGCTTAAATGCAGTCTTTTCTTAGTCTTTCATTAGGCATAATGAAGATAATGTAAAGTCACATCAAAAGACAAAAACATACTACCATGAAACAAAACCCTTGTGAGTCCTGTCATCCTTAGGAAATCATGTTTGGCAGAAACTTATTTCTTTTAAGTTTTATTACAAAGTTAAAAAAATTAAAAATGCCATGTAAACATACATCTCCTCCTGCCTGAAGGTCCACTTCCACGTTTCAGTGTCTTTTAAGAGTGTTAGGACAAGTTCCAAGAGGGATTCACTCTCTACTAGAACTCCAATCCCCTCAAGAGCATTAGGCTTAGTGCCAGCATTCATTTACTCTTGGAACAGCTTAAATTAACTCCTGTTACATTCTGTCTAAACCCTTTCTTACAGAGTAAGAGTTGAGAGCTGGATTCAGTCAGTTAGTCTGAAGGCCACCCATCATGCTTGTCTGTCTTCCAGGACTTCAAATGCTGCATAAACTGGATTGGGGAAGGCAGTGATCAGCTGCTTGTGAGTTGAGGGGGGAAGCTGGCAAGCCATCTTTTGTATACATGTCCCCATTTCAGGAGAAATAGTGTGGGGGTTGGTCTGACTTATTTAACATAAGTACATATGACAGTAAGCTCCAGCCAAATGTGAGATTTTGGTAGGCTGTGCAGTGTGCTAACAGTATTTTGATACTTTCCTGGCAGAGCTGTACAGACCAGCTAATTTAAAGACAACAGATACCACTGCTTGGTTTTGTGTCAAGACCTGGATTGTAAGATTATATTTTGCCCAACATCAGACAAAAGATTGAAATGGAAGGTCTCACAAAGCCAGACCTTCTTTAGCCCCTTCAAACTTATATGGTCTCTTAAGAATATCACTTCTGTTTTGCTTTAGCAATCTGTTTGCCTATGATTACAAGGCAAACACTCTGAAGCAGGTAAGGATGTAAGCACAGGGTAGACAAGTTTTCCAAAAAATGGCGACACAAAATGTTCTTAGCACACTTAGAAAAGTACAGGGTAATTGGACAGAGCTGGACAGTCATTAAAGTTGGCCAGCCAGTACCTTGGTGTCTATCCAGAGGCTCAAAAGTCCTGTACCAGGGTCTTCATAGTGAAGGCTAGAAGTCGACTTCAGGGATTTCCAAAGCTGCTTTGTATGTCTGTTATTCATAGAATAGTTAGAACCTTTCAAGGTCATCTAGTCCACCTTCCTCCTATGAGCAGAAGCATCTTCAGCTAGGTCAGGTTCCTCAGAGCCCTGTTCAACCTTGACCATTTTCACAATTCTAACCATCCCTCCTCCACAAGAAAAAAACCAAACCAAAACAAACAACAAATAGAGAAGAAATTAGTTTCAAGGAATCTGAATTACCTTCCTCCAATGAAGAATCTTTTAAGCTGTTAGTTTCCAAAAAGTCCAGTTGTTTTGCATGCTTTGGAGATGATGGGAATGGAACTAATTAGAGTCAACATTCATCCATTAGTAAAACTGAAAATAAATATGAGCATTTTGTGGCTATATAACATTATTCAGCTCATAAATAAGAGTTCACAGCAATCTTTGCAGTTAGGAGCTACACTGTAAATATAGCTTATCTTCAAATATTTTCAACTTGCTAAAGTTACTTGAAAGCTTATCATGATAGAGTCCATTTAAAAGGAAAAGAATTAAAATTTATCTAAGATATGTGTCCCCAAATACCTCTCATAGCATTCATTTATATTGACCTTTCTAACACACTGTCTTCCCACACTCTTTGTATGTAGTTAGCTGAAAAACATTGCTGGTGTATGTAACAAGTTCCCTTAAACTTCAGAATTACTTTCTCAAGGTTAAGTTGAAAATCAGAGAAAAAAAGTTGAAAGCAAATTTCTTACTGTAAAAAAAACCTTGAGAATGGAAGATAAGAGTAATGGAATTGGAAAGATTTTAAAATACGGTTTCTAAGTTGGCAGTGACCTTTCTGTGATAAATATTTGATTTATTACAGAAATGGTACACAGACTGTTTAAACACTAATATGAATACAAATGGCAGACCAAAACTGATACTCTTTTGTGAAGGAATATCCATTTTTTAAATTTGAAAAGTATATTTGCTATTACTTTCCAAGTAAAGCTATAGGTCTCAATTCTGTGACGAGTTTCATATATTACGCCTAATTTTAAGCATTTTGAAAGATTCTGTGGTCTGAAGGAAGACTACTTCGACTGCATAAAATTAACTGTATACATAAATCTTTGAAGACTAGGGACTTTCTTGCTATTAGATGAGAACTGTTGTACAACTGCTGTTTTATATTTTAATGATAAGATCCCATGGCACTTTTGCAACAATAATAGAGGTCTCCTGTCACCCTGATTTTCAGCCTTCTAATCTTGTTTACATATTTCTACTGGAGTTTCTCATGCATGTGACATAAACAAAAGTAGATTGTTTTCATTTCTCTCTATGATGGACTGCTGGTTTGACCACTGGGGTCAGAGGGGTGTTCCTCTCGTCCCCCAACCCTTGATCAAATTCCGAATCCTATTTAAACCCCAAATCATAATAAACTTCCCTTCTTTCGCTCCTCACTTCAACCTAATGTGAGCGTCGTTCTTTTGTGTCGTGAACAGCGACAGTCCCCTAAAAATGTTTTAAGTAATGGAATTACATTATGTGTTTTAGTGGTTATATTTTCCTCGTGTCCAGGTGAGTAAATTATCCTTCATTTTTCTTCCCCTTGCAAACATTCTTCTGCAGTGCTGCTAGCACTGATTAAAAAGAGTCCTATATCTAAGTGAAATCCTATTATTCTGACCTTTAACCTGTATTTTTATATACAAATATATGCACATTTATTTATGTATTTTGCCTATAACATATTAATCATAGGATTTCCTGAAATCTTATTACCAGTGCTTCCTATGTAAATATAGAATCGTGTTGCTGGGACCTTGCTGTATTTCAGGGAGTGTTTCTTCTTTTCTTTCATTCTCTGAAATCAGTGTGAACATTGCAATCAATTTTAATTATACCAGTATTTCACCCTAAGTTTTATAGGAAGAGTTGGCAGCAATAACTATAGTTAAGATTGCCTAAGACTTTCTGCTGTATAGATTCTGTACTTAAAAACAGAGAGGGATAGAAATTGTACATAAGAGTACAATAAAACATGTCAAGATTAGCAAAGTTAATTTTATCTGTGTTACTTGAAAAACCAGAAGGATTTATTAGGGACTCTGACTTTATATTTTTAAATGCAATGTGACTGGGACTGATATAATTTAAAATAATTATTATTATGTAGTTCAAAAAATACTATAAAGATGGCAAGGCATTACTTCACAGTATTACCAAAGAAACAATTATAGAATTATCAGTATTGTAACCTGTAAAATATTTTTAAAATATATGTTTTCTGGAAATGTTGAAGTAGAAGCAGCATCGTATATTTATTTCTTGTTTCTTTTCCCAGACCGCAGTTTAAAGCAACTATTAATAACATATTGCACTGCTATTGTGATTTATTAATGAAAGTTACTTTAATTATCACATACTTAATACTACTGAAGACAGTGAAGTATATATAATTATTTCTGTGAAAAAGAAAGGAATAATAAAACTCTAAATTACTGTTTTCTGTAATGTATTCCATTATTTCAAACAGTGTTTTCTTCTTTTGCTCAGAATACTATTTATGAGCTATGATTGCACCTATTTCTGTATAAGCACCGATTTTTGTATAAGCGGGGGAAGGCATGATTATTTTCCATATATGTGTTTAGTTGTTTAGTATTACCTAGCCTAATAGAATGAGTGTGGGGTAGACACATAGCTTCACTATAAAAGATTCTGCCATCCTTTCATTAAAAAGTTGGAAGTCCTAATATGCAGTTCCTTGTAGTCAGCAGAATCTCTTTCCATGGGTGTCTACATTTGGGACTTGCAGAGCTGAAAAACAGCTTTACCACTTGTGTGCATATTGTCGATAGTCTTGGTGTATTTGCTGGTGAGGGATCCTCCGTCTGTAGCTGCGTCAAAAGGGACTGTTGGATCCACTCACAAAGGCACAGTAATAATGGCACTAATAAAAATCCCTGACAAAGCTATGGATAAAGTTGACAGTCCCCATTTGGCACTAGTCAGGCAGGAGCTGTTTTGCTGAGTACACCCAGAGAGGTTTTCCAAGCCGTTACATAACCTTTTTCTAGAGAAGTGAAAGGTCTTGGGGGAACTTGAGGGAGCTGGTGTTCTGGAATATCTGAGTTGCATATGTCCAAGAAGGCATAAGCTATACCAAGACCAAAAAGTTAAGATACACAGACTGTCTCATGTCCACAAGGCTTAGGGAATCTCCTGCTCATGTGGCATTTATATTGTTTATGGGTCTCATGTTCCGGCAGCTTAGGTGTAGACTCTTTATGGCTGGTCTATAATAGAGAAATTTAGTTGAAGTTGTCCGGAGGATCCGCAGCAAATCAGCTGTAACTTAGTTTCTGAGGAACAGATTAGACTGGTGGGACTAAAGCATGCACAAGGAAGTTTGTGTAGAAGGGCAGAGGTGTGTAAGACATGGGTAAGGTTCATCCCACCAAAAATAAATGTCTACATATAGGTGTTTCTATCTGAATTTATCACCTTAGGCTCTTGTTAATGGGATAAGTGTTCATCTCTGGCATGATTTGTCTCATCCCAAGATAAATGTTAAAGTGGTTCAGTTGAATCTCAAGCAAAAAAATATGAATCTTTCTGACTCTAAGGGGAACAGAGATAATTTTTGTGCAGCTGTAAATGTCTACACTGTAAACTGCTTTTCTGTATTGTGTCTAGTTGCTGCAGAAATTCTTGGAAAGAGACTCTTGCAGATCTACATATCAAACTTGCTGGGCACATATGCTGTCAGAGTTGGCAAAAAAGGGGATAGACAGAGTTTGATTATGGGGTGCCATCCTGATGACAGATGAAAGCAGGGATGTGTTATTTCAAGGTGTAAATGGGGGAAGAATGTTGCATGGGGGAAGTTGTGATGTCCTCACTTCCTCCCTGCGTATTAACTTGTCACTAGGCTTATGAACATCTGTATTTGGGAGCACTGGAATTTATGTCCTTTTTGTGTCTTGACTTACATGAAAAATAGATATGTCCTCTGTCAGTTCAGACATTGCTGCTATCATCTGCTGCAGAGAGAGTTTGGAGAGAGCTCACAAAGGTAGATGATGCAGTGTTCCAGAGGGCACCTGCCGACTGTGGTAGTTGAAGGCATTTAGGAGTGCTTAGCATACCATGCTAGATTGCCCCTGAGCTTAGGTGGGTGGAGGTCTGTGAGAAGGGAGAGGGTGACAAATGACAGCAAGCTATTTATTGTTCTCCACAGCAGCAAGAGAAACTGCCACTGTCACTCAGAGGACATTAAGTCAGTCAGGAGCCTCCCACTCCATAAGCCCTGAGAAGTTCCAGGAAGTTGACGCCAGTGAAGCACTGAGGACCAGAAGAGCCTGTGGGTAACCTGCTGGAAACCAGGGACTATCCATGGTGTGACCTTACTGCAAATCTACCCATGACAGTGGTCTGTCAGTGCTGATAACATCTCAGCACCCAAAGAGCCCACTGCTCTTGTCAGACCTGGATGGATGAAGTGGAAGGCAAGTTTGAGGAATAAGTATATTGCATTATTTTATTGAATAAATTGTAGGCTACCTGTTTTTGTTACAGATTAAGTGGGATCTAAATGACTTAACACCCATGGAATCCCTTTTGTCTTCTTCTCCTTTCAGTGTACTCTCCCACTCAATCTCTTTTTATATAATCTCTGTTTTATTATATGTAATACTGGTACATTCAGCAGCTAGGTTTACTTGCTGATTGCCAGAAACTCAGCTGCCCTTGGTAGTTGGGATGGTACCAGAATCCCTGCAGAGAGAGCAACAGAGGACTCTGCTGCTCTGAAAGGTCAGGGTACCTCATCAAGAACTAGGTATTACAGCATCCATGGAGGGTCGCTAGAGGTTGATTACCTTCTTTTTTTGTACCATGGAACACATTAGATTGGAATGACTTGTCTAAGGTCTTAAAACAAGGCAGTGACAGAGCTGGAAATAATCCCCAAAGCTGGCGCTATTTGTAACACATTTTCTGCAAATACTGCTTTGTTTGGACAGTTTTTTGTTGGTTATTGCAAATTTTAAAAAATAAAATTAAAATTTCTGCATTACCAAACTTTTGGCATCCACATCTGATTTTAAATCCAAGGATGTCTGTCAGACTGATGCTACTACTCATCAGTTTCTTACATCCATCTTACATCTAGTTTTTAAATTTTCCACTGATTATAATTTGTTGTAACTTACATTCTGAAGAAATAGGACAGACTATGGTCCAATAAAAGGAAGTAACAAGAAGATGTAAGAAAAAATGTCTAAAGCATGGTGGGAGCCACTACTATTAAATTTATTAATGCCTTTTTAGTGCACCTCATTCTAATTCCTTTGTATATAATGATACAAGTTTAAAATTCCTTATATTCCCTAAGACTGAGACAATCTCTAAGATTTTAAGATGCTTGAAGTAACTAGCAAAACTATTCCAGACTTCATTCCAGAACTTACCTTTTGTACTTCTACTTGATGGCCTGAAATTTAGTCTGCCTTATTCATCATCTTCATCCCCTACCCTTAGAAACCACTTGGCCAGAACAACAGTGAATGTTCTACCAAAGTGGGTTTAGACATTAAAGTCATGTGTCCTGCCTTCTCCTGTGCATCCTGGAGTTACAGTACTGATACTGTACAAAACACAACTCTATTGTCACAGAGGTAATAAATAATACTGTGTATTAGGCTTGTGAATACAAAGTGAGCATTTATACTGTCCTCTAGCAAATCAGAGAATGGTAAGATGTTTACTCACAAAAGGTGTCTTGTCTCGTTTCTCCATGCCTGATCTTACATCAGCAGTTATGAAAGTAAAAATTACTGCTGCGGTTTTACACAAAAAGAGAAATTCTGCAAGAGGAAATTTAATGGAATTTTGACCACTTTGTAGTTGTCAGTATCTGCCACGTTTCCCCCACCACTCAAATGATTTTAAATTATAAGTACTTTGGCAAAGCTGTTAGCATTATTTTCTCAGCTCACCCAAAGTTTTTGCAAGACTTATTATCTATGATGAATCACATCTTTTATTCATATAGTTATAAATGCATTAAGGCTATCAGGTATAATTTGCTGCTTTTTCTCCTTTAGTTTCAGCATGGTTTCTGAAAATAAGCTAATTTAATAACTAGGGAATCTAAGTTATAATCAAATTTATTATATTTACCAGACTTGAATTTCAGATGGGATAACATTAAAAATGTGCTCAAAGAGGAAAGAGCAGAATTGCTGGTGGGCATTGAATTAGCAGCCTGAAAAAAAATCCAAGAATGTTGTGATTGAGAGTGTTACGATGATGAGAGGAGGAAGAAGAATTCTGTTTGTCTTTATCTGTAGCTTTTACACGTTGCAAACTGAAAGGAAGGTTAGAACCCCAGGCCAAAGCTTCGATTCAGGGGGAGGAGTGTTCTTCAATTTTTCAGTGTGCCTTTATAACGTAGCACTGCAACTCTGCCTACAAATCTCTAAATTTCTGCTAGGACGGACATGCTGCTGTTCATGTGCATGTATGAGCACTTGCCACTGTACACTGTGTACCAGATATAATCCCATGAGTTCTACATCCACTGAATTTCTGAATTTTTGCTGAATTCTGGATGAGATTTGTACTTGGAAGACTTCTGGATCAAGGTTTTATGTCAGGAAGTGCTGAATAAAAGGGCTGTTCAAAACCAATCCAACAGAAACCCAAAACATGAAGTCTTTTCCTTTTCTTGAAGCTCATGTTAGTCTCCTCTGAGTCTTGGTCTCCCAACCCTCTTAACCAAGTTTGTGACACATTGTGTTTTATTTATCGATATATGTTAAGACAGCCTGTTATTTTGGGATTACTTTAGTTGTGTTTGTATTGTGGAGATTTTTAATTCCCAAAGGTGCTGCCTTTTGTCTTTGTGTACGCAATTTAAAAAGAAGCAGAGTTGTTGTTTTTCCCAGGGACTTCTACAGGCTTTCAGATATTTAAATTATGAAGTTATGTTTCTTTTTGATTCATCATCTGTTAAAGACTGCTGGCTGTACTAAAACCGGCAAAAGAGTTAAACAAGGATAAAAAAGAAGTGTACCAGAGAACCAATATATCATAGAGTATTCCTCTCCTGAAGGTACTTTGCCACTTAGAAATCACTGAGAATAATGGTCACACAAATACAAAGAAAGACAATTTAAAAAAATGACTGAAATTTTGCTTAATATTGAAAAGCTTAATTAAAGGAAGAGCTTGAGATTTCAGCATTTCTAGTGAATCCCTTTGTGCAAAGGGGATTGTCTCTTTGTGGATGTGGTACATCATTGACAGGATACAATAAGTCAGCTTTTCATCTGGCTCTGCTGTAGCTCTGGCCCTTCTCAGCTGAGGATGCTCATGTCACGAGTAGGAGGAGGAGAATATTTGCCCCTGGCATTTCAGAAGATGTCTGTGCTACAATGCAGAGCTCTTGATGCTGAACGTGGTTTTGACAAAGAGATTATGGCACGGGGGCAATAGCTGGTATGAAGATACAGGGTCTCACTCTAGAATTCTATATTCTTTTAGTCTCTGTTTTACAGACATAGTTCTTTGAGGAATCTCACAGTTTGAGGATGACAAATTGAATTTAAAAAGTTGAAGAGGATCTTATTGTTACAGCAGAAGAACTAAATGAACTTTCAGTAGAAAGGTAGGAACACGATGAAATGTCATAATACCCACTGCAAAGTCTTTGAGTATTATTCTTCAGAGCAAAATGCTAGAATTTTGTACTAAATGCACTGTGATTCAGAGCTTGAGGACACAGTATATGAGTAAGTATTTCTTGCTTTAGTCATCAAACAGCCACATTAAAGCATGACTAAGAAGAAAGGCAAGGCAGCAGTGAAATGTGGAGCTGATGAGATAGCTCCATACTGAGAGCAGAGCTGGAGATGAGATCCAAGATGATTGAATTGAGTTGATTGCACCTTGCTCAAAAAGTAAAGAAGCAGGGAAGGAAGGGTAAGAACCTTTCAATAATTATAAGCAATCAGAGGGAGAAAACAAACCCCAGAAGACAAGACGTAAAAACAGCTCACATGACGCTGTAATCTCAGAGCTTATGCTGTCAGCAAAAAGGTTGGATGAGTTTCTGCAGACTCAACAGTAATTGCCATGCAGCAGCAGTCAGTGCCATTGAAATGCTGGAACTGATGGGAACCAGCTAGGCTGTCGTGGCTGGGAGCAGACGTCCTCCAAAGAGCATGAGACAGCATTCTGCAGCGTGAGAAATCCTTGCCTGTCAGTCTGAACTGGTGGTTGGTTGGCGGACTGGCACCTGTATCTCTCATGAGATAGGAATTTTGCCTTTTCCTTTTTTAGTGTCTGTAGTTACCCAGTTTGGTTCTCAGTGAAGATGGAACAGTCTTCTTTTTTGTAAATGCAGCCTAATGGATATTAATTTTCAGCAGTTATATGTATTCTAAATGTCAGCATTAGGAGGAGCAAGGGTGCCTGCATTTGTGAATATACTAAAGAAGGAGTACAATGTCAGGAGCTTTTCCTCTCCAGCTCAGCGTGAATTAATGTTTTGTAATGTTCTGGGCATAATTGACCTTGAGTTGAGCTGTTTATATTCCCCCTTGGAGAAAGGCTGCTTAAGGTCATGCAGTTCTGTACCATCAAGCAGTTGAAACTGGAACCACTTGTGTGAATCTTGCCTCAGGAGGTTTTAGGTTGCTACTGAATATTTTTGGCCATTGGGCAGAAGTAGGATTTGCATTTGCAGCCTCACAAAGGTGGCTGAAGTCTTGAGGGTCAAAGCAGCCGCAGTTGGCCCTAAGTCCCTGAACACACAATAGCTGCGAGCTCTATGCCTGTGCTGCTCACCTAAAAAGTGTAGGGGAGGAGTTAGACTACTCTGTGTTTAATGGGAAAAGGAGTAAAGACTGTGATCTCTGTTCTTAAATGCTGTTTAAAGTAAAAACTACGTATTTTTACCTTCTACTGGGGAATAGCTTATCTAAGGACTACTCTTGAAAGGAATTGCTAGGAAGACCAGTTACAGGCAAAATTTAGTGTTGAACTTTGATTGTTCTTTGTCTCATGCTGTATATTGCATGCTGTCGTGTTGCCTGCACTAGCTTTTCTTCTCAGTTTGCTTAAGAATCACGTGAATAAAAAGGCACCATGAATTAAAAAGTGCTATGCTTATTAGCCTTCTTGGAAGCTCATGTCTGTTCTCCATAGCCTGGCAGGATTTACCCCTGTGACTACCCAAATACTCTAAAGCAAAGATCATAGCTGTATATGAAATAGGAAATCTGTAGTGATTAGCCTGGGTTGACATAATTTTCAGAAGGGCTGAGGAGGTATGAAGTGGTGTAAAGTGAGTATTTTAAATTTTCATATGAAAAGTGTGCCACAAATTAATGGAAGTGAAGTGTGATCTCACTACAAGAGATGTAGTGGTGAGGCCAGGGATTTTAAACAGTGGGAGCTTAACCTCAGGCACTGAAATTGTCCTTACTTAGGACATACATAATTAAATAGTTAAAGACATTGAGGAGTCACAACAACCCCATGCAACACTGCAGACTTGGGGCAGAGTGCCTGGAAAGCTGCCTGGTGGAAAAGGACCTGGAGGTGCTGGTTGACAGCAGCTGAACATGATCCAGGGTGTGCCCATTGGCCCAAGAAGGCCGATGGCATCCTGGCCTGGGTCAGCCATGGTGTGGCCAGCAGGACCAGGGCAGTGACCGTCCCCCTGGACTGGGCACTGCTGAGGCCACATCTCAAATCCTGTGTTCAGTTCTGGGCCCCTCCCTGCAGGAAAGACATTGAGGGGCTGGAGCGTGTCCAGAGAAGGGCAACGGAGCTGGGGAAGGGTCTGGGGCACAAGTGCTGTGAGGAGCGGCTGAGGGAGCTGGGAATGTTTATCCTGGAGAAAAGGAGGCTTGGGGAGAACCTTATCCCTCCCTACAACTGCCTGAAAGGAGGCTGTAGTCATGTGGGGTGCAGCCTCTTCTGCCAGGTAACAAGTGACAGGATGAAAGAGAATGGCCTCAAGTTGTTCCAGAGTAGGTTTAGACTGGATATTAGGAAAAATTTCTTCTTGGAAAGGGTTGTCAATCATTGGAACAGGCTGCCCCGGGAAATTGTGGAGTCATCATCCCTGGAGGTATTTAAAAGTCACGTAGATGTGGCGCTTAGGGACGTGGCTTAGTGGTGGTGGACATGGCAGTGCTGAGTTAATGGTTGGATTCAATGATCCTAGGGTTCTTTCCCAATCTAAACAATTCTATGATTCTATGAAGAGATCTTAATGAACCTAATTTTCTCCAATTCTGCAGTTCATTTACTGAACACTCACTTAAGACATCTTCAGAGGTTTTGAATGTAATTGGCCAAAAAGAGATGCCGATGAACAGTTCTGGGAATCTAAGCCTTTCAGTCTTAATTTAGGCTCTATTTTTTGAATATTTGCTCTTATAAATGCATAATTTAAAGTTATTTTAGTAATGGAAGTTTTTTTATTCTCTGTTCTTGAAGAGACTCCACTTGTAAAACATAGTTATTAAAAGGCTGACTTTTTTCAAAGCATATTACCAGTATAGTTATTTTTTGAGTGTGACATTTGTGTGTGTTATGAACAAGTGTTTGAGATCACTTAAAAAATCACTTAAAATTGCTTAAAAGTCCTACAGAATTATTTTTGCATTTCAAAAATGTTAAGAAATAAGCTTCATTCTCACTGTTCATAGACAACTCTAATGCCTCAACTTTTGAGTAGCACTGAAGCAGTTTCAAAGTGAATTTGAAGTGTTTCATAGACTCTGCACTATATAGAGTTTGCTTAAACCCAAGGAAAATGAAACAGAGGATAACCCCCAAGATTTGCTCTTTTCTGAATACTGTGCAAAGATGCTTTAAATGACTTGACAAAAAATTATGAAAGCAGCATATGACCTAAATTATAAATAAAATATAAGGACTACTGGACCAAAATCTGCATGCGGAAATAGTTTAGTGACAATCAAATCTACAGAGAGGACTATTCAAGAACATTTACTAAGCCCTCAGTCCTCACACTTTTACAGTCGTGAGTCACATATTTTGAGCACCTGGACTGCAAACAGTCTTTCCAGAAATTCACTGCATGACTCTGTAAATGTTTAAGCAGTTCTTGGATCTTTGACTCATCTCCCTGTGCTTGGTGTACCTGGGTTTTGCTTTCATCTGTCCTTCTATGGTGGTGACTTCCACAGCTTCCTAATTATGTAAGCTGTGACTGAGAATAGTCCACAAATTCAGAGTGTTTGCAGTGATGAGCTGTAAAAGGATTTTTTTACCTGAGGGAATGAAAGACTCGAATTTGCTTGTTTTGCATTTGTATCAATTGTCAAAGCTCCAGCGATGGAGTGGTGCTTCAGTAGCTTACCTAAGGTGGGAGTTTGCTCAATTTACTTTTGAAGAGCAGGGTTTGCAGTGTCATCACCATCACTCCACTGGAAGACACAACCAGAGAACATGTAATCTAGAGAAGGAAGCAATCTTACAAGCTTGGTATATCAGAGCTCTCCTTAGCAGCCCTCAGCAGAGCAGCAGAACTAGGTTCCCACATACAGAGCTGGAATGCTCAGATGATTACAGAAATACGAGGTATGAATTCCAGAAAGTTCAAGCAAATTCCTTCTGCTTGTTCGTATCAAGATTTATACAAATGGCATAACATGAGGCTTGGCAAGATAATTTTCCTTCAGTTTTGCCATGTGCCCCATTAAAAAAAGCAGGATACTTAATACTAGATGTCTGCCTGATGTCTCAACATTTGCATGCTTAGTTTTGTTGGCTGCAGTGCTACTGCAGTAAAGGCAAGGTAGTCACAGCCAATTTGTCCGTATCTGCAGAAGTGAGTTCTCAATGCTTAGCTGTGCTATAAAGTCTGTCCCTGAGAATCCCTGACAGTAATTGTCATTCTCCTCCTCAAACCTAGAGCAATATTTAAAGCAGAGGAAGCACAGGAACCTCCTGAACAGTTGGTTTCCCCGTTGCCTGTCAGTGATTTCACTGCAATGCCTAGAAAAAGCAAAGTAGTTCAGGTGGTATCTATTTCTGGCATGAAATCCTAGTTGTGGATTCCCAGTGCTGATGTGTTTTTCAGACCCTCTGATGAATTTCTAAGCTCTTGTGGAATAACAGCTTCTGGGAGGGGACTGAAATTCCTATGGTGGATTTCAGGTTTGCAGACTTTGATAAAATCTAAACAGCAGTGTGGGAAAGCTGTTTTTTGTCAAGAGCAGCTATGGAGGCAGAGAATTAAGTTCTTGTTAGTAGAGAGCTTTTCATCTCCTTGACAATTTTTTCTGAGAAATGAAGGGTGGCTGTCCTCTGTGGGGAATGGCTTAGTAATCTTTCAGTCCCTTTGCTCCTCACAGCTACTGACTTCTCCAGAGCTCCCCCTTTCCTCCCTGGACAAGAGGGAAGGGTCTCCAGTCTTGCTGTCAAAGCAGTAGGTTCAGGAGAAACAAGCAAGATTCTAGTCAGAGATACTTTTGTCTAGGCCAACCAAAAGGAAAACATTAGTATATATCCGGGATAGTTATTTAAAAGCAAATGGTTATATTATTTTCTGTTCCTTCACATTACTGAATCAGAGTGCAGTTACATACTGTTGAGTTATTGGTGAAATAGCAACAGAATGATTAAGAAAATCATCAGGCAAAACCCCGCAAAATATGTTAGTTATCAACAAAGTAATTGGATAGCATTTAAGCAAATGAAACAGACACAGGCATGCAAAGGATTATAATAACTGTAGCAGAGAGTGGAGGTTTCCAAGTGACTGCATTCCAAGTGACACAACTATATTCACTACCACCAAACAGAGGACTTTCTTATCACTACTACCCTACCTCAAGAAATCATGAGAGGGGACGGTCACCCCAGAGGTATCAGTGATTCCCCAAAAATGGGAAATTATAAGTGAGAGTAGGAAAACTGTAGGGAGGAAGAAAACCAATTCTGAATTCTGTTAGATGGCTAACAAGCTATATTTCATGAAAAGGATAACTTTTAAGCCTGTTGTGGTTCAGTGGTTACAACAGCAGTCAGAGTAAAAATGCAATATATAATACTGAAAATAATCTTTAAATTGGGGAGGGAGAAAAACATAAAATTTATTTGCAAAATGGGAAAAGTGATGAAGTCAAGCTGAAGCCTACAGGAAGGAAGTCAGTCACTGCCAGTTTTCAAAAGACAAAGGAATTTTCTAAAACATTAGTAAAGCAAGAATTCCTAGTGATAATATAAGGATTGTTGTTAGATGGTGATAGTACGGTTAAAATAATGTAGAAAAGGACTATGTTTATATTGATTTGGAACCAGGAAGGAAGGAGATGAGGGACATGGCGATACTGAAGTATTTTCTAAACCTTTAGCAGAAGAGGAGAACTCTTAGTAAACACAGGCTAGGCAACTTAACTGAAATTACCATGTGTCAGAATACCCCACATGAGCACAGATGTCCTTCCTTTCCCAAACACAGCCTCCAGCACCACTTCCACCCCACTCAGCTGTGGGCTGATGCAGAGCTGCCTCCCGGTCTCCGCGTGGCCCGTACCCGGCATTCTCTTGTCCTCAGCTACTGCTCCCTTCTTCTTCAGCAGCAGCGGGCACACGATGCTTGCCCAGAAACTGGAGTGCACATCCCCGTGTTCTCCTTTGACTCCCCATCCGTAGCCATGGTCGCAGCTACGGGGTCATGGTCAGCCACCAAACCGGCTGAGGGAATCGCAAAGACGAATGGGTTCTTTGGCCGCCCCATTATGGTCTTGCTCTTCGTGCTGCTGGCTGGCACCGTGGCCCTGGGTCGCTCTCCCTGCAGCTGGCTGAGCGGTGCTGGCGGCATCCTGGACAAGCGCTCTGCTCGGAGCGCCGCTCCTGCCGCGCTGCCCGGCCAGGCTGCCCGGCTCCCGCAGCACGGCCCGGCCCCAGGGCACGGCCCCGGCCCGTCCGCCAGCACTGCCGGCGCCGTGCGGCGGGGCTGGCCCGGGGCGGGAGCCGGGCCCCGGCAGAGCGGGCCGCGGGCTCCGGCCTGGCACGGCGGCGCTGGCCGGGGGCACGGCGGGGCCGCCCCGCTGGCTTCGCCCGCTAGAGGGCAAGAGAGCCCCGCACAAGCGCGGCTGCCCCTGCCCCGCAGCCCCCGGCCCGCCGCGCCCGGCCCCTCCTGCCCCGGCCCGTGGGGAGTAGCCCCGGGTGGCCGCTGCGGGCCCGGGCTCAGGGCCATTCGGCGTGAAATGTCCTGGGTGGCCACGGTGCCGTGGAGGGAGAGCTAATCCCTTCCGTCGGGAAAGCTCTCAAGGCCTTTGGCCGTTCCAGAAAGCGGGCATTGAGCCATGATGGGGCTGGCACGGACCTAATCCGTCGGGGGACGGCACACGGAGCTGCTGCTGTGCCTGCCGCAGCGCGCATGGAGCGGTAAGTGGAGCACGCACCCGGGTCCTGCCGAGCTGGGCAGGTGCCGTGAGGCACCATCTCCCTGCTCGGCAAGATGGCGAGGACCTGGCTGCTGGCTGCACCTCCAGTCTAGCACTAGTAAGTAGCATCCAGCTGATGGTCAAGCTATGTGCCTTGGTTGGGGTACAAAGGCCGCCTCATCTTTCAGGCAGCGAACTATCTACAGAGGAAGGATAGCCGAAGGAAGAACCTCCGGGACGCCCTGTAGCCTGCTGGCAAATCCTACCGAGACTGCAGCTATAACTGAGTACGATGGTATGGGAGCATGAAGAAGGCAAAAACCTCTGATGAGGCACCACGTGTGCTTGGGCAGGGAAGGTGCACGAAGCAAAGCACTGGCTGTGGCAAAGAGGTTCTCACAGTGAGCAGTGCTGTGATCCTTGCCACACAAATTGCTTGACATGTGGAGGCCTCTGGTCACCTGCATACATGACAACCCAGATTTCCTCCCCTTTTCTCCTTTCAATCAGCGACGCATTGGCACTTGAGCTGGAGGGGCTTGCAACATAGTGGACAATCAACTCATTACTAAAATCATCAGATACAAGCCATGTACAAATAAACGCATCACAGGAATTTCAAACATATTTGGCAGCTTTCAAACTTACATCACCCTATCTACTTTCAAGTATCACCAACAAGGACTTGCGTTCAAAAAGACTGTATTGACACCTGTGTCAATGCACTTGACTTTATCTGACTGGTAAAAGCAGTATTACTTTTGGGGTCAGATTAACATATCTTAAAACATGGACCCTAATAACTCCCTCCCTAGGATGATCACAAAGATCATATTCTGCCAGTATTTGTTTATGTGAACTCACTAGTTCCTGTATACTGCAAAATACCGTAACACCATGAAGAATCCATATCAGATGTCCCACAGTTGCTGTGTGACACTGGTGTTTTCTTGGAATTTTCCATCTAAACTCCATGTTGTACACTACTCTAGTGTGAAAATTTGATGAACTGGGAACATGCCCTTTCCTGCTGAATTCTGGAATTCTTATAGGAAACTTTTTGGTCATAAATACTGCTATTTTTTCTACAGTCTCTAAAGTGAGAAAGCTAATACATTCCTCTAGTTTAAATTTTCTAAATTTGTAGACATTGTTTTCATTAATCCAGTTAACCTGAATCACATGGCTTTTTGTTTTGTTTTCACAAATGTTTTCTTTATTTCCAGTCAAACTAATGTTTGATAATCATGACTTTCAGTCATTTTTCATTGCTGAGATCACGTGAGTTTTCTTTGGAGTATTAATTTGTGTAGCTGTATTAATAGTTTAGTGCCCTCACCAGCCATTCTGGGGAAATGCTCCATCACATGTATGAGGCAGCAGGTGGGATCCATGCAGTCCTATCTAGACCTCTGTCATGTAGAGGTCTACATCTAATATAGGCTCCCTCCATACACGAGGAAGAATTAAGCATCTTTAGCACATGAGTCATGTCATCCTAAAGTAGATGCCTAGAATAGGTCAGATGATTTGTGCCCTAAAATTGCTCCTATTTCTCTGTGTTAAAGAACAAATCGTTTATATCTTGATGTCTCAATTCTAGCAGCCTCAAGTGAGATGAGATTAATGAACAGTCTTATATCCAGGTTTATGCCATGCTTTGAAATACCCTAAAAATTCTTATTTGTCAAGAAAACTGAAAATAGCATTTTTAAAACATTATTCTTCATTTATGTATTAAAAAAGAGAAACTTTTAAAAGTTTTCTGTCTCAAGGCGTTTTAGTAAAAATGGCAAATGCCATGTGTTTCATGGGAAAGTCATAACACCTCTCTTTTTAATAACTGAGTCTTTCAGTTCTCTGTCTGCTAGGTTGGGAAATAAATGAGTTAGATACATTAAAGGTCCAGGAAAAGAACCTGCTCTTGGTGAAATTGTACAAAATAAGGGGAGTTAAAAAACCAAAGAAACAAACAAAAACAAAGCAACCCAAACAACCAAGAAAAAACTGTTTTGCCAGGCTGAATTATTTTTTATACGACACAAAAAAATTATATGTGAAAAGATCTTTTAAAACTAAGCTAGTTGGCAGAGTACAGGTGAAACAGTTTACTTTTAAAAGTGTCATAATATCTAAAACCTGACAGTGGTGTCACATTAGTGTGGTACATGTGAGGAGAATGTGTGCCAGGAACTCCTCAAGAAATGCAGGATCCTTCTGACCAGTTCTGCTCTCAGGAGTTAAAATCCTGCGTAAAGCTGATGAGTAAGCTCTTGATGACTCACTGTGGCAGATGCAGTCTTTAATTCCAGGAGGGTATAAGGGAACTGGGTGTGAATCTCGAGTAGAGGGGAGCTAGGGATGTTCCTGCCTCAGTGGCTTGGGGATAAAAATGTAGGTTTTTAATACAGCCCCAGCTATCAGCAATGCCAAACTTCTGTAAGGGGTAAGTTTGACATTACACATCACTCATAGATTTTATGTGAAGCAAGGTTGGAACACCACCTACTCACAGATGGGTATAATTTTGGGGATGTCCTGCATAATTCATGTGTGGCTTTGATACTTATGAGTAATTCAGACATCAAAGCCTCAACTTAGATAACACTTTTATAACACTAAATTTCCTATAGCAAATAATCTGTGGACTTTCATTTAAGTCCCTTAAGAAAAAAAAGGCAACTATACCAATACTTTCTTCTTTACCTTCAGATAATTTTCATAAGGTAAACTGGTGTGAAGTACAAGATAGAAAATACTGAAGCCCAAAGTAGAGAAAAAAAAATTCCATATAATACTCTTCACTGGGACTAGAAATGTAAATTTAAAGCACTAGAAAGGAGCTGGGAACCTCTTTCCTGAGAGCACACCAGATACCAGGCCCTTATGGTCACTCGGCAGTATTCCTCTCTGCTTTACCAGTGGCACAAACCTTCACTTTTCCACAGCCCAATTTTTTAACAAGCGATTTTATGTTCTCTTCCAAGTTAGCCATTATGCATGGAAAAATCTCCCCATTAATAACCGTAAAGCTCCTTTATTGTTCTCCTTCAAATCTCCTTAAAACTTCCTTCTGACACCAAACACTTGTCACTGGCTGGGCCTGTTGCTTTTTATTCTCAAGGCTGTTTTTCCCTTATCCTTCCCCCATGGGTTTGTACTATACACCTGTTGTCTTTCATCATGGGTTAAGATCATAAGCTCTTTGGGCATAGACCATCTCTCTTATTACATGTGTCTACAGTATCCGACACAATGGAGCTGTGAGCCCTGAATGGGGCCTCTGGGTACTGCCATGATCCACTTGATAAAGAGTGATGATTTTTGACATGGTGAGTTCTGCAGTTTTTCCCAAGTCATTCTGCAGTTGTTCACGCTGATATAACCAGTGTGTGAGAGCAGTGTCCTTAAATCCGGAAAAAAAAAAAAAAAGTGTAAATGCTTTGGAACTATTTGCCAGAGAGCAAGGACTTCACTGCTTTGGTGTTGGGTTTTTTTTTCCTGTTCCTGCATAAATGCATGGGCTGACATGCAGCAACTGTTTCTTTTTGTGGGTTTGTACAGAATGAGAGTGATGTGACCCTGCTCTGAAGCTTTTGCATCCTTCAAATTGCAATAAAGACTACAAATTGGAGTCAAAAATAAAAGGAGGGGGTGGCTCGTGCGCCACTGGCGTGAGTCGGTTCCCTAAAGGTCCGTGTGGATTCAGGACACAGCTTTTCCCTGCTGCAGTTTCCCCCTAGACATGGAAACTAGTCTCTCTCCCTCCTCTCGTGTTCAGTCACATTGGCAAGCGGGGGGGATGCAGGAGAGCTGCACCGGTCAGAGCTGGGCTGCTGGCTTTTGTGGTGGGGAAGGGAAGGAGAGTCACCCCCTCCACCGCATGCCCATCAAGCAGGAGGACATGCAGAGTCGATTATTTTTAATTAACCCCCTTGCAAAATTCTCCTTCTCTAGAGTTCTCTTTCCAGGCTGCATCAATGACCTTCCCAGACCCCTCTACCTCAGCGGTGCACATCATCATTCACACCATGCAATCTCTTCCCCGAGCCCCTAAGATATTATGTTTCTCCTCCTTTTCTCCCTGCCTCTCTCTCTCTCCCCACCATTCCCAAAAGAGCCTGTCTTTAGGTGTTGTGCTCAATTCAAGGGGGTGCCGGAGCGTCCTCTCCCTCGTGCAAGGCTCCGCATCGTGCCCAGTCCTTGAGCTCTGCTCAAGAACACTTTTGCAAATGCGGGAGACCCTCTGTTCCTTTGCTGATTCACACAGCTCTTTTCGAAGGGCAAACCCTCAATAACACCAATTCTGGGCATCATAAGAAGAAACAGAAACCCTCTCTCCGCTCGCCAAGTCTCTCCCGACAGTTTTAAATAACTTCATTTTGGGGGCGGGTGGGGGAGGGGAGAGGGGTTGGGGGCAAAGAGAGCACGTACTTCCCACCGCACCCCTATCTCTCCCCATATCACCTCCTGCTTACTTCTCCTTTCCCTGTACCATGCTTTTACAAACCGAGGCCGAGCGAGGAGCCCCGGTTGGCCCGCGGGGCGTCCCGGGCGGCGGCGCTGCCCGCACCGGCAGCGGCATCCCCGACGCTGCCCCCGGCAGCGCAGGACAGAGCGGGAGGGCTGCGGGCTCCCGGGGCGGGGGGCCAGAGTGGAGAAGGCAAAAACTGCGGCGTGGGCAATAACGACCCCCACCAACCCGCCCCAGCTCCCCAACTCCCCGCGCCCCGCCGGTTTGCTCGCCGGAGCTGAGTTTGAACCCCGCTTGGGACAGCGGCAGCCCGGTTACCTGCGGCAGAGCGAGCCGGGGCCGGGCTGCGGAGCGGTGCGGGGCGGGCTCGCCTCCGCCTCCCCTGCGGCGGGGCCGGGCTCCGGGCCGAGCTCGGGCTGGGCGGGCAGGGCTCTGCCCGCCCCGCTCCCCCCGCCAATGTCAGGGGGGACTCGGGCTATGCGGGCATCTCCCGAGGAGCCCGCTTCCCGCAGCGGGCGGGCGCGGTATATTTAGCATCGCGTAGCTTTATTCCTCCCCCAAAGTTTCGCCCACTTATTTATTTATTTGCCGGCGAGCGCCGCGCTGCCGCAGAGCAGCAAGAGCCGCTCCGCGCCGTGCCGAGCGCTGGAAGCGGCTCGGTATTGCAGCAGGTAGGGCTGAGCGCTAGGACCTCGGAGAATCCTTCCAGCAGCAATCAGGACTACCTTAAACCCAGCCCAATGCCTCTTCCTGCGCCACTCTGCGTGCTGGATGGAGATCCACAGTCAAGAGCTGCAGCTCAGTGCTGGAGTACAACATTTCACAGGGAGCCCTGCAGAAGCAACACCTGTTTCGAGCCAGCCAAGAAAGACACAAGCACTTGTATGTTGCTGCTTTGCTTGTGGATCGTCAATAATC